>OY292536.1:9090729-9635079 GCA_958496365.1 Subacronicta megacephala
CTGAGATCAATATTTTTGATAAAAATTAAAACAAAAGTAGGTAGTAAACAGTATAATGTATTGTTAATAGACAGGATAAAAGTCGCAAAATGTATACAGTACTGTACCGAAATGAAATGATATTTATTTCGGTAAATAGATCTTTTAAAGACACTTTTACAAGTCTTTTTTTTTTAAAGTAGGTGGCGCCGATATTTTCTTCCCTACGACTAGGGATGTGACTTTACGGTAAAAATATCGATTATTTGAAAATCGATTTTTATTTCTCTCAAAAAAATCTATTATATAAAAATTGGTTTTTCATAAGATAATAATCGATTTAAAAAAAATCGTTTTTTTAATAAGATTAACAAATAATCGTTTTTTTATAAATAATAATCGTTTTTTTTTAATAATACCGACGACGTCTGAGAAGAAATGTCGAAACAAACTCAGAGAACCATGGTCTTTTTTAAAGTCCAGACAATAGTAATATCATAGATATGTGAATTTTACAATTTAGGGCAAAATCAGAACAGGCCTTTTGAAGAAAGGGCCATAGCAGCTTTGAGTTGATCTGTCCTAACAGACGGCAAAGAAGTTTTTGCAAAGAAGTTCAAAATTAAAATGAAGGCCAGCCTTTTTTCAACCGAACTCAAAAAAGGAGAAGGTTCTCAATTGGTCTGTGTTTTTTTTCTTTTTTTCTATGTTTGTTACGCTATATCTCCATGAACTATTCCTGCACCTGAAAACAAAAAGGCAACATTAGTAGGTACCCAAGGAAAATCAAATAAACTTACAAGTGAAATATCATTTTGGTCATCATCACCTACGGAGACATCTAAGCTGCACTCCCCACTCCATAAAAAAACCTACTATATTTTCTAATATAAGGTATGGCATAACAAAACCTTTCTGACTACTAACAAAGTCTCATTACTTTTTTTTATTGCTACGTGTGCAGTTTTTTTGCTCTTTGTCCAAATTTCCGAAGTCACATCTATAATTACAAATATCAATATTTTAGCAATGCCAATGCACAACAAAAAAAAAAGCACATTTGGTGTTAAAAGTTACAGCCATGCGCCTGTTTGATTTACAAACGCCAGCACATCAGGATATACAAAACTGTCAAATTTTTCCAAATTATTTTAAACCTTAAGCGTTGGTGATTAAGTTCACTATCGAGTGAAAAAATTTGCCAGTTTGTGGTAACCTGATGTGCTGGCGACCGTACCAACTAAGTCGATTTATCACAAAAACATTACATCTGTCATCTTGAATCAAAAATTGGATGGTATATTCATAAACATCACCTCCACAATCAATAAAAATATAGATTTTTTATAAAAAAAATAAACCCGCCATTTTGAATTAAAACATAAATGACGTACACACGGCTACAGGTCAACCTATACAAAACCAGTTTAAGCTGATCTCGCACTGTATAGGCTTTCTATACAATAACAGGCCAGCGTACACTGGTTTTGTATAGCTTAATGTGTAGCCGTGCGTACTCGTAATCACCACCCCCAAAAATACCAAAATCGACTATTAGTATATACGGTATCGCATGTCTCAAAAATATTTTTTACGCCATTTTTTTTGTACTATAGATAATAATATCAATATTTATCCGTAATCTACATCCATTACTGCCTAATTAGTCTAGTGGTCCTAAGCGCGACTGCTACGCTAGAGGTCCTGGGTTCGATCCCCGGGTCGAGCAAAGTGTTATTGGGTTTTTCTATGAAATTCCCAGTAGCAGCTCGGAGTCTGGATTTGTGCCGGGTTAATGGCAATAGGCTCGCCCCCTATTACATGGGACCAAAACATACCGGCGAAATGTGGGTGTACATTGGTACACCTCTGCCTTACCTTTCGGGGAACACAGGCGTGATGGTATGTACATCTATTATACAAAAAATTACAACAATGTATTTATTTCTAAAACAAATTTCAATACTTGTACTTACTTTTATTTCGGACCGAAAAAGTATCAACATTTTCGAGACCGAGTCCAACCAGAGTATACAACAGGACACTCACCTTTTACGTAATATTTTTTTCGACAGCATGCGATACACCCGTGCTTCCGCGAGCGCGTTTGAGCGCGGAATGACGAACGGCGAGTAGAAATTGTATGGAGAAATTTGGCAGCGTTTCATATTTTCCTCATAAATTAAAAATTTATTCATTTGGCTACAAAATTTTTAGCCATTCGTATAGAGGACTATATAAGCAACATTTTTCTATTATTTTTATGTTTAAATTTGCAGTGGATTTAGCTATACTGGTACTTATTCAGACCCCGTTTTTATCATTTTTTTGCGATTAGTGTGATGGTGAAATCGTATTTATGTGAAAATGTTGTATAGGGATATACAATTTTTATGGAATCATTGTGGAGATGAATATATTATCTTTAATTTGAAACCACGATATCCTCGGAGTTGTGCTCCTAATTCGTTAAAATGGTACCGGAAAAGCACTGATATCTGTAGAAAAATGTGATAGCGTCCTTAAGCGCAGATTTTGCGCAATTTTTACTAGTTCTATAGTGATAATATATTATTTTGCCTTATATTTATAACTAAGCGCAAATTTTGCGCAATAAAGTGGGTGCCCTCATTCGATACTTAAGTATTTTAATTATTTTTGGAGTATATAATGGATGGGTGAGAGTACTTCACTCCACTTTAAAAACACTTATTCAAAAATTATGAACTAATAATATCTATTTTTTTTCTTCAGAAAATACTTTGCGCGATTTAATAAATAATACTATTATTTTTGTTATAGCATGGTTTCTTTGTGTATGGAAGTTTGAGACTGAACACTTGTATATTCGATACTATGATATGTGTGCTTTGGCAAATAAGGACGATTTTCTGTTCTAATACTAAAAATAGTATAATTTTCAGCGTTACTATTTACACGGACCCTATGTTATTTCTTTTACTAATAAACATTGTATTGGTCTAGCAGTTACATTTTAGTCCATTCCATAAAAATATCATTCTCATCACCATCCAACCATATGTTATCTCACTGCTGGCCACGGGTCTCCTCTCAGAATGAAAGGGCTGAGGCGTGGTAGACTTCACACGTCAATAAATCTCTCAGGCATGCAGGTTTCCTCACGATGTATTCCTTCACCGTTTTAAGCGCGTGATAATTAATTATTAACCTTTTGCACGCCAGAGTGTAAACGTATCGTCGTACCCCTGACGCCAGGCCACTTTTTCTGTCAAATTCCACAAAGTAGTGAAAACACACTAAAGTAATGATTAAATTGTTTATTTCATAATATGGTGCGACGTATATTTGTCATATATTTGTGACGTTGGCGTTCAGGGTAAGATTTCGTTTGTCACATATATGTGACGATGGCGTTCAAAAGGTTAATGCGCACATGACTTCAAAAAGTAAGAGGTGTCAAAAATATAAAACGCCTTAATTAGAACCATAATGTGTAATATCTTGTTTTGAGACGTGATATATTGTGACAAGTAAAAAAAAAACTACATATTATAGCTATTGGAAATGAGTTGGACGTTTTATATTTTTACCAAGTAAGTGGAATACTCAAGGAATTTCTTTTATCTTATAATATAAAATTCTCGTCTCTCAATGTAAGTTACCATACTCCTCCGAAACGGCTTGACCGATTTATATGAAATTTTATATGCATATTCAGTAGGTCTGAGAATCGACTACTATTTTCTTTATTTTTTCCTGTAAACTCCACGCGGGCGAGGCCGCGGGGGGACACCTAGTTTTATGTAAAATAAGCAAAATGATAATATTAAAAATCCGAGCTAAGATCCTTGTTAAACTTTTCTATGGAATCCACTTTAGGAATTGGTAGTAACAAAACAGGAAAAATATCTACACAATGTTTATTAGTATAGGGGTACTGGTTTTACGGTTACACATTTTCGACCTTACTATCTTAATAATAAGAGCGAACAGCGATCAAACGTCAAAAAGGATGATTATACCAACTTTACGCCTTCATATAACGATATTATTTATTTCAAAATGTCACTTTTATATTGAGTCAACATTCTAATTGCTTGTAATACTTAAAGGCATTCAGAGTACCGAAGCATAAATTTATGCTCTTATTTGTCTCTAACACCGATAGATAGAGATATAGATAGAGTAAGATAGATATTTGCAACATGTTTTGTCGTCAGTGGGAACGCAGCGTTAAGCTTGGCCAAAGAGCTATATCAGACAGTGGGAATACCCATAGTACACACAGCTACAGGTCAAGCTATACAATTCCAGTTTAAGCTGATCTCGCATTGTATAAGCTTTCCCTATATTAAGAGGCCAACGTAAACTGGATTTGTATAGCTCGATGTTTAACCATGCGTACATGAATGACACGAAATGTGAATACGATTTAATAATGTATTTGACGGAAGACTAGGCCTACTTACGATGGAGACATTTTTTAAATACATTATATAAACTGTTTGTCACTTATTCTTTAAGCTTTGACCCCTATTAAACCCTTCGAGGTTTAGTTTAAACCATTTTTTGTTAACCAAGTTTAAACTAACCCCGACGAAAAATATACCAATTGCTGAGTATAATAATTAATCCAAAATAATTGTTCGAAATAAGTAAGCCGATCGGAAGTTAGCCGTTCCGAACAACCGCGGTGATAAAATCGTTTAATTAAGTGTTTTAATACATAAATATCGAAATTAGTGAACAAAATAATTAGAAATGTGAAACATATACGACTCTTTCTATTGAAATTTACCACTTTTAAACCACTTGCAGACAACTTCCGATCGGTTTACTTATTTCGAACAAACTGTACACACGGCTACACATCAAGCTATACATATCCAGTTTAGACTGACCTCCCATTGTAAAAGGTTCTTTGTACCATTCAAGGCCAGCCTACACTGGTTTTGTATAGGTTGATGTGTAGCCGTGTGTACACTCACGAGAATAAATAATATGTATACACTTGCCAAAATTTCAAATGTTTTTTTTCTTTTAAAGTATTATTTGACGATATTAGAATAATTTCTTAGAAAATAGCTTTAGTTTTCGAGTAGGTGCATACATATTTATGCTCGTCACGTAAACACTGCTAAATATTATGCTATTTATTTCCAATATAAGCTGATCTCACATTGTATACCCTTTCCATATAGCGACAGTTCAGCTTATACCGTGTACGAAGGAATATTTCGAAATTCAGTAACGTCTTCGGTAACATTACCTAAGTAATAAATTATAACATTTTTTTTAAACACTGGTAACACATTAAACAACTTCACAAAATAAATAACTGAAATAGTTATAAATTTCGGTACCTTACTTTTAACCGACTTCAAATAAAATTTAGGTTTATATCAACTGTTTTTCTATCGTATTTATGTCACGACTTTTTTTATTCGAAAGTATACCTTTATTTCCGTAATTTAGGTTGTCATTTACGGAATGTCAGCGCCACCTAGCAAAAAAAAATTTAAACGTTGACTATCAAAAGTATTTTGAAAAAAAAAGGCCACAATTGTTCGACTACAACACATTTTAAGTTCATGGCAGCGAGAATTGCGACATTATGCATAACTGGGTACTAACACTTTTGCTTAAAAATCGTTATTTTAGTTGACAGTATAATTAAAAAGAGAATTCTTTCCAAATTGACAATAGCAATTCTGACACACTGACAACAAAGGTTATAGAAGTACAATTTGGGAAACAAAAAAAAATGATTTCAAGAAATCGTTTTCAAGACACTTTTACCAATAAATGTATTTTTTCAACTAGATGGCGCTGGTATTTCCTAAATGAAAACCTACATTATTGAATTACTATTACATGGGACCTAAACATAACCTCGAAGTGTGGGTGTACATTAGCACACCTCTGCCTAACCCTTCCGGGAATACAACCGTGATGGTATTTTATGTAATTCTTACTACCATGACCCTAAAATACGTTATGGAAGTTTAATTTGCGAAAACCCCAAAAAAAAAACGTTGAACTTAGCCCAAGGCGAAACATTCCGTTTTCAAGATACTTTTACCAATCAATGTTCAAATTTTTTTAAACTAGATGGCGCTGGCATTTTCTAAATGAAAATCTAAATTACTGAAGTTAAATACCCTTAGATAAAAAAAATTATTCCACAAAACATTTGAAGTCGGCTTTCCCTTTCTAAATATAAATTCCCTCTCTCTTGGTACCTTTGTACGATCCTGTAGTGGTACGCTCTGTGGCTACTTCTGGAAGTGTCGGTACCACACAAAGCAGCCGTACAGGGAGGGTAGATCTTAGGGGGAGCCTTCATCATCCACCTCCCGGATGACAGTGTCTGATTCCCAGCGGGAACGCTCCGCTATAAGGGCTTGGAGTTCCTGGAGGAAGTCAGAAAGACATTTCATGATTATATATACCTGATGCGTCGGTAGCCTAATGGCTAGGGCGTCGGACTTGCGATCATATGTTTGCCGGTTCGAACCCCACCCATTGCAATACCGGAGTGAACCCACTCGAAACACAAGCATTTAGCTTAGCACGAGGGGTTAACAAGAATACTAGTAATGTGTGACCCACATTACTAGTACCTAAACTTTTGAAAGTTTAAAAAAAAAACCTCATCATATCAAATCAAATTCGACATCACAGGCAGTGGTCTTTTCACAGCTATGTTAGGGCTCGCCCCCTCTTACATGGGACCTAATCATACTGGCGAAGTATGGGTGTACATTGGTACACCTCTGCCTTACCTTTCGGGGAATATAGGCGTGATGGTATGTTAGGGCTTTTTTGAAACGATGAATTGGAATTTAGGTAATTTATTTATTTATTTATTTATTTATAGGCTTACCAACTAAATACACACACAGCATTACATAATTATCTTTTACATTATTGATCTCGAGTATATTTAAATTAAAGGTAAACACAGCATTATTATTATGGTACGTTGGTCAATTTTATGAGGAAAAACAAGAATCTTAAATAAAACATAATCAGGGTTGGTTGAAATGTTAATTTTAAGTTTAGATCTATAAATAAAGTTCTAAGAAGTGGGGATTGAGAGGCGATGCTCTATCTCTTTCTCTTTCCCGCAAAGCGAATGTTAGTATGCAAATTGTATGACACACTTAATTCTTGACGTCATCTCTGGACTGATCCTCTTCGTGTAACAAAAATTAAAATGCTAACGACTTCCCCATTTTTGAACTGCTTAATTTAAATTTTGTTTTTGTTGATCGGGTGTATTTATGGTCACTAGCCTATTATTAGTAGTACCCCAACCAATTATTAAACCATTTCCCAGAAATACTCACAAAAACTATTTAAATATTGTCTGTTTACACACAAGTTGCTGGTTTCTCGCCAATGTTCACTTTAGATAATTTCTTCGTTTATTGTAAGGCCAAAATCGGGTCACCCTATTTAAAATAAATTAAAACCTTCATTTTACTTGCACAATTTCATTTTTAAAGTTAAAATATGGTAAGTTGATTGGAATCTATTTAAAATAACACAGGAATAATTTGAATACTGAAAAAAATATTTAAATTGAGCGCCATATTGTAGACACAATGCAAAGTCTATTGTTTTGCCCTCATGAGACCACTGCGTGCGTCAGTGAATTAAAAAAGTTTTCAAATATAAGCTTGTAAAGAGTCTGGTGGAGATTGAGATGAGATGTTCTGTCCCTTTCCCGCGAAACGAGTGTCAGTATAGAATTTGTATGGCGCACGGAACATTTGACGTCACAGCGCAGTGCGCTCTCTTATCTGGGAATTTTTTATTCTTGAACCAATTTTAATTTTGTTTTTGTTAACTCATAAAACTGTATTAAGAGTTTTATGAGAAACAAAATTACTAACATTTGTTTGTGAGTGGTCTAAGATGAAGCCCTTCCATCACGTAGGTAAGATAAATTTTCTCAAACCCATTAAAATTAGTAACATTTAAGCTCCCCCCCCCCTCGGTTTTGTACTAAACGAGAAAGAGGGCTGTGTCCTTACCTTACAACGATGTCTCCTGTGCCTCTCCTCATTTAGTGCAAAACCGGGGGAGGGGGGGGGGGAGCTTAAAAGTTACTAAAAACATGAATTGATAAATGGACGAGTCTTAAGATCAGACCAGTTTTTCTTTGTTGATTTTAATGGGTAACACAGCCCTCTTTCTCGTTTACAAATCACGTTTTCAACCAAAAAGAAAACACAGATGATATCTAACTACAACCCCCCCCCCCTGTTATTCCTAACGTTATTAATGGACGTTCCCTTATCTACTTTACTTAACTTACCTCAGGTTTGTTAAGTACAATGATCCTGTTTTCAAGTTTAGGCGCTAGCTCACACGACTGTTGCTCGAGATCGTCCAACGACGCTCGGCGGGTTAACCTGTAAATATATTTATTGCATTATAAAATGAACTTCCCTTCTAGACAAATATAGGGTTATTGGTTTTTACCAATAACCCTATATTGTATGTACTATAATACTGAAAGATTGAAGATAGTGAAAACACTACACATCACAAACAACAACTAAATCATAATAAAATTATCGAAAACAAATTTTCGAGATTTAGATTTTCTCTCCAACACATTTAAATTCTCATGAAAAATCATATTACTACATAATAAACGGTAGACTTCAAAGCGGCAATCCAAGGCGAAGATGGAAGGATGAGCTTGACTCCTACAGAAAGGATTGGCTGTCACTAGCGGAGATCAGAGATGTGTGGAAGAGGGAGTTTTTTGAGTAGTAGGTGGTAGTGTCTCGCTGGCATGCAGATTTATCGACGTCAAGTAGCAGAATGCATACTGTTGCGTTTCGTACGGTGAGCGTGGAGCGCTGGAGGCCAATTCCTCCCTTAGTCCCCTTCCTTCTCCCTTTCTCCTTCCCTTTCTTTTTTCGGGCTCGGCAACGCATCTGCAACTCCTTTGGTATTGCAGATGTCCATGCGCGGCGATGATTACTTACCATCAGGTGGGCTTTTGCCCAGCAGTGCGACAGGCTAGATAGGTAGCTTAGCATATTATTGTATTCTCCGACAGACAAGGCAGACGTGTACTAATGTACACCCACATTTCAGCTGTACTTTTTGGTCCCAGGTAATAGGGGGCGAGCCTATCGCCACTAATTGGGCACAAAATTTCGAGCTGCTACTGAGAATTTCATAGCATAGATTGATCCTCCTAGCCTTTTCCCAATTTTGTTTGGATCTGATTGCAGGCTAACCAAAAGCGGCTTAAGATCAGTACCTATTACACACGATGCTACTGCCATCAGACCTCCACAACCCAATTTCTGAACAATACAGATATTTGTAGAATAGACTGCCTGTCAGGCTTTTTGGATAGATAGGAGAGACAGCACACTGCACTTCGACCGGTCAACTAGCAGAGGCCGTCTCTCCTGGTCGACGCAGCAGCCAGCCACTACGCAGCACTGCACCACCTCGACTCACTGAGGACTATGCAGCACCACCCCGACTCACTGGGGCATCACCGCGACACAGTCCCGACTCACTGCGGACTACGCGGCATCCGGTTCCGACCCACTGGAACACGTACGCGCCACTGACACTGGCAAGCACCTGACGCACTGACCGCTGCTCCGAAGAAATCATCGACCTCCGGTCTCGGGGGGGAGTGATGTAGCGACATCTCGCGCGCTACATGGAACTACGTCGAGCAAATCTTGAATCGCGCAAGTGGAGTTTACCGCGCGATTAGAGTATATACAACCGCCTGACATCAACCGTCGGGCCGTAGCCCGCCAGGCAAAAACAACTGTCTGGTTGGAGGATCCTTCCTTTGGTTGGAGAGGCAACATCACCTCGCCTCACTACAATAATTATGGTTACTTATTTACGTCTGCCTCATTAGTATATAAACTACATAATAAAGTTTAAATGTCAGTGCCCTCTTCCCCTATAATGTCTTACTTAGCATACCTATGATGACCACCGTGTGAGGTGGGCTCCACGGCAGCCGAGGATGCTCTGCGGAGGGGAGGTGGACCGTCCAGCTCACTGCCATCCAACATCTTCACTAGACTGTGCCTGTAATACGATGTTTTTTATTTATTTAATAAAGCAGCTTTCCGCTTGCGGCCTCTTCTGCGTGGAGGGATAACATAATATTGTTAGAAGATTGATGAAGTTTTTAGGGATACCCGCCTATTCTAAAAGTGACATGCATCAGTTTTGTATAAAAGACAAGCCGATACGTCAACTCGCTCTCATTTGCTCGGGGTCTCGGAGGCGACGGACATGTGTCTTGGACGTAATGTCAGACACCGGTCTGCAAGAGTAATTGTAGTGAGGTCGAATCTCTATCCGATCATTTCGTGTAATTATTGTGTGCTTGCTTGATGTAATTCTGACTGTGTAAATTGTTACTTTGGTCTAGGGCCATATTAAATCTTAAAAAAAAACCACGCCGTTGTCATAATTTCTAACTATATATTATCCCTTATAATATATTATACTTAGCCTATGTCACTAATGAATAATGTAGCTTTCTATAAGTGAAAGAATTTTTCAAATCGGTCCAGTACTTTCAGAGCCTATTCAATGCAAACAAACAAACAATCAAATGTTTCCTCTTTATAATATTTGTTTAGGTAGTTTAGACAACAATAGTAACTACTCGTATAATTAGTGTTACATACATACAAACAAAACTTAACGTAAAGCTTATTACAAGAGCAACTGACAAATATAAAATGTGCTGAACCTGTACTATGTGAATCAGTGATAGATTACAGTTTGTTCGAAATAAGTAAGCCGATCGAAAGTTAGCCGTTCCGAACTACCGCGGTGCTAAAATCGTTTAATTAAGTGTTTTAATACATAAATATCGAAATAAGTAAACAAAATAATTAGAAATGTGAAACATATACGACTCTAATTATCTGTACACCGACTCTTTCTATTAAAAATTACCACTTCTAAACCACTTGCAGCCAACTTCCGATCGGCTTACTTATTCCGAACAAACTGTAGGTTTGCTCTAATTGCAAACATAGTTTTTTTTTTAAAGCTTACTAGCAATGTGGGTCGCACATTACTAGTATTCTTGTTAACCCCTCATGCTAAGTTAAATGCTTGTTACGAGTGGGTTCACGTCGGTAGTGCAATGGGTGAGTTTCTAACCAGCAACCACATGGTCGCTAGTCCAACGCCCTAGCCATTAGGCTACTGCCGCTTCTACCGTTTTGTGGGAAAGGGACAAAGTATCCCTTATCAACCCCCCCAAAATCTTCAAGAACTTATATAAGGAATATAGTTAGCCCCATCCTTCTCCTTTTCTCATTCCCCTAATTTTCCTTAAATATGCTTGGCAGCGCATCTGCAACTCCTTTAGTTTTGCAGATGTCCATGGGCGGCGATGACTACTTACCATCAGTAAGCTCACCTGCTCGTTTGCCGAGTTATTCGCATTAGGCTAGCGTGGTGGACAATAGCCTAATTATTATTCTTTTAAGAAGACTCTTGGCCAGCAGTGGGACATTAAATGGATGGATAATGTTACTAACCTCCTGCTGAGCGTGACGAGCGACTGTCGATGTTTGCTGGGGCGGGACTTGCCCGTGCGCACGTTGATGGCCGCGAAGTGGTTCTGTATGGCCAGCCCTATCTCCGGACACATGTCCTCCGGGACCTGCGCATACGCACCGACAATTTTATCAAAAAAATATGAACATACAGTTTGTTCGAAATAAGTAAGCCGTTCGGAAATTGTCTGCAAGTGGTTTAGAAGTGGGAAATTTTAATAGAAAGAGTCGGTGTAAAGATAATTAGAGTCGTATATGTTTCACATTTCTAATTATTTTGTTTACTAATTTCGATATTTATGTATAAAAACACTTAATTAAACGATTTTATCACCGCGGTAGTTCGGAACGGCTATCTTCCGATCAGCTTACTTATTTCGAACAAACTGTACTCGCAACCGGGAAAGAGGTATGCAAGAGTGGTTACAAGTAGGTCTATAGTTTCTGCCTACCCCTGTGGGGAAAAGGCGTGATTGTATGTAGTTGAAACCCGCGGTTTCACTCGCATAGGAGGTTTATTTTAGACAGAAGGTAGCCTATGCCTTTTCTCCAAGATCCAATATATATCTTTATACCTTAAATGGACGGCGTTTTCTATCTTCAGGAACTCAGTTAAGGCTTTTGGTAGCAGTCAGCGGAATTTTACCCAACAAAAACTTAAAGAGGACTGCCTCATTAGTCTAGTGATCCTAAGCACGACTGCTACTCCAGAGCGTTCGATTCCCAGCAAAGATCAAGCGAGTGAAGTGTCATTGAGTTTTACTATGAAATTCTCTGTAGCAGCTCGGATTCTGGATTTGTGTCTGGTTAACGGCAATAGGTTTACCCGCTATTACATGGGATATAAACATACCATACCATACGACCTCCAACTAGATGGACAGACGACCTGGTAAAGGTCGTTGGGAGTCGGATGCAGGCAGCATATAAGCGGTCGTTGTGGAAGTCTATGGGGGAGGTCTTCGTTCAGCAGTGGACTTCATTAGGATGATATGATGAAGATAACGAAACATAACATACCATCACGCCTGTATTCCCCGAAGGGTTAGGCAGAGGCGTACTTATAGACACCCACATTTCGCCGGTATGTATAGGTCCCATGTAATAGGGGGCGAGCCTATTGCCATTAACCGGGCAGAAATCCAGACTCCGAGCTACTGAGAATTTCATAGAAAAACCCAATAACACTTTGGTCGACCTGGGGATCGAACCCAGGACATCTAGCGTAGCAGTCGCGCTTAGGACCACTAGACTAATGAGTCAGTCCGATAATGGAACATACCAGCAAAATGCGGTTGTACATTAAGTACACTTCTGTCTTAAGGGAAAAACAGGCGTGATGGTATGAAATGAAATGAAAAACACAGACTTACAAGTATTTTACACTTGGGCAGCATTGTGAAGCCGTCGTTACCGCTACGCAGGTACTGTTTCACGGCCAGCCGGTATACTTGTTCGCGGTGGAGGTACTCATCACCTATCTTCACTACTTGTTCTGCGACCCTCTGGCCCGGTGGTTTTGTAGGGTCGAAGGCAAATGATACGCCGGCAACCTGGATATGACAATAGTTTCTTTGATTTTTTTCCGGTCTCTAAAAATAGTTTACCATCAATAGAACAAAAATATAATTAGAATTTATGCCAAAATTAATTTAAAAAATGCCAGAGATACCAAAAAAAGGTGTCAAAAATATAATTTTATGCTAGACAGAGACAGTTGTATTACAACATTACAACGTCATACTTTGCGTCATACAATTTGGTAATGGTAAATAGCATAGTCACCGCCGCCCATGGACATCTGCAAAACCAAAGGAGTCGTAGATGCGTTGCCGAGCCTATTTAAGGAAAGAGGAGGGGTAGGAGGAAAGTAGAAGGAAGGGGACTGAGGAACAAAATTACACACCGTACGACACGCAACAGTATGCCTACTGCTACTTTAATATATCTTAGAACTTTATAACCCGATTAAATTTTTTTATCACCTTATTTATCTATCAGAAAAGTTAGGTAGGGTTTCAGTAGAGACTTCCTTAGTCTCCCCATGGATGTGCCCTGACAGGTGTTGCACAAGGGGTGATTCTGGGGTGGTCTATGTGATAATGGTGGCCATTGGAGTGGATTTAGTGGATAAGAATCCCGCACTATCCGGTCTCTCCTTCAAAGACCGAGTGCCGTTTGAAGGATTCCCCCGCAAACAAAAAAAAGATCTCTAGTTACAGAAAAAATTATGAAAGCAAAAATAATTATAATAAGTTTAATAGCAACCAAATTATGTTACGAAAGAGTTCTGCTTCCCGAACTAAGAAAACCTATTTATCTTGATTTTACCTGTGGGAATCTGCCTTCAAGACTGGGATATTTGCTGACGGCATTCTCAAGCACTTGCAGGATGACTTCCCCGGAAGCCTCGACCACGACCAGCGGGTCTCGCATGGGGATGATGGTGGACAGGTCGCGGAGGGTAAAGTCGCCTGCAGCGTGAACCTGAAGATAAGAGGAGATTTAGCTTAAGGGGAAGATTTGGCGCGCCAAGTCCAACTTTAATTAGATATTTCACTCTGGTTTCTAACACTTACGCGAATATATATTATATATTAGTCAAATATAGATATTTCACAATTTGTAGGTTTATGATACATAATGTATGAATGTGGAAGATGCGAAAGAAATATGCAAGAGCCGTAGCAAGCGGCAGTCCAGTTTCTGCCTACCCCTGTGGGAAAAAGGCGTGAGTCTATGTATGTATGAATGATACATAAAATATGTAATACATAAAGTGATACATAAATAAATAAATATTCACAACTGAGTACAAAAACTTTTGCCCAAAAAATTAGTTACTGACTAAATTGAAAATGTTTCGCAATTGTGTCGCTATGATGTTGATTTTCCAGTTCCCAGTTGTAAATAGTGTCTAATTAATGTCACAATCACTACTATCATTTACCTAGAAAATGTAACAAACCTCAAATTTCAGAAAAAATAAATTTTAATTTCAAAATTGGGGATAGCCAATTTATTTTAATCAATCAGTTCAGAGGGGGTATAAAATCGAAATATTTAGGCTTATGCTTATTTTTTGCCCCAAAACTTAAAATTCCTTCCTTGTATTTTTCCAGCAATACATTTATTTCCCTTACCTGGTCTGAGCGGAAGGTGCCAGAGTTGAGCAGCACCAGGTCGGCCCCTGTGGCAGCTAGCAGCACGTCGCACACCCAGTTCCCAAGGTTGCACTCCTGCCGCCTGATGCAGGAGAAGCGACCTTCCAGCGGTACGCAGATCCTGCCTAGAACCTCATCCATCTTGCCTTCGATCATCGCTGCAAAGAGTAAAATTATTGTTAACTGGCTACCCGCCTCGGCTTCGCACATATCATAAGCATAATCAGCTGATAATGTTCCCACTGCCGGGACATAGGCCTCCTCTCGGTGAGAGAGAGTAGTCCATAATCCACCACACGGGCCCAGTGCGGATTGGTACCGGCTTCGCCTGGTTATACACAATTATCGTCATATTTCAACCAATTTACATAAAACCTTCACAAATTTTGCACTTAAACCTTTCCTCTTGAATCAATGTAGTCATAATTGAGTAAAAGCTAGAAAAAAGAAACAAAGAAAAAGTGTTTATTTTCGCACCAATTACGACGCACGACACTTGGACCAAAGGTAATGTGTCAAAAATCAAATAAAAATATAACAGGAAGGATTATGAGATGTGGTACGGTAGTCGTGTGTACTTTTTTATGAGATAACATACACAGATAGCAAACGAGCAGGCGAGCTACCTGATGGTAAGTAGTCATCGCCGCCCATGGACATCTGCAAAACCAAAGGAGTTGCAGATGCGTTGCCGAGCCAAGGAAAAGGGAGGAGAATGAGAAAAGGAGGGAAGAAGGAAGGGGACTGAGGGAGGAATTGGGCCTCCAGTGCCCCGCAATCACCGTACGAAACGCAATAGTATGCATGCTACTTGACGTCGATATTCTGTGGGAGAGTAGTACTTCCCCGGTCGTGCCAACCCATTCGTGGGCATGTAGACATGCCAGCGAGACACTACTAGACGGATAATTGGGGTCCGGGACGCTCGTAAATAAAGACATATTGAAACTTGTAAGAAAGTAATTTATTTATTAAAATGTGCACACAGAGCGATCAGCCATAGAACATCGGTCACAACGGAAGAGGGAGATAGCAGGCGTAGCAGGTGCAAGGCGCAACAACCATAGATAAAAAAAATTATTTTAATTAAATAACATAACATACCATACCATCACGCCTGTATTCCCCGAAGGGTTAGGCAGAGGTGTACTTATGTAAGTACCACCCACATTTCGCCGGTATGTTTAGGTCCCATGTAATAGGGGGCGAGCCTATTGCCATTAACCGGGCACAAATCCAGACTCTGAGCTGCTACTGGGAATTTCATATAAAAACCCAATATCACTTTGCTCGACCTGGGGATCGAACCCAGGACCTCTAGTGTAGCAGTCGCGCTTAGGACCACTAGACTAATGAGGCAGTCCAAGTTAATTAAATATCACACGTAAAAGTGACATCTTGAGAAATGTCAGGTGAAACAATGCAAACATCGATAGTTTTGCAGTAAAGTTGCATTGAATACACTGATAGATGGCATTATTGTCCAACTACTACTACACTTACAGGAGTATTTGTCGGTCTTCTCTTTGAGCTGCAGGTCTTCGGCGTAACTGCTGGTGACGTCAACCTCGGCGATGTCCACGTGGGCGCCGTCCTCCGCGAAGCTGATGCTGATCTTGCTGAACTGCCTGAAGTCTGTACCGCTCTTCACTACATATTTGTTGTTTATCTGCAACATATTGTGTCATGGATTTTTTTAATGGGATAGGGGGCAAACGAGCATACGGATTGCCTAATGGCAAGCGATTAACAACACCAGAAGAGTCGCAAGTGTGCTGCCAGCCTTTAAATATACATATATACAACGTTATTTTTAGGGTTCCGTAGCCAAATGGCAAAAAACGGAACCCTTATAGATTCGTCATGTCCGTCTGTTTGTCTGTCCGATCGTGTCACAGCCTTTTTTTTTCGAAACTATAAGAAGTATGCTGTTGAAACTTGGTAAGCAGATGTATTCTATGAACCGCATTAAGATTTTAACACAAAAATAGAAAAAAAAAACAATAAATTTTGGGGGTTCCCCATACTTGAAACTGAAACTCAAATTTTTTTTTTCATCAAACCCATACGTGTCTATGGATAGGTCTTCAAAAATAATATTGAGGTTACTAATATATTTTTTTTCTAAACTGAATAGTTTGCGCGAGAAACACTTCCAAAGTGGTAAAACGTGTGTCCCCCCCCTGTAACTTCTAAAATAAGAGAACGATAAAACTGAAAAAAATATATGATGTACATTACCATGTAAACTTCCACCGAAAATTGGTTTGAACGAGATCTAGTAAATATTTTTTTTTAATACGTCATAAACTGAATATTTTGCTCGAGAGACACTTTCAAAGTGGTAAAATGTGTCCCCCCCCCTGTAACTTCTAAAATAAGAGGACGATAAAACTAAAAAAAATATATGATGTAGATTACCATGTAAACTCCCACCGAAAATTAGTTTGGACGAGATCTAGTAAATAGTTTTTTTTTAATACGTCATAAATCGTAATGATACGGAACCCTCCGTGCGCGAGTCCGACTCGCACTTGGCCGGTTTTTTTTGTTTATCAGAAAGTAGTTTGTTCAGGGGCCGTATTACCACGTATTAATGCCATCATTTTAACGTTGTGAGAGAGGGATGCCGCACTACAGGTTAAATAGTGGCGTCCCTCTTTCACAACGTAAAAATGATCGCATTAATACGTGGTAATACGGCCCCAGAATCAGTAACAGAATAGATCGCAACGGTTTTAAGCCTTTGTTATATTTTTACATATGAAAATTATTCAAGTTGATAGTCAGATATTTATTATATATTATCTGGGTTCCCTATGAGTCAAAATGGCTCTGTATTGATACACTATCTTGAAATACTAGCATACAGTTACGTCGTTTTCATCATTCTTTGAGCTCGTGTAACATTTTAACAGTGTATTTAAATGAAGTTTTACATTCAAGGAATACGTATTTTAATGATTAGATTGTTACTGCTGACTTTCATTGGTTAAAATGCAAGATAGGACCAAACTACTTTTGTATGGAACGCGGAGCGGATACTGTCCTCTTAGGCTCTAGACAGACGGACTGCATTTCAACTGCAATCCAACTGCAAATTGCAGTTCGGATGCAGTTTGAATGCAGTTGACACGACTGCAATAGAACTGCAAACCAAACGTGCAGTCCGATTGCAGTTCAATTGCAGTCGGCGTGCAATCGTGTGAACTGTGACTGCACGTTTGGTTTACTGTTCTATTGCAGTCGCGTCAACTGCATCCGAACTGCAATTTGCAGTTGAAATGCAGTCCGTCTGTCTAGAGCTTTAAGGTTTAAAGTCATTTGGAGAAATTTGTCAGTTTTGTATAACCTGATGTTGGCGACTGTTCGTTATATTTTTATAATACTCACATGTAATACTTCGTAGACATGGTCGTGCCCGCCCAGTATGAGGTCGATGTCATCGCAGCCTTCGGCCAACTTCACGTCGTTCGGCGTCCGCATGTGAGTCAGGGCTATCACGTATTCACAACCCTAGAGAAAATAATTAACATACATACATAATATAACATTACTTCTGTATTCCACAAAGGGTTGGGCAGAGGTGTACAGAGTTAACCGTAACCGTACGTTTAGTTCCATGGTAATAGGGGGCGAGCCTATTGCCATTCGCCGGGCACTTGTCGAAACTCCGAGCTGCTACTGAGAATTTCGTAGAAAAACCCAATAACACTCTGTTCGAAATGTGGATCGAACCCAGGACCTCTAGCGTATCAGTCGCGCTTTGGACCACTAGACTAATGGTAGTCAAATTAATTTAATCATTTTTTTTTTAAAGCCTACTAGCAATGTGGGTCACACATTACTAGTAATCTTGTTAACCCCTCATGCAACCCCATGCTTGTGTTACGAGTAGGTTCACGTCGGCAGTGCAATGGGTGGGGTTCGAACCAGCAACCGCATGATCGCAAGTCCGACGCCCTAGCCATTAGGCTACCGCCGCTTATTAGTGGTCATAGCGTCTGGTGTACTTTATCAGAAGACGCAGGTTGTAATCCTGCCCACAGTCGAATGTTTTCCTTTACTAAAATAACTTCGATTTATTTTATCTTCTTCTTCTTCTTCTCTTATATATAAAAATCAATGCCACTTTTCGTTGTAATTTTATAACTCAAGAACGGACTCACCTATCCAAACCAAATGTTTGGGCTTTGTTAGGACTATTTAGTAGATGGTTTATGTGAAGTGTGCACAAAATCGGTCGAGCGGTTCTTCATTTTACATACATATTATTGTACAGGAAAGTCATGAAAACACGCGGGCGAAGCCGTGGGCGGATAGCTAGTTTTATTATAATTGAATGTATGATTTAATTGACACATGATTTATTTATAGTTACCTCCTGTTTCAACTGGGTCGCCAACTTGGTGCCAGCTTGAACGAAGTCTATAAACGTCACTTCTTCTGGATTAATTGTTGCTAATGTCTCCAACCATTCCTGGTGAACGACGAGAACCGAAATTTACAATGGGAAAGCTTTACAATCTATTTCTAGTGGGTATATGGATTATAAGGAGGTTATAAGCATTTCCATTTTATACTAGACAGGGAGCACCCTATATCAGCTTGTGACGTCGACTTATGTAGGCTCGGCAATGCATCTGCAACTCCCGCAATACCAAAAGGTATTGCAGATGCCCAACTCGTCAAACAAGCAGGCGAGCTACCTGATGGTAAGTAGTCGTCACCACCCATAGACATCTGCAATACCATAGGGGTTGCAGATGGGTTGCCGAGCCTATTTAAAGAAAAAGAAGGGGAAAGGAGAAAAGGAGAAAGAATGGGACTGAGGGAGGAATTGGGCCTACAGCGCGCCACACTCGCCGTTTGAAACACAACAGTATGCATACTGCCACTTGACGTCGATATTCTGTGAGAGGATAATACTCCCCGGTCATGCCGAACCATTCATGCTGGCATGTAGACATGCCAGTGAGGCACTTTTAGTATTACCTATCAATAAGCGTAATGAGTAAAAACTAGCTAAAAACTAACATACCTGTTCCACAAGTCCAATGAACCCGATCTTATGTCCATTACACATTAACGCGTGCGTGATCTTGCCGTCACCCAGTGGTCTTCCGGTCTCGTTATCGATCACGTTGGACATTAGCCATGGGAAGTTGCATTGAGCAACCAGGCCTGAGAGAACTTCCAAGCCGAAATCTGAAAGAGAAGAAAATTAATTAAATTATTTGCGTAATTACAATTCAAGCAAAATGCAGCAGTGTTATTCATTTAAGCTGATTGTAATCATTGTCATGGTTTAATTGCTGATTTTAAACGCGATTTTTAACAAAGAAATAAAGGGAGAACGAGAAAAACAGAGGGGAGGAAAAGATAATGATGAGGCAGAAAGAGACAGTTATTTTGAGGATATACTTAAACTCATCATCATCCTATTATTATATGAGGCTGTCGGCGCAGAAATGGCCTAACCCTAAATTTTTCAAACCTGACTTATTTACTACAAATTATTTAAAACGTGCTAAAATTGAAGGCAAGACTGGCCTATCTCTTGTTTCACCTATCATCAACAGATGGCGATGCAAATGTTAACCAAAGGTGATATGTAATGATGCATTAAATTTTAGCACTTTTAAGTAATTTGTAGGAGATAAGTCAGGATATGAAAAAATTAGGGTTAGGCCGCTTTTGCGCTGGCGGCCTCATATATTATCCCACTGCTGGGCACAGTTTTCATCTCAGAATGTGAGGGATTAGGTCATAGTCCACTACGCTGGTTGGCAACAGTTGAGAAGGCATGCAGGTTTCTTCACGATGTTATCCGTGGTACGTTCTTGACTTCGAAAAGTCAGAAGTGAGTGCCCTGGATTCGGTCTCAAGAGCTTTGACTTGGCGATCCAAAGGTCATATCACTAGGCTATCACGGGCTATAGTCTTAATATACATGTGTGAATTGAGATAACCATTGTATATGGAATTTAAGAGTATTATATCTATCTATCTATATGTATATGTTGATATACAATTATCTAGTTAACATTGTATATTAATCCATGCTACAAAACAAGTATCTACGAGTGTCAATACTTTCACTTACCAAAATCGTGGTTCCCAAATACGGCACAATGCGTTCCGATTTCGTTTAGCACTGGCACCATCTGCTCGCCTTTTGTGAACGTGCTCACTGGAAGCATACATTACATAGTATACAACACAATACAATACACAAAGTCGCTTCCCGCCGTCTGTCACTCCGTGTATAGTTTGTTCGAAGTAATTCGGCTCGGCTGAAGTTAGCCGTACTGGTAAAATCACTTTATTAAGTGTTTTATACATAAATAACTAAATTAGTAAGGAAAATAATCACGAACGCGACACATTTACTTACAACCCAAATTGTGTTTATACGTAGTAGGTACAGACCACATTTCGGCATGCATGAAAAGTATTATTTTTTTCACGTATCTGTAATGGGTTTAACAGGGACAGTTGGTCAGTATGACGGGTAGAATCACCCCTTTAACGGGTCCAACTAACTAAATCGGCACAATGTATATGTGATCTCATGGTCCCAATTAATGGAACCTCCTCCTAATGATAATAATCCTCATAATTAATAGGTAAGTCACTGCTTACGCATGCTGGGTGAGAAGATATCTCCGCTGAAGAGTACCAAGGGGTTCAGGTGTTGGAGCGCCTTCACGGCTGTGCTAAATCTTAGGGCTCCACCCACTGGCTCTGTATCTGAAAAAGACATAGTTATCATTTCATCTGCAAATACACTTACTGATGTATGTGTGCCGTCAGTTAGGATAGCTCAATTCAAAGATGCTATGGCTCTTTCTTCAAAAGGCCTGTTCAGACATTGCCTTATATAGTAAAGTTCGCATATCTGATAATACTACATCATCATTATTCATCATTATCAACCCATTACATTGTGTGGGACAATGTAATGGGTTGATAATGATGAATGGTGCTGGGCACGGGTCTCCTCTCAGTAGGAGAGGGATTAGGCTATAGTCCGCCACGCTAGCCTACTGCGGGTTGGCAGACTTCACACGCCGTCAAGAAAATCTCTCAGGCATGCAGGTTTCTTCACGATGTTTTCCTTCACCGTTTAAGCGCGTGATAATTAATTATTAATACGCACATGACTTCGAAAAGTCAGAGGTGCGTGCCTTTGATTCGAACTCGAGACCTTTGACTTGTCAGTCCAATGGTCATGTCACTAGGCTATCACTGCTCTACTACATACTGTCTGGTTTAAAGGAGGTACATGATTGGCTTAGTTTGTTTCGGAATTATTTACGGAAATAGAAGAAACGCTGAAACACCTCTAAGAAGAAACGCCAAAACAAACTTGGAGAATCATGGTCCTTTGAACTCCATACGCAAACAAAACGTTATTTATTGTCTTTTTTTTGCGTATAGTCTTAAGTCTTTTATTATGTTATTGTGTGCATTGTCCGTGACTGTGTCAATAAATATGCGTTCTTTCTTTCTTTCAGATATGTGAGCTTTACAAGGGGAATATCCGAACAGGTCTTTTGTAGAAAGAGCCATAGCAGCACACATTATCATGTACCAAATCAGTTCTTGTGGTATTGGATTACTATTTTGATACAATTGCAATAACGGATTTGGGTTCGAGACAAATAAAATATACTTACTAGTAGTTTGTTCGATGTTGTATACATCGTTGAAGTGTATGATGACCACCTCGTCCCCCATGCCTCTGCCAGCTAGCTGACTGACGGCGCGCCTGCCCACCTGACGCACTTCCAGCGACGCCTGGATCCAGCATGCGTATGTCAGATGAGTCCAAGATAAAGGAGTGGGAGACTAAGCTTGGATGGCAGGAAGAAACGAAGGAATATGCTTGTGACTAGGGAAATATTATAGAGAACATTGAAATAAAGTGCAATAGGCGATCAATAGAATGGATAAATATCTAAAAAGTGCAATGGGGATATTGTAACGGATAATAAATGGATCATGTAACGGAAAAATAAAGAGCATAAATGGAATGGATAAACAAAAAATGTAATAGGGAAAAATTCATTGTATAAACATGGATTGCATTGAGGAATATTGTATTGGATAAATAAAAATTGCAATGGGGTATGAATAGAATGGGTAAACAAAATTGAAATGGGAATAAAATAAAGCGGATAAATAAAAATTACAATTGCATTTCAATAAAAAGTGAAGTACATATAAAATAATATAAATATAAATAAAACGTGCAATGTTTAAATAGTTCAACATTCATAAGTATATAATTAAAACATAGTCTAAGTTCTTTTGAAAATACTACAGATATCGTCGTAGGTAAAATATAATACCCAAAAAATACGGTAGTGTGAAAAACCTCCTTTTTCAAGCCCGGTAAAAATTAATCATATGAAGCCCTACGGATGCATGTGTCCCACAGCACTTAATCTGAATACAGACGTCGGGAAGTATCATATCAGCAGTCAGGGTGCAAGGTGAAGGTCGTATCAATACGCCTAAATCACTGCGAGTTAAAATTAGTATGACGGGACCCCAGTAAGGCCTTGGATTATATTTAGCTTCGTTTTTATATGCGACGTTTTTGAGACGAAACTTGGTGAATAAATTATCATTGAATGTACCGCTATTCGACTTGGATCTTGGAACTCTTCTCTTCTCAGGAAGAGGTTATAGTCTACCAAGATGACTTAGGTACTGCAGAGTCCAGAATAAAAAGTGGCGAGGCGAAACACCGGTGTGGTATTAGTCGGTAGTATACCCACCGTGGGTGGAGTCCGATACGCCCCGTCACCTTCCCTGGGCAGCGGAAGTCCATGAGAATTTCCATCGTAAAAAAAAGGTTGGCAGACTTTTAGAGGCCGTACGGAAAATCCATTAGGAATGCAGGTATACTCACGATGTTTTTGTCTATCTAACGCGAGTAGTAATTATGGGGGGTTTTAAGGCATATTTATGAATATCCCAATAACACTGCTCGACCTTCGCAACAGTGGCGCTGAAGACCACTAGAATAAAATAGTAAATTCGGGACCTACACTTAAAATACATTATGCTAGAAGAAAAAGTTAAAACGGAGAGCACGCTCATGACTGTAGATAAGAACCGAACTGTAAATGCAAATTAAAAAGCGTGTAATTATGAGTTAACTAGATCATACAATTTATGATTCGTCATCTAGGTATTTAATACGCGAAGAAAAAACTTTGTACACCGAAATTAGTAAATAAAATAATCACAAATGTGACCCAAATCGTCTTTATACGGACTTTCTATTAAAATTAAACCACTGCTGAACCACTTGCGGATAAATTCATAATGCTTAGTTATTGCGAACAAAGTGTACCTTTAAGAAGTTTTCCATGCGGGTTAGTCCAAAGTTTTTAAGTACAGTCACGAGCAAAAATGTTTACACATATACTGAAATTCGAAAGCTATTTCCTTCTAGAGTATCCATTCAAATGTCGGATTATTGTCGAAATTTGTAAACTATGTATTAAAAGGCTACGTCTCATAATTGTAACGAATATTTTCAGAGAAAATCGTTGTTGAATTTTACTGAATGTATACATTATAATGGTGCTCGTGACTGTACTTTTAAGATGATTGAACCGATTACTCAGAATTCGTGGCAGCGTTCTTTAAGCTCAAGTATACAACATAGCATATCACGGCAATGATAAGCTTGGAAAATCTATACTACATGTAGCGTCCTTATTTGTTTATTACAATTATTTCACTGGCTCTCCCAAGCACTAGCTTTCCATATGTCTGTCGGTTATCCCCCACGATATATAAAGATGCTAATAGACGCGGTTGTGCGCAAAAATGATCGCAGAAATGTGTATTCCGATTGGATGTTCACTTTGAAGAACCAATCGGTATGCTTTTTTTTTTTTTATGGGATAACTCGACAAACGAGCAGGCGAGCTACCTGATGGTAAGTAGTCATCGCCGCCCATGGACATCTGCAAAACCAAAGGAGTTGCAGATGCGTTGCCGAGCCTATTTAGGGAAAGGGAGGGGGAGGAGAAAAGGAGAAGGAAGGGGATTGGGGGAGGAATTGGGCCTTTGGCTTATATTTTTATTAAGCGGCGGTAGCCTAATGGCTAGGGCGTTGGACTTGCGATCACACGGTTGCCGGTTCGAACCCCACCCATTGCACTACCGACGTGAACCCAGTCGTAACACAAGCATTTTAGCTTAGCACGAGGGGTTAACAAGCATACTAGTAATGTGTGACCCACATAGCTAGTAACCTACTTTAAAAAAAAAATATCGATCATTCTAGCGAACTCTAGCGTAAATGCTCAAGTCTATTAGCACCTTATTATAAAAGAATGGTCACACCGTTAGGTATGCCAACTAACAGCTGTCAAGTCAAAGCAAGCATTAGGTACATAATATAAATTAATATAGAAATACAAACACTACATTACGGAAATACTTTTCAAATTCTAAAAGTGTGGCATTAAAAATTCTTTGCTGTGACGTGCTTGCCGCACTGAATAAATTTATTCTGTGACGCCGATGGGAATTTATTCAAGCAAGCCAAAATTTACCACCCAGTAATTTTGCGTTACGCTCGATCTAAATAGCCCTAAAGCTTAATATCGTACCGCACTACAACATAAAATGCTACCATCAATGAAAGTAGGTATGCAATTACAACGCCGGAAATGTGAAATGATGAGCTAAATACGACCACTACGTGACGTACATATAACATTCAAAGCATGTACACACGGCTACAGGCCAACCTATACAAATCCAGTTTAAGCTAATCTCGCATCTATACAATAAGAGGCCAGCGTAGACTGGTTTTGTATAGCTTGATGTGTAGCTGTGCGTATTAAGATATCTACTGCATTATGTTGGCGTGGTTAAGTTTGTCTGTCTCTCTGGTATAATAATTAGAAATATTATTCAAATAATCGTAGGTAATTTGACTTAATCAAAGATTTATATAGATCAGTTTAGTTCTAAGAAGAGCTTTAGATTTGCTTGATTTGTCACTTAAGAAAATAAGAGGGTTATGGATGACCGCCTGTCTTTGGGTGCCGAATTAAAATATTTCTTTATTTTTCGCAAATTGTAGGTACGTCATTAACACATGCTAGGTTAATTGCAGCAGAAATTTAAACAATTTTTTTTTCAGAATACGTTTTTTTATTTTATTTTAAAATAGGCCTATTATTTTCAATAAATTTAACACCAGGCAACTACCTTATTATCGATGCCAGACATTTAAATTACAGCACTGTGTAGTTCAACTAATTTATTACCTACTCAGTTCTTACACAGCGCCCAATTTAAAAAATATATTTTTAGAAAAAAAAAATACGAGACTGACCGTGTAGGTGGTATAGGTATTTTTATACATAGACGAGAATAATACGAAAAGTTCAATGTACTTTCTGAGTATTTTCAAATGATAATATTTGGCACGTGCCGATTTTCTCTTTCGAAGACAATATTTTTTATTTTAAAAACAGAATGGAGGGCAGCGGCCGTCCCACAACAAGTTATTACTATCATTTTTAGGTTGTGAAAAAGGGATGGCACTATAATGTGTTGATGGGCATCCAACTCTCTCAATGGCAAAACCTACCAAAGGAAACACCTACGGAAATTACTTTAACATGGCCTCATATTGGCGCCAAATTCATTAATTTTTTGGTTTTCGCAATTTGTAGATACGTCTATAACACTTACTAGGTTCGCGGAGGTAGCTTTATAGGTTTAGAGTGACATCAATTTATTCACAATTTAATACTAAAACTTTGCTCAGAAATTGTTACCGCAACAGATAGAAGTGTAAATTGTGGATTCTGGAAAAACAGTCAATTTACACTTATTTCTACTTTACAGTCATGAATACATACATAGTTGATGTCGCACTTTCTACTGCCTTGAACCTAGAATATATTATAGACAATTTGCTAAAACCAAAAATAAATTGAATGCGTCCTTAACTCTCATTTGCCTACTTATTTCACAGGTTATCCTCTACAGCGAAGGACAGAGAGAAGTGGAAGAAGAGTGGGGAGGCCTTTGCCCAGCAGTGGGACACTACAGGCTCATAATAATAATAATAATAACCCTTCAAAGCAGAATACCTTAATGTAAGCATACTTTTGATTGCGAACCTCATCAACCGTCATCTTCCAAATATGCTCGAAAATAAAGAACTGGAAAAGTTGAATGAAGCAATAATTTCAGCTGAATATTGCAAACCTATATCTTTTTAAGAGTTGAATGACTTCATTAAGAGAAGCAGGCGACTTTCATGTTCACTAGCGAATAGCATATAGCCATGTCAGCCCCTGTTATTAGTCATTAACAGCCACTGAGTTCACTGCGCGTTGGCTTTTTTTTGTTAGATCAATAAAAAAGTGAGTATGTAGGCGTTGCGCGGCTTCGTTTTTTTTTATTAATCGACCACTGTATGACATTACACAAAAAAGTAAAAAATGTAACGGTCCATAATACAAGGGGGTTAGTATTGTATTAATAACTTTGAGACAGGCACGTGTGTTTTTTGGAAACGAAAAAATGGCTCGGCCTTATATACTTTGCAAATATTTACTTCTCAATCAAGCATCTATTTTACGTATACGAAATATAGGCATCATGAATTAATTAACGATTATTACAAGCTAAGCATGGCATCTACCTGTTATATTTTTTTGCAAAAGCAGAATTTTATCAAAAAGTTCATAAATAGGAATGTTTATTAAGAAGACGATTTTAAAAGTTGGCTTGCCTAATTTGCTGGCTTTATGAAAGTGTTTTTAACCCCCGACGCAAAAACGACGAGGTGTTATAAGTTTGACGTGTCTGTGTGTGTCGGTCTGTGGCATCGTAGCTCCGGAACAGATTATACGATGGTGTTCTTAGCTATGTTTGATGAAAATCGGTCGGAGATATAATGCAACTGTCAGGGTTTTTTTAAATTTTAAATTACATACAGGGTGGTGATTTAGCCACTGGGGTGAATCACCCCTTTAAAGGGGTGATTCAACCCGTTGCACAATTTTCTTACAGAACCCATACCGTACTCGTGAAAAATAAATACATCTTGTATGAAAAGTCTTTGTTTCACTTTTCAGTTATGGGTTTCATAGGGACAGTGGGTCAGTATGCCGGGATGAATCACCCCTTTAGCGGGTGTAGCTGACTCAATCGACACCCTGTATTTTATGTGAAAATAAAGATTAAATAAGTATAAAGGAATATAAAAATAGACTTTATTGCAGTCCTCTATGCTCAACTTAAGAAAAACAATTGTATTATTAAAAACTTGACGTTGACAACATCATTCATAAAACTTGTAGGTATTTGTAAATGTACAGTCATGCAGAAAATATTTCGAGAGAACAGACTTAACTTTAAAATGTAACCACGCCCCCATGTATTTGCTTAAAAAACAACTTTGCCGCTGTGAACACGAGGCGTATGCACGTGCAATATTGAAAACACAAATGGAAGGGTTCCTTAGCCTCCCATCTTGGCCTTCACAAGAGGTTTTGCTCTTATGTGTACAACTTCCGAAGTCGACACGATAATGTAATGAGAATCCCATAGGGCTGCTTTGCTGGGTGTTGCCGCAGAAACTTCATGCAGTAAACCTCCCCAAGCAACCACACAGACCGTAAGCATCCCTATAAAGCTTAAGGGTAATACCACAACTAACAGAAAATTAGTCTATTGTCCTTTTATTTAATTCACACCTGTACCGGTCTCATGAGACCAAAACAATAGATTTTGCATTGTACGGTCGCCAGCACATCAAGTTACCACAAAATGACAAATTTTCTCAGTTGATTTTGAACTTAATCATCAACAGTTTAAGGTTAAATCATTTAGAGAAATTTGACAGTTTTGTGTAACTTGATGTGCTGGCGACTGTAGCTTTTATTTGGGACTAAAAGGGTTGATTTTCTAGTGTCACACGTCACCGACAGTACGCGACGCAACTTCCGTCAGATGTGACATTACCCTTACGGCGCAGGAGTGTACATGTGTCATAATTGGCAATACACAAAACGCTGTGTTCAGAGCGGCATTGGTGTATAAGTTGACCCGTGCCTGTTTGAGCCATCCGACGACAGATCGCACGCCGTCCGTCACTTCCCCAGGCACGTCGACGCTGGTAGACTCTATCAGAGAGCTCCATCTAGACCGCAGAGCCGCTTGCGCCGCGAACGACGCCATTGCGCGTACTGAACGCACTATTATAAGCATTTTGGTGTTAGAACATTCTCTATTTAAATACTAATTGTACTATTTAAAGTTTTTGTTATAACTGTTTTATAGTCCTGTATATTGTTTCATTTTTGTGTCGCACTAAAGTCATTATGTCACTTTAGGGGTTGTGCCACTGTTTCACTGGTTTTTCACTGGAATAGTGTCACTCATTGTACATTGTTTTGGAGGATTTTTGATTAATCTACCACAACATAAAAAATAGTTAAAAAAATATTGAATGAAATATGATGATGAGTTATTAGTCACACAACAGAAGAGTGCTTTCAATTAGATTATTGTGATAGATATAACTAATTAATAAATTATGGCATTAATAATTATCATTGTTTGACTAAACTGTTTTATTTCTTTGAAGTTTATAAGGAGACTGACTATTTTTTTACTGTTCAGAATTTACTCATGAATTGGGTATGTCAGACTAAACTAGTATCATTTAAAAACTACCCTCACCCTCGTAATGGTTGGGCACACTATATCTTTCACACTATATCTTTCTTGATATGAAGATTTTCAATTTTTAGTTGACTATATATTTTTTTTAGTTGCCCCATAAAAGTATTTACAATAAACAGAGCATATTCAGCGAACAACGAAAACAAAATTACAATCAGAAAAAATATAAGGAAGTTAAAAGCATTTTAATTGTATGGCAGACAGAGATCGTTCAATAGCAGTTTGTGATGTGGCACGAACCCATATGTCATACTAATTCAACGCTAATATTTATATGTTGGGAATGAGACAGAGCATCCCCCTCCCAATCTCCACTAAAGCCTTCAAATGATCTTAGAACTTTATTAGGCATTCTGTATAATTTTTTAGAGTAAGACTTTAAATTCATTAATACTTCACAAAATTTGTTATTTTTAATAATTCAGATACCAGTCCGTAGTGGACTGGTATCGTGTTGTATTGTGTCTGCTATTTGATCTCAGATAGGTAAAGGAATTGTTTTTACTTTGTTTGAGTCCGACATACCCTGCCGCCTTTCCAGGTAGCAGACGAATGATGATTCATGAAGATTCACCACATTAAAAATAATCATCAATACTTAATTTCCTCATTAAGTAGCGGTAACAATAAATTAATATACACATATTTTTAATTGGCATTAAATTGTTTACTTGATACTGTAAATGAGTCCTACCGTTGAGATAAGGCTGAACTTTGAGTCTTTAAAGAGTTATTGTAGGTACAGTTACTATTTATATATATATTTTTATATCACCTGTACCGTTATGTTGTTGATTGTACAAAATGCATTTATGCAGGTATATTAAAAGGTTTTTAGCCAGTGCAGTGCTTAATAACAAAACTATTGAGTAGTTCTAACAGTAATTATTTTTTGATTAGCTACAAATGCAGACAAAACAATTGCTACACAAAACTCAGCTTTAAAGTGTTGGTTTTTAAACTTAAATTAGAAATTTTAACAGGCTGAAATTTATAAATTTTTAATTATTTTGAAAGTTGGAAGTTCTATATTTTTTACCATTCTACTTTTAAATTAACTCATAATATATTTTGAATTGACACAAAATACTATTTTTAATTTAAAACTTGCTACTAAATGCTACAAAAATAATAAGACATTATCAATATATTTTAATATATCAAAGAATAAAATACAAAATTAAATGTTTCAATGTTAAAACTTGACAGATCAACAATCAAGTTTACCTTGTGTCCCTAAATTAGAATTCATTATCATCAATTCAAGGTTGTTTTAATATTAAAATCAACAAAGCCTACAGATAAATTACTATTATGTAAATTCATACCATATTTTTTCTTTAAAAAATCCTAACGTGATTAACCTTCAAAGTACACTAAAAACAACACAACACTATAATAATATGCCAAGGTCTTATTCCGCATTCCATTTTTGAATTTTATAGTTAGCACAAAAAAATACACCTTTCCTAATAATAAAAAAAAAAAACACTAAAAAAATAGAAGTTCACTTTTAAAAACTGAAAAATACTGGCAAAATAAAATATGCAATACTGCACTAGAAATGGTAGCGAAACGAGCTAGGTCAAGGCGTCAAAAATATCTATTTCAGTATACAGTACATAACGTCAGCCTTTTTTACAAGCTTAATTTTATTGTCACAAATATAGTGCTAAAATTGCACAGTTGTAGCAAGTTTATTTTTGATTTGACATAAAATTATGTCATACTGTATTCCTTTTCTCTTTAGCATATTGCAGGTAAATAATATTTAAGAAAAACGCAAGTAATTTTATTACTTACCCAACAGAGTGATCAATCCGTAAATGGAAGTACTAGTTTTTAATAGTACAAAATGTAATTAAAGTCACAATTTTGTAAATTAACGTTAACTCCGATATATATTTCGATTTATTTTAAATGAAATTTCAAGAAATCACACCCACAAACGGAATTCCGCGGTCGAATTGGAAATTGTCAAATTGACACAACATGATGTCGCTCGTTTAAAAAAAAAAAGATGTAACTCAAAATTTACGAATTTTGACCTTTTACAATAAAACGCTTAATCATTGCGTAAAGATTAGGTAGAATTCAACAGCCGTCTCGATACGTCAAAATCTAAATACCTAGTAAGTGGTTTAAAACTTTGAATCAAAGACAAGTCGGAACAAGTTGAAAACTTTAATCGCCGATTCCCACAAGTTGTAGTTTTTGAGTTACATCTTTTTATTTTTAAGGGTGCGATGTGTCAAATTCGATCGGCTCAGCTGTCCTGACATACACGTTCCGTTCCACGTAACATACTAACGCTAGAAGGAAGGTAGGAATAATGGTTATCATTATACATAGCTTTTTTTTGTTCAAATGATCATGGATATTTTTTTTAATTATACTTATTATGTAGGTACTGTAACTTTGTTAATTTTGTTGTTTTTGTATATAGCGACATCTAGTGGTCGTATCGTAAAATGGGACCTTCATCAATCTTTACACTGTTTCAAACTCTCAATGACAATCATAGCTCAATAAAATGAACTTTACAAGCGATTTATGTTATTGTGGTAAGCAGTAACAGTAACAATCATAAGATTAAACATTAGTGTTTAGTGTCTGTAATAAATGAATGACTGTCGTTTTCTCAGGTCTTGTAGTTGTAAGTTACCGAATAGGTAAGAACTTTTCGAATGGCGTTGAATGTTTCCACAAAGGTACGTAAATCGAGTATTTTATTAGCTTGTGCGTCGCCCTACGTCGTCAGCATCACCAAACTCGTGATGCATCGCTTTTATTGAATAATACCTACTCTATTTGGACAAAATGAACAGATTTACTTAGAAATACTATTGTGTACTTACTTGTGTTTATTATAATAAAACGAAAATAAACTTACATAAATACATTTTTATTCATTTCGAAATTCTCTCTTTTTTAGTTGTCCATCTGACGGGTTTTTTTATACATTCAACCCATAAAACAACAGGCCAAAGTTACCAAAGACCTTTGCAAGCAAAATCAGTTTCAGCATCACACCAATCGATCAATTTTCTGTTATGCCACATGAAAGTTCCTCTCAACTTTGGGGAAGCTTCCAAAATTAAATACAAAACAAGTTTTGCTGACTCGTCAGCTTCCACTTCCCCTCCACCCTGAGCCATATCCGTCTTCATATGTCCTGGATGAAGAGCATTTATGGAAATATTCCTATCTCCATATTTCCTTTGTTGGACCTTTGTCAAAGCCGTCAATGCTATTTTGGATACTCTGTGCTCTGCATGCTTACCGTCATCAGCGAAGTCATTTTTATTAAAAGTACCATTTTTAACGCTCTCCAAATATTCATCAACAAACTTATTAATTTGTTCCGTTGTTAAATCCGGATCCTGCAATGTGTGAATCCAGGATTGATTTTTTAGATTCGAAAGATGTCCACAGGCGCTTGATATGTTGACGACTCTAGCGCCATCTCGTAGCAACGGATACAGATACTTTTCGATAGTCAGTAAACTCCTGTAATTGACATCAATGTTTCTTTTTGCCGCTTCGTAGCTAGGGTAAACTTCGTCCCACTCTAAAATCGCAGCGTTATTTACTAAAACATCGAAGCCACCGTATGTATTTTTTATGTAATCTGCAAATCTTTTTACACTGTTACAGTCACTTACATCCAGTTGGTGATATCGTGGTTTTAGTCCAAGCGCGTTCATTTTTTTCACTGCCTCTAGTCCCGATTTTTCAACTTTACTAGTGAGGTATACGATTCCGTTATATTTCTGGCATAATCCTTTTACAACCGCGAATCCTAGGCCTTTGCTGGCACCGGTGACCACGGCAATCTTTTCTGCCATAGTTTCTGTTGACAAGCGCACTTCTCCTTTGTGGAAATTTAATTGACGGCTGTAGATGGCGACAGTTTCCCAGATTATTATTTTAAATTAATTAAAAAAGTATTATTATTGTTTTATTAATGATGATGAAAGATGTGAAAGAAACACGACCTGCGCACTTGCCGAGATTGGATTATTAATTTAAAAAGTCACATCATTTGACAATCAATGTCTCACTGTCTTTGCTTGACATTTTGTATTGTCTACACGAATTAGATAACGTTCCATTACGCTTGAAGTAAATAGCACTGTATTTGTTTCAAGTTTGAGTTTATTTTCACATGGATAACAAATTGATTTGGGTCTAGAAGCAAATTAATCTTTATGGATTATACAATAAGATCTTATTTTGTTTCGCGATCAGTATAATAAGAATACAATAAATGATTGGTCACACCTAGTTACCTTTCAAACGATTATAGACTTTCGTTGGTCAACTTAAATACTGTATTAGCATATTTATAAATACATTTTGATTTGATTTATCTAAATGAACTTTATTTATATTTACACAAAAGAATAACATGTGATTATAGTTTTTTATTGGTTTACTGACCTCGTAACGTTCAAGACCAGATTTTTAACATGCTTGTTTATATTCTAACTGCATGAGATAACAATAATGGATATTTTTTATTTCGGTAGGCGTGTATTTTTTATTTTTTTTTTATTTTTTATTTTAAAAAAAAGCTTACTAGCAATGTGGGTCACACATTACTAGTATTCTTGTTAACCCCTCGTGCTAAGCTAAATGCTTGTGTTACGAGTGGGTTCACGTCAGTAGTGCAATGGGTGGGGTTCGAACCGGCAACCACATGATCGCAAGTCCGATGCCCTAGCCATTAGGCTACCGCCGCTGTATAAATTAACTTAGAATACGCAAATATTTATCATGCACATCAAGCAATTCTACGTACCTACTAAGCTAAATGCTTGTATTACGAGTTGTATTACGAGTGGGTTCACGTCGATAGTACAATGGGTGGGTTTCGAACCGGTAACCACATGATCGCAAGTCCGCCGCCCTTGCCATTAGGCTTCGGCCTTCAACCGCCGCTGCCGCTATGAACCTAGAATGTCGTGATACAGACGTACAATTTGCAACAAAATTTCATATAGCGGACTAAGCGAGCGCATCACCATAGTGTAATGAATTCTTCACTATGGCATCGCCATTAAAGAGACCGAAAGAGAATGAACGAATGAATGAAATATACAGTTTGTTCGAAATAGGTAAGCCGATCGGAAGTTAGCCGTTCCGAACTACCGGAGCTTAAAGCCTAACTTAACTTAACTTAAGCTTAGGCTTAAGCCTACCTGTATTAAGTGTTTTAATACATAAATATCGAAATTAGTAAACAAAATAATTAGAAATGTGAAACATATACGACTCTAATTATCTTAACATCTCATCTCATACTCTTTCTATTAAAATTTTCCACTTCTAAACCACTTGCAGACAACTTCCGATTGGCTTACTTATTTCGAACAAACTGTACCGGGAGTCCGGGAAACTATGGGTCTGTACATACGGCTAATCCAATCTGATCTGGCATTGTAGGTAAAGGCTTCCCACACAGTAAGACGTCAGCGTAAAATGGATTGTAGTGTAGATATAGCTTGATGTGTAGCCTACGTACCTACTTTCATAAGTACCTAAGTAGGTACACCTCTATTGAATCCTTTGAGGACACAGGTGTGTGTCTTTTAAAAGCAATTTCCAGAAAATCACGTAGGCACCCGACAGCCCTTTTCCTAACTACACTAAAGGAAAAATAGTCAAAAAACGCGTCCCTTTAATTAAGGAAGCGTTTAATTCAGTTGGTAACTACGGAGCAAATGTTAATTCTATTAGTTAAGGAAAATTGGGGCATTGGGCACGTGTGTATTAAGTCACTATAGAAATAGTGTAGGTAGGTGAGTAATGTTGCTTGGGTCATGGATACTGTGAATACAGAATGAATTGGTCAAGAATAAACAAATGTTACAGTCTATTTTTTGTTATTTACCGTGTCTCTCTGGCCATCCTAAGATTTATTTATTTTGCTGTTATTGTATCAAGTACCTGGTACTTTGGCCTACGGTTAAATAATTGTTCTGTGTCGTTTTGGGCGGTTTTGGTTCTTTTTCTTTCTTCCTTTCTATTTAACGAGTGAATGGTGCTAAATGTTCAAAATAAACCAATATGTTTCGGACTTTTGCATTCAGAATTGGTTAATCTTAAGTTATTCTGAAAATCGTAGTAAGTATTTACTACAATACGGGATGATAAATCATAAATACATACATATTGTCACGCCAGTCTCCCATGGGGGTAGGCAGAGACTATAGATTTCCACTTGCTACGATCCTGGCACACTACTTTCGCTTCATCTACATTCATTAATCTCTCCATGCATGACCGTCGGTTTAGGGTGCTCGGAACCTGGCCTTTTTTAACCTAAATCATAAATATCCCTCGTATTAACTTTTTCTTAAATTTCTTCTATGCACAGACATCAACCCGTTACATCAACCCGTTACATCTCGATTATACATATCTACCATCATACCAGTATTCCCCAATAATTATAATTTCACCCAAAGTTCGCCGGTATGTTTTCGTCCCATGTAATAGGAGGCGAGCCTCATGCCATGCACAAATCCTTACTCCAAGTTAACAATAACACTGCTCGACCTGGGAACCGAAACCATGAGCTCTAGCGTAGCAGTCGCGCTTAGGACCACCAGACTAATGAAGCAGTTATAATTTCATTACATTCGTATGATAATCAATTAGTTATAGTGATCAGGTAAACTACTGATTCATAAATTGCACGTGTTTTACTAAGCTTAGATGTGCTTATGTGTCACACAGATGTAGAAATCTTATGAGGCAATAGAAATGACACGAGAAAAATATTTAACCATTTTTTCTATAGATAAGCTATTCAAAACAGTTTTTGTAATTAAATCAGCCAATTAAAGTTTATAATTGTGCTTGGTTAATGACAATAAATATGGTAGTTGAGAAATAAAAAAAAGCAGAAGTGGAAAGATGATTGGCCACTTGACACTTGGCCACTAGAATACGACGAATTTTTGAAGCGGCGGTAGCCTAATGGCTAGGGTGTTGGACTTGTGATCTTGTGGTTACCGGTTCGAAACTCACCCATTGCACTAAGTGGCAATAGGCTCGCCCTGGATGACATGGGACCTAAACATACCGGCGAAGTGTGAGTGTACAGTCGCCAGCAGGTCAAGGTATACAAAACTGTCAAATTTCTCCAAATGATTTTAAACCTTAAAATGTTGAAGATAAAGTTCAAAATCAACTGAGAAAATTTGACATTTTGTGGTAACTTGATGTGCTGGCCACCGTACATTAGTACACCTCTGCCTCACTCATTGGGTAATACAGGCGTGAAGGTCTGTTATGTTAAGAAAAAAAACGCACGAAGCGCCTGCGCCGTCAAGAACCTTTTCTTGACGGCGCTGGCCTGTGAAGTCCGACAACCTGTAGCTAGGGAGGTGGTCTCATAGCCTAATCCCTCTCATTCTGAGAGGTGAACCGTGCCCAGCAGTGGGACATGGTAATGGGTTGATAGATAGATAGATTTCATTATTCTTTATTGTACACAAGAAACAAAATACAACACAAACGTAGTAAGTAGGTACAATTGGCGGTCTTATCGCTAAAAGCAATTTCTTCCAGACAAAATTGGTTAAAATATAATTAATTCGTTAAAAGTTGATGACAAGTACTTAATGTACAAAATAAATGTAGTTAGGTACCATACCTGTTATTAGTCTGTTATTCTCTGCCAGTTAAGTGATTTAATTTTTCACGATACTTCTATGACTTTATTAAGTTTCCTGTGTTAGTAGATAATCCGATAGTAAGAACGCTTAACACGGCCGCCAGTGTTTGTGTATTTAGGTGATAAAGGACATAATTATGTAAATTGCCGGGTAGTTTCCGTAATTGCGTAATAGAACTGATGCAACGGAATAAAAATGTTTGCTTAGGTTAAATAAATGTGTGTATGACTATAAGTCCGGCAATATGTTATAGAAAGGGAATCGAATCTTCATTATCAACCAATTTACAAAAGCTTATTAATTAGCGATGTGGGTCGCACATTACTAGTATTCTTGTTAACCCTTCGTGCTAAGCTAAATTCTTGTATTACGAGTGGGTTCACGTCGGTAGTGCAATGGATTTCGAACCGGTAACCAAATGATCGCAAGTCCGACGCCTGAAGAATTTTTGTCTGTCTGTATGTTTGTACACGCATCACTCTTCATGAGGTTTTCACAGTTGTATTATTGAAGATCTAACTTAAAATCTGGTGCATGTATCAAGTTGATACGCTGCCTAGAACCCGATTTACCTATAGTCAGTGTTTCTTATGGGATATGCCAGCTACCTGAAGGTCTTCGCTGCCCATGGACATCTGCAATACAAAAGGAGTGTGAGGCTCAGCAACGCATCTGCAGTTCCCGAGCCTATTAAAGGAAAAGGGAGGGGAAGGGGAGAAAAGGACAAGGAAGGGGACTGAGGGAGGAAATGGGCCTCCAGCGCTCCACACACGCCGTACAAAACGCAGCAGTATGCATACTGCTACTTGACGTCGATGTTCTGTGGGAGGGTAGTACTTCCCCGATCATGCCGAATTGCCGACCCATTCATGCTGGCATGTAGACATACCAGCGGGGCTCTATGAATACTATAGTAGGTAAATCCTTTTGGGGTGCAATCCCTCGGATAAGCAGCTAATCATCAATTCTTACTTCGCAAGATGGCCGATGGCATCAGTTCCAATTTTGACTTCAAAATATAGCACGAACAATCTGAACGCAAACTTACTTATTCAAATAAAGTGTGAGTGATCCAGCCGAAATACGCCTAGAAGACGCTTAGGCGAGTTACATCGGCATTTCATTGTAATCTTTATAAATAAAACATGACAGAGTAGGCCTTATGCGACCAAATTCCTTTGTCATTGTCCTGAAGAATAGGAAAATAGCGGTAACGCCGGCTTTATATTTTAACTTGGTCTAAATAAGGAGGTTTTCAGTTACTTGGGTGATATACTTATTTATTTATTAAACGACTGCAAAAAAGGAGGCGGTTATACGTTCGTCTCTATTTTTTTTTCTATGCATGTTCACTGATTTCTCCGTCAATTGCGAACCGATTTTGAAAATTCTTTTTTTATTTAATACTTTGTGTATAAAAACAAATGTATATAGGCGGACTTTAGTCATTAGGCATTCTCTTCTAGTCAACCTTTGCACAAATAATATACCTAACACAAAAATAGAAAGAAGCTATGTAAAATAATAATATACATACATACATAAATTAGATACCATACTTATAACTACAATGAGACTTAGATACCATACTTAAAACTCACTATATAATATTATAAGAAAGATCAACGTTGAGATGATTCTGCCAAAGAATTCAGGAGATATATTAAGTATAAAAACTACAATAAAATTGTATAAAACTTGATTATGTTTAGATCATTAAAGATATAAAGACTGACAAACTACTGAACAGATTTTAATTTTGTTTTTACTGCTAGAAAGCATTATGCTCCAACTTAAAAAGCGGCTCATTCGCCCGAGCATGCTCAAGTGGATACAAGGCTTTAGATTTGCATTGCACTAGCTTAGCGTCTTAGCGAAGCGCGGCAGTCGTCTCCCCGCACCCAAGCAGTTAGGTCGTTAGTTGTAAGTATATGTATTAAAACTGGTACCAGGCAGTAAAGTATTATATAACAATGTGATGACCTTCATTCCACAACCACCTCACTACGAACCCCACAGTTGTTATTAAATTCTTTCACGGAAGCCGGAGTTGCGGGCAAAAACTACGGTCTACGCGGCGTCCACGCGTCGCCTACGCGGGTCCTATTCGACATCTACGAGTTGTATATATGCAACTACAGGCTGAAGTCTGTATCTAGGGACGTTATAGTGTTAATAATGACTAAGTTGTGTCAAAAAAAAAAACGGACAACGCGAGGAATACAATATTTTATTTTATTTATTTATTGTGGTTTACCAACAATTGATTACATTAATACATTCACATTCATTGTGGAGTGAAAGAAGATGTAGTAACAAGGATTGAGAAGATATGTTGTGTTATGTATGTTAAGATGGTTTGGTCATTTAGAGAGAATGGATGAACGGAGATTGACGAAACAAGTATATATGGTGAGTATGGATGGACGAGTTGGAAGGGGAAGACCTCGGCGAACGTACCACAACCAAATTGCGGATGTTCTTCAAAAAGGCCAGGTTCCGAGCATCCTAAACCGACGGTCATGCTCTCTGCCTACCCCCATGGGAGACAGGCGTGACAATATGTTTGTATGTAATACATTCACTTAATACATTTAAGAACAAGAACAATAACGTAAAAATTACTTGAAGGTAAACACCGCATATGTTTTATATAATAAAAGGGTTACAAACAGCAAGCTAACGTAAGACAGTCTTTAAGAAGAAACGGCGTCACTGTGAAATTATTGGTAATCAAGATCAGGCAAGCCAACAAGGGTTGATTTAATTTTTGAGAGAGAGTCGAAGTGAAGGTATACGAGGAGATTACGCAACTCCTATAAGACTAATACGCAGCACCTACAAGAGAACTACGCAGTATCTACGAGGGGACTACGCGACCTGCCTCATAAGTCGCGCGACTGCTACGCTAGAGGTCTGGGGTTCGTTCCCCAGGTCTAGCAAATTAATAGGTTTTTCTATGAAATTCTCAGTAGCAGGTGCCCGGTTAATGGCAATAGGCTCGCCCCCTATTAAATGGGTACTAAACATACCGCCGAAGCGTAGGTGTATATTAGTACATCTCTGCCTTACCCTTCGGGGAATACAGGCGTGATGGTATGTTAGAATTGCAAAACAGTTCTGGAAATTGTAATTTTTAATGTTTTTTCGGATATGTAACATAATCAAAATAAATAAGGTCCTTACTTTACTTCACTTAATTCTGAATGACTTTTAAATAATTACCGTCTGTACATGACATGTTCAATAATTACTTTGGAGGTTCAACAAACTTGAGGGACAGAATTTGGGCCAAAATAATACAATAAAAAAAATATACTAAAAACAAAATTAAATAAGGATGTTGTGGATGTGTGTGTGACAAGAATGGAGAAAACAAGACACGATAACTTATGAAGAAATCCGAAAGTGGCGCCATCCAGTGACAGAAGTGTTGAAATGAAATATGAGAACTTAAAACAATACCTATGCTTTGTTCATTATGTGAACCACTTTTTGACAGATGCCTTAGAACGTAGCTGTTCTAGGTTACGTAATAGTTAACTTTGAAATGTGTAAAAAAATAAATATATTATCTACCTTAAGTTATTCAATTATCTTAATTATAACTTCTTGCAGACATTATAATACCGTGAATGTAACAGATTTTCCAAAAAATGATAATTGTTAATCAAGGGCTTGGTAGGCAGAGACTATAGACTGCCAATTGCTACGACTCTTGCATGCCTCTTTCGTTTCTTCTACATTCATACATCTTTTCATACACACGCGCTGGTCGCGAGTACCTACCTATTTACCTGACCTTTTTGGAGGACCTTTCCGATAAGATCGGTGTACGTCCTTCTAGGGTGACCTCTCCCGACGGTGCCGCTGCCATTCGCCTTATAAATTCCATTGTTAAACGCCTTTCATTCATTCTCTCAACATTAACTTAAAATATTACCTACTAAATATGCCCTACGTTATAAAACTCGCATATCCGATAATACGACTGTCTATTCAGAAGTCTGAAGACTGATTCTATTCAGAAGTCAGATTGGAAAGATTTAGACTAAGTTAAGATCTAGCAATTTGAACAGAATTGACATAGGTATGTTTCATAATATTCTATCCCTACCAAATGGTGCTGATGCAAAAGTTCTGTTCGAATTTATGACCCAATAGATTTAATGTATGTTTAGGGTACGATGGGACTGGCATACGCTGCGCGTAAAAGTCCCTTAAAAATTAGAATAAAAAAAAAGATCTAGTAAAAAGAATTTAAAACCTCGAAACTAAAATTTTCTTTAGAAGCTCTACTTAAGTTTACTAGATCTTTTTTTTTGTAAGTACAAAAATAAATATAATTTATCATTTGACGTTTTTATTTCCCAAAGGGACAGAGGTGCACAAATGTACCTACATCTCTGCTTATCCTATTGCAGTAGGCTTAGGCTGGGGGCGAGCCTATTTACATTTAGTCCAGCACAATTTCAAACTCCGAGCTGCTACTCAGAATTTAATGGAAAAAACCTACTAACCCTGATCGACTTAGAAATCGAATAGGGCCTGCTTTGTAGCAGTCGCTCTTTCTAATAGTCGCAATCACTACATAGTATTAAACAAAGTCGCTTCCCGCTGTCTGTCTGTCCCATGTATGCTTATATCTTTAAAACTACGCAACGGATTTCGATGCGGTTTGTTTTATTAGATAGAGTGATTCAAGAGGAAGGTTTATATGTAGAATACATACACATTTTAGTACAGAAAAGCCGACAAACCACTCGGGCGAAGCCGTGGGCGGGAAGCTAGTACTTATTATAAAACTAAAATGCTATTTTATAAAAGATTTATTTAAAGAAGTAAATATAATTTATCGTTAGCTTCAGTGCAAAGCCTGTGATTTGCAAAATAAGTGGTGCAATAAATACTATTTAGCAAAGCGAAAAGTTCCTAAACGTAGCCATAAATTAAATGTACTGCTCATTTTTAAATGAAGAAATATTAAGCTTGGTGTTTAGATAAAAATTGTTTATCATTTTGTGCAATTTTGCTTTAGTTGCCTACCTACTGAAGCGAAGAGGAGCGGAATAGTTGAGGTAATAAAAAAAAAATACCAATAATTATTATACCTAGTTTTTGACTGGTGTTTGATGTAACTGCTTATTTTTATTATATTTATGCATTAAATAATGCGAAATGTTTAAAAAAGATATGAATTTTGTAACGAAAGAACATTTTTAGTGAAAGGAAAATACGATCTCAGGCAGGGTTCGAACCTGTGTCTCTCTGCTTAATTTCACCAGACGCTTTACTTAACTGTGTACTTAACTTTACTTGTGTACTTAACCAGAGAGACGCATGTTCAAACCCTGCCTGAGAACGAATTTTTCTTTCTCTAGAAATTTTCTTTCATTAGAAAATTCACATCTTGGTGTTTGATGTATTCAAAATAGAAAAATATTATGAATTAGGACTATAGCCTAAAGTAGCTACCCCTCTATAGCACACCTATGCTAAGCAGTGTAGCAATAGACTGTCTATATAGCCGCAGTGGCGTTGGCCAATTGGGCCCTAGCCTACTCGGGCTCCCCATGGGCCTGCCTTGTGGGGCTTGCGAAAGCCAAGAGGCAAATTCGCGCAAGTTTCCCTGGTTGCCGGGTCTGCGGAGGAATGTCACAACGCTCCCGTATTCCCGGCACTAAAGTGATGACGCGAAACGCCGAGGTTGGTTTTAGTCGGTAGATCGCTCTTTTCAGAGCGGAGTCCGACACACCCCATCGCTCTCCCTGGAGTGGTGGGTAGTGTAAAAGCATTTTCAACCCCGTAAAAAAAGGTTTCCCTGGTTGTTGTTATTACAATAAAATATGTAGTATCTATTGCAAAACATTGAAGTTATGCTTAGATATAGTTACATCTAGAAATGAAAACTTAAAATTATTTAGCTCTATTATTGTCATGCCACTTAACTTTGAAATGATGTATGTAACGATAGATAACTAAGTCCATAGCATGGTATGTACTGAAAATCCTCCGAAAGCTGAATAACACGAGTCTCAAATACGTCGACAAATGTCAAACACTCTTGGATTTTAAGAATTGTTTGAATAATGTACTTTTATGTTGAGTCCGAGAGCTCGGCACATACGTTTATCCTGGAAAAACATATGGGGCCCGTGGGAAATTTGAAAAAAAAAACCTGCAGGCAGAAAAACTACTCGCTTTTGTTTTCCAGGGGCGTCACCTTTGATGAATCGCGATATTATTTGCGGATATTATACATACACAATGGGCCATACAGTTCTGGTATAAGCTAATCTCCATTGTACAGCGTAATGACCGTGAAAAATACCGGCCGCGTGAGAAAATTAAGAATAAAAATAAATTTCTGAATGCAGTTAAACTTTTCCTTTAAAAAAAAATATTAATTGATATGTAACCTACCTTAAGGGTCATTTTTTTAAGCCCCTATTCAATGTTTTAGGCAAAAAATAAGCTAGAATATTAGGCACTGCATAAGCATGTTGGCTACAATGAATAAAAAAACAGGTGTAGCCACATTTTAGCGCTTTCGATTTTAATAAACCTTGGTAGGTACCTAATAAAAAATGCAACACCTGTCAGTTTTTCATCTTCATCTTATGGCAGGTAAATTATTAAATTTTTCATGAAACAGACTGTTCTAAAAAATATTTCGCGATTAAAATTGCCATGATTGTTTTAAATGTTGATATTATTATAGTGTCATGACCATAAACTGCCAAGTCAAAGTTCTACCGTTTGAAACAATTGATTTTGAGTATTAATAGTATTAAAATGTGTTTTTTTAGTATTGAAAGGTTCCAGTGCTCCACCGGTGCCTTCATTTGAAAATCTTGGAGCACCCTTCCAAAATGTGTTTTGGAAAGTCGCGTGTTTTAGTCGCTAGAAGTCCGACATAACCCTCCGCCTTTAATCACCGAGGGGCGGAGGACATCCATGAGGATTCACACGGAAAAAAAAGATTATACTGTCAGAGTTCCTATTGGGTCGGTACCAAAGCATTGTTAAATCATCATCATCATCATCATCATCATCATCATCATCAACCCACTACATTGTCCCACTGCTGGGCACGGGTCTCCTCTCAGAATGAGAGGGATTAGGCTGTAGTCCACCACGCTAGCCTACTGCGGGTTGGCAGACTTCACATGCCGACAAGAAAATCTCTTAGGCATGCAGGTTTCCTCACTATGTTTTCCTTCACCGTTTAAGCGCGTGATAATTAATTATTAATACGCACATGACTTCGAAAAGACAGAGGTGCGTGCCTTGGATTCGAACTCGAGACCTTTGACTTGGCAGTCCAATGGTCATATCACAAGGCATTGTTAAATATTCTACCACTATCTGTACTATATCTCTGCCTAAACCCGTATAGGAATATAGGATTTAATCAGCAAATTGAATGAACTACATTCATAAATGAATGAATGACGCCATTCGCTCTGAGACCGTAAAATCTCTCATATCCTGCGAAAGAGATGGGAACGTAAAAGTGCAGTAAAATGTCATATTCTTTATTAAAACTTTATTCACACATCTGTAGTCAAACCAGGATTTTGGTAAGTGTAAGGGTCCATTCATACTTGAGTAGAAGCGCATCGAATTTATATACCATACTATCGGTCTGCCCGAGGCTTCGCCCGCGTGGAGTATTTACGCGTTTATCACTTAGGGGTATGATAAATAGATAGTTCCTGATTCTCAGACATATGCATATAAATTTCATAAAAATCGGTCAAGCCGTTTCGGAGGAGTATGCTAACTAACATTGTGACACGAGAATTTTATAAGTATATAGGATTCACCCTACTACCACAAAACAAAGTTTGATCGAAAACTGGGGGCCTAGACAATGTTATATTTCCATATCGATAACGAAGTTTGATAAATCTGAAATGTACCTATGGAATTGGCATAACCCTTCGATATGTCACGTGATAAAATTAAGTCAAATCCGTACATTTAGGATATCTAACGTTATCTATAATGAAAAAGTGTCATTTTCTAGACCCCCTGGGCGACTGAAGTTAGCCGTTTCTAACTGCCGCCCTGGTAAAATCCCTATATTAAGTGTTTTATATATAAATAATAAAATTAAAAGGATAATAACGGATTGACACGGAGTCTTTATTATTTAATTTCACCACCGCAAACTCATTTGCAGACAACTTCAAACGCGCACAGTAAAGTTATTTCGAACAAACTGTAATTCTATGACACAAAAATTGATTTGCATGTGGATTTTTTGATCTGTCGATATATTGTTTACGTCGGTAAAGTGACAGCCATTTGATGGTAAGTGGTCATCGCCACCATTGGACGCCTGCAACACTCGAGGAGTCACGAGTAAGTTGCCGGCCTTTTAAGGGTTTGGGCCTCCGACATCGTCACTCACTCGGTGAAACACAACGTGAGCGTTGTTTCATGCTGGTTTTCTGTGAGGCTGTGGTACCACTCCGATCGAGCCAGCCCATTCATGTCGAAACATGGCTCTTCCACGGTCAAAATTCTTCACATCTTTATTCAATTCCGCATTCCTGTAAGTTCATGTTCAGTTCACACTGAGCGTTGAGTATCTGTTACGAGTGTTACGAGCATTGCAAATAACTATTTGTTTACAAAAGGTAAGCACAGTATTTGGTTTGACACCGACCACAGAAGCATAATATTTAATAGCGTCTATTTCCCTTGCGACGCACTATTTATGTAAAATTCATTTATGACTAATAAATTGATTTGACAAAAAAATATTTTTCTTCATTTTAATCATAAATCACTTTAAAGAAAGACATACCACGACCTTATTAGTGAGATCCTTCAGAAAGGTCAGGTGCGTAGTGCCCGCAACCGGCGCATGTGTATGACAAGATGTATGAATGTGGACGAAGCAAAAGAAGTATGCAAGAATCGTAGCAGATGGCGTTCTGTAGTTTCTGCCTACCCCTATGGGAAAAAGGCTTGAGTGTATGTATGTACTTATGTTAATCACTTTAAACGTTCCAAAGTCAAATTTTATGTCCAATCACTTAGCTAATTAAGGAATTCACTGTTATTGATATTACAAAGCACCGATCTGAATTAAAATGTCATCAGTATGGATGGAGTTATGCAATATCTCTCAAGGTAATTAAATACCAATTTGTTAATATCTTTTTTAGTGTTTATATTACCTTGTCATCAATAGTCTTGTATTTACATGATTAGCGGCTACCGCGAGGTTCCGGTCTACACTATATCTATGAATTAAGAATTCCTAATAGAATGTGGCAATTTCGCTGTCAATGAACAAATAATCCCCAAAATTAGTAAAACGTGAGTAATCAGAGGAATTCAGAAACTCTTTTCAAAGGTCGGTTTAAAAAGATCGTACCCATTGGTAAAATCAGATGATTTAACTTGAGGTAAAAAAGCAGTTAAAGTCTTATTAATATCACTAGTGGATTAAGTCATAGGCTTGGGTTTCGAATTGTAATATTATACAGGATGTTTTTTTGTTTAAAGTTTATTTGCTTGTTTGTAAACGATACACTCTGAAATTACTGAACCGATTTTAATAATCTTTGACCATAAGAAAGCTTAATTATTCCAGATTTATGGAGACTATACATTATCCCGCAGGATAACTGAGGTCCTATGTGGACGAAGCCGCGGTCAAATAAAAAAAACATATCATTTCAAAAACGACGAAAAAAAAACATTGATAGTAAGCTTGCATGCATAAGAGACTGTTTCACCTGTTAGTGAAGTATCCACCTGCGTGAGGCCGAAGTATCCACCATGCTGGGATTTTAGCCTATCCCCTCTTAATCTTGATACGAGACCGGCGTCCTGACCTGGGGCAGTAAATGAGCGACATACAGTAGCTTTTAATTTTTAATAAAATAGAATTAACGAAGCGTGAGATATATATATATATATATATAACCTATATAAAATTATGTAAAAAAAAAAGAAAAAAAAAACTGGTTGCATATCACATAATGCCTATAAGTAGGTAAAGTAGCCTCCGACCGCAGGCGCATGTATGCGTTGTCCTTAAACTTGGCTTGCTAGTCGCACGCATGCGTATCGCGTACCACACACGTCCGCACATTGTTCTTATTTCAAAACGCGATCGAAATATATTAGGAAAAAAATAAATGTTGTTCTTTTTGAATTGACAAAAGGATATTTTAATAAACTAAAGTTTGTTGTGTTTTGTGTATTGGGAAATAAGGCAAGATATCTTGTGAAACTGGATTATGATTGTGTGAATAAAAAAATAAGGTATGAATATTTAAATTATTTAAATTTAAATTACAGAATGTACACAATAACATTTATAATAAAAAAACTAAAGAGAATAAATATAAAACAGTATAAAATAAATAACGCATTGTAATTATACTTATTAGTTTAAGATGACTGATGTAATAATTTTATTTTACAATAGGAACAAAATATTGTTTAATATAATTAATAAGAATTTTAATAAATTCTAACTAAATAATCATTCTATGAGTAATTATATCTGAGTGAATTGTTGACTGATTTGATTAATTACTTGCGTTAAATTATTGCGAAAGAAAGGAATTGGAGGAAAGTTTAACTATACTGTGAAGTCTTATCTAATAGTATCTATTCCTTCGACCATGGTAGCGCTAAATGATGTATACAGGGCAATTATATAATTGTACCTAATGCATTTTATTTTGAGGTGATAGATATCTGGCAATGACAATGTGCTATCATTACGGTGTTCCAGTTTCAAAAGGGATATAACCCTTTTGAAACTGGAACTGGCCAGCAAAATATTTATCTCAGAAAATAAGACTTAACAACTGAAGTTCAAGATGTCAACGCGCGTATACATATCACTGGTGTTTCCGGCATCTATACAACGTAAATTTTTGTTTACCCTTAAGCTGAAACACCCTAACTTTAATTTGATTTGAAAAGTAAGAAAAAAATAACATAATAACATAACATAACATACCATCACGCCTGTATTCCCCGAAGGGTTAGGCAGAGGTGTACTAATGTACACCCACATTTCGCCGGTATGTTTAGGTCCCATGTAATAGGGGGCGAGCCTATTGTCATTAACCGGGCACAAATCCAGACTCCGAGCTGCTACTGGGAATTTCATAGAAAAACCCAATATCACTTTGCTCGACCTGGGGATCGAACCCAGGACCTCTAGCGTAGCAGTCGCACTTAGGACCACTAGACTAATGAGGCAGTCGAAGAAAAAAATACAAATTCAAAAAAATTATTAAAACTTACGCGTTGACGAGCTTTAAGTTTGTTCTAATTTACCAATTTACCTTAATTGCGCGGGTGGGTATGAAGAGCTAAGGGCGCCGGGCGGTACAGGCGAGTGATTGACGTCTCCGTTCGGAGTTTCTTGCACCAATTTCGCAATAAACATGGGTGTCCAACTTGAATAATTTTTAAATGTAAAAATATGAAATAGACTAAAAACAATTGCAATCGATTCTGTTACTGATTCTGAACAAACTACTTTCGGCTTTCGAGTAAACAAAACTAGCGTTGTACGTACAGTAAGCGTCAGGCATCCCGAATACTTTAAAAAAACTGTGATTATACTAATACACTGCCGAACCCTTCGAGAAATACAGGTGTAATATTATTGAATGTTGTACGGTGATTAAAAGCTAAGTGAATAATAACACTACCTACTGCAATAATAATAGTTACAAGGTCAGATAATTATTGTCATTTGATCTTGATATTGAGAAATATATCTATACCTGATACAACATGCAAATCTAATTGTTCGCCACTATTATGCAATTGCAAGACCAATTTAGACAAGACAAGGTTTAATTTATCATACCGGACTAATTATTCTAGTTCTTAGGAAGTTGAGTCTGAGAATATTTTTTTGCGACCGGAATTCGCACCTTTTAACCTTAACTTTAACGACCTTATTATAAGCAGACATACATACCATCACGCCTCTATTCCTCGAAGGGTTAGGCAGAGGTGTACTAGTGTACACCCACATTTCGCCGGTAGGTTTAGGTCTCATGTGATTGGGAGCGAGCCTATTGCTCGCTCCCAATCACATTAACCGGGCACAAATCCAGACTCCGAGCTGCTACTGGGAATTTCATAGAAAAACCTAATAACACTTTGCTCGACCTGGGAATCGAACCCAGGACCTCTAGCATAGCAGTCGTGCTTGGGATCACTAGACTAACGAGGCATTTTATAAGCAGACTTCGACTATCTGGTTTGATATCAGTGTTATTATAAATGATGCTCTTCTAACATACAATTGTAACATGCAATCACGCATGTATGCCTCGAAAGGTAGGTAAGGTAGATATGTACTAATGCCATAGTGTAATGAAATCTAATTTCATTACACTATGCTAATGCTTACTCACAGTTCGCCGATATGTTTACGTCCCATGTAATAGGGGGCGAACTTATTGCTGCACTCCGAAGTGCTATTGTGAATTTCATAGAAAATCTTAATAATAGGGGTCCAGCGTAGCAGTCACTGTAAGGACCACTAGACTAATAAGGTAGTCCTGACCATGTCCCCCTAAAAATAAACCGTGGGTTAGTTTGGGATTGGCGTAGCAGTACACATAATATTATGCTATCCCGTAAGTATGTTCAATTACTTACCTCAACTACGTTTAAATTGAAATAAAACTACTTTTTACGGATTTTATCGCGTTATATTGATATTTTTAAATTCCCGACGTTTCGGATCCTTTACAGCATCCATGGTCACGGGTGGACTGAGGTGTTGGTCGTCCTAATGTCAAAATTATCAACAGCTACCCTACATTTTGTTGATTATTATTTATGCCGGTCACGCAGAATGAAAATATCAATATAACGCGATAAAATCCGTAAAAAGTAGTTTTATTGTCTAATATTCGCGTAAGTTTTAGAAACCAGTATACGTTTAAATTGTTTAACTGAGTATAGGATGGTCTTTCAAAGGCATTTGATTGTGTTAGTCAAGTCATATTTTACGTAAACTAAGCAATTATATTATTATAAACGTAACCCTAGATAACATTAATTCTTATTAGCATCATTAGTTTTATTGCGTCAATGTTAATAGTGTGAAGTCCTTCAGACTGTCAGTTTAATTGGGCGTGCCCCAAGGTTCAATACAAGGACCGTTCTAAATACACGTAATTTTATGATATTTATGCCTTACATAGATGATTTATGAACGAATTTACAATAAATTTATGTTAAATATTTATATCATGATTATATAATTTTAAGACCTCGATAATTGACCTTAGTTTTATTTGTTTATTTATTTATTATCCAACTAAGTAGTAGCGTTCATCACACTTTTTTTCATGGTTAGAAGATGGTATGGTATATTGGGTTGTTATCCGCACTGTTATTCGTACTGTTTTCTTTTCCCCGTTCACAGGTTTATTGGTAAGCGTATAAGCCCCCTAGGAGGTAAATTTTTTTACAATTATCATGGATAGGTATATATTTATATTATAACACCTTTTAAGATTGGTAAACTTCGTTCGGATAACCCTGTGGTATATGCACATAGTTTTTTTTTGTTCATATGTAGAATTTGCATTGCTGTTGTTGTAATTGTCCGTGTCATCACTTATAATATGGCCCTATCAGAATACCAGCGCTGGGGCATTTGTGATGTCATAGCATTATGCTAAGATGGGTACCCTTTTTGGCCTCGCGCAGGGTTGCCATTATTGTTTTACTGTATCTGTCCATTTTATCTTTTAATCTTTGTGCGAGTCCGAAATAAAAAGTTTTTTTTCTTTCTTTCTTTGTATGTCAGCGCAAAGCTCAAACCGATTTTTTGGGATTGTTAGGGATTTTCATGTCCAATCCCACTGCAGAAGCAAGTAGCTTTTTATTAAGACTTAAGCAATAAGTATTCATTTAAGACGGGATTTATGACCTACCCTTTACAAATCCAAACGTTGGAGTAATTGTAGACTTACTGTAAGGCCACAGGTAGCTGGCTAGCAGCTTGTTGAAGATAATATACTCGTAGATGAGGATGGAAGACACAAAGATAATAAAAATTCTAATCCATCTGGCTGGCGCTTAGCTGTAAAATCAAGGTGGCAAGGTGCAAATTACAGGTCAACAGAAAGCCCTTGTAACACCGCCAGCGACGAGCGAATTTTCTCGTCTAAGAAATATACTTCCTTTGCCTTTGTGGTTCCGTGTGAATGAAAGGGATGCAGGATATAAAAATGGTTAAGATGTTGCTGTTTATATTATAAGTGAAATAGGATCGTTTGTTCGCATCAAAAAGTTAATCTTATAAATAGAGCAAAACAAGGACCACTAGTTAAAAATTGTTTTAAATATAGAGATAATGGAAAAAAAAGGAAATTAGAAGTATTGCCGTACCTCGTCGTTTACGGCAAGTGGAATTATGAAAGTTTTCCATGGATACCTCAGATCAAATAAAAAGTAAAGATGGAACTTTGCGAACAAAGAAGTGAGGCCGGCTAAAACTACACCATGCCGTCTACAACACACAATTACACGCACACACGAACTCGCCGGTACAGCTAGTACTATATACAAATGAAGTAGTCACTGGTTACGAAACTATTACTAAACTCGCTCCCCGCTACTCGCCGTCGGTGGGACGTTGCCTGAAACTAAGTGCTCATATCCTACTATTGTACCAGTTAATTTAATGGTAATTTTATCATTGAGGAAAATTGTGACCATTTTTGTAGGTAGGTATATAATATAACACCTTTATATTTTTGTTTGTATCTATACTAATATTTTAAAGAGGAAAATTTTGTGATTTTGTGGTCATTTGTCTGGTTGTGATCTCTGGATCTACTGAACCGATTTTGAAAATTCTTTTACCAATAGAAAGCCACGTTATTTGTTAGTGTCATAGGCTATATTGCTTAACGATGTAGGCACGGTTCAGGTAGTCATTAATCAATACAGTGGACCTCCGGTAATCTGCCTGTCCGTCTAATCTGGCATCCCCTATAATAACATGTCATTATGTTTGTAAAATTATAAATTTTTGTAAGTTCTATAACATTCATCATCATCATCATCCACAGCCTGATTTCACCCACTGCTGGGTATAGGCCTCCCCAAGGTTGTGCCATCCACCACGGTCCCGTGCCACTCTCATCCAAGTACGCTTAACGACGTAAGTTATGTCGTCAACCCATCTTGCTGCTGGACGCCCGACACTCCTACTAATGACGTTAATTTTATAATACAAAGCAAGCTCTCTATTGTTTTGTTTTATTTAATAAATTCGACATATCTTCATGATGAAGAATTATTATTTAATATATACATAAAATCTTATCATTGGATTTGTTATTTATCGGTTTAAAAGGTACTCTCTTGTTAAAATTTCCGAACTTTAGGAGGTCTTAGGCAGTACTCCGACAATTTCGATAGTCCGACACTGCCTTGCAAAACGTTTGTCTTATTACCGGGGGTCCACTGTTCATGTTATGCTGTCATGCTCCTCTAAATCACCTGATGGTGGCGTTGTTTCTCGGGTTGTTTTATTCCCTACAATATGATTGAGTCGAAGAACATTGATATACACGTCATACTCGTGACTTCACGCAGCTCAATTTGGTTTTTTTTTTTTATAATAATCACGTGTTTTAGTTAACAATCTGATTAATCATCAACCCATTACATTGTCCCACTGCTGGGCACGGGTCTCCTCTCAATACGAGAGGGAATTAGGCTATAGTCCGCCACGCTAGCCTACTGCGGGTTGGCAGACTTCACATGCCGTCAAGAAAATCTCTCAGACATGCAGGTTTCCACACGATGTTTTCCTTCACCGTTTAAGCGCGTGATAATTAATTATTAATACGCACATAACATCGAAAAGTTAGAGGTGCGTGCCTTGGATTCGAACTCGAGACCTTTGACTTGGCAGTCCAATGGTCATATCACTAGGCTATCACTGCACTAGAGTTCAGACAGGCTTAGTTATTTAGAACAAACTGTACTAAAGTTAAATGTTGTAACATTAACAATCTGATTATTCTAGTGTTTCTAAGCGTGACTGCCAACCTAGAGGTCATCTTTATTGGTTTTTTACCCAATTCCATTGGATTAATGGAGTTTTCATTGAAACAAATGGCTTTTTTTAAGTGCATCTATATGTAGGTGATAGGTTAAGATGATAATGATAGTAAATCATGTTTAATTTAGCTTTTTTTAATAGATTTATTAGCGTGTACCGTTCAATGCCAAGACCTTAGATTGATAAATTGTTATATTCAGCAAGATCATGACCTTAAATTTGCTAGCCATATCTCATGCCTTTCTCGATAGACTTACATACAATCACGCCTGTATTCCCCGAAGGGTTAGGCATCAGTGTACTAATGTATACCCAAGCTTCGCCGGTATGTTTTGGTCCCATGTAATAGGGGGCGAGCCTATTGCCATTAACCGGACACAAATCCAGACTCCGAGCTGCTACTGAGAATTCCGTAGAAAAACCTAATAACACTTTGCTCGTCCTGGGGATCGAACCCAGGACGTAGCGGTACCACTAACTAGGCAGTTTTTCGATAGACTTGACCTAAAAAAATTTTTGTGTGTCCCATAATGGAATTGGCGTCTTAAACGATTTTTTTTTTTTTTTTATGGTATAACTCGGCAAACGAGCAGGCGAGCTACCTGATGGTAAGTAGTCATCGCCGCCCATGGACATCTGCAAAACCAAAGGAGTTGCAGATGCGTTGCCGAGCCTATTTAGGGAAAGGGAGGGGAAGGAGAAAAGGAGAAGGAAGGGGATTGGGGGAGGAATTGGGCCTCCGGCCCTCTCGCTCACCGAACGAAGCGCAGTAGCGAAACGCTACTACTCGGACGTCGGTCTTCTGCGAGAGTGTGGTACTTCCCCGGTCAAGCCGGCCCATTCATGCTGCGAACAGCGTGGCCCTACCACAAAAAACGATTTGGAAAAGGAAGAGGTTTAGTAGGATTTTTTAAAATATTGATTACCTAATTACCACTCTGTTTAAATGGTCGGGGAATACATTGAGAGACAACCTGCATCCTTCAGAGATTGCCTTGATGGAAGTGTGATGGGAAGACTGCTAGCCCGCAGTAGGCTAGCGTTATAGTCTATTGCCTAACCCCTCTCAACGCCCCACGGTTTTACCCGCTTTGCTTTGCTCCTTATGGTCGTAGCGCGATATTAAATAGCATATAACCTTCTTCATGAATATGGCTATTATATACAAAAATATTTTTTGAATTGGCTGCCTCGTTGGTCTAGTGGTCCCAATCGCGACTGCTACGCTAGAGGTCTTGGGTTCGATCCCCAGGTCGAGCAAAGTGTTATTGGGTTTTTCTATGAAATTCTCAGTAGCAGCTCGGAGTCTGATTTGTGTCCGGTTAATGGCAATAGGCTCGCCCCCTATTACATGGGACCCAAACATACCGGCGAACTGTGGGTGTACATTAAGTACACCTCTGCCTAACCCTTCGGGGAATAAAGGCGTGATGGTATGTATTATATGTATATTTTTTCAAATGCGACTGGCAGTTCCAGAAATAAGCACGTTCAAAAAAACAAACGAACTCTACAGCTTTATTATTTAGATGTACAGACACAGTATTTGTTGGAATTTACAATCAAGTAAATTCTATTACGCCCTCAAAAATAATCTTATAGGAATTTATAGTACTAAATAAACAGAACATAAATATTATTTTTCCCAGCAATCACTTGGAAGTTTTTATAATGTTCTGTTTATTTTGTAAACTATAAATTCCTATAAGATTATTTTTGAGGGGGCGGCGTGTTGGACTTTACTTGATTGTACATTACAAAAATAATCTATTCTTACTTTAGAAGTGGCAACATTGTCATTAATAGATCTTGTATGATTAATACGGGCAACACTGTCACTAAATTAGCATATTTATAAAAGAAAATATAGAATTTATGGAAAGGAGGGATATTACAGATATAACTAAAGAATATGTGTTTGAAACTTGTGCAATAGATATGCCTACAATAAATCTTCTAATAATCGTTATATATTGGCCGCAAAAAAATAGAGAATCTGAAATATTCTACGATTCTTTAGGAAAACTATTAAAGATTCTGAACATAAAAGATAATTGTAAACAAATTATAATCGGCGGAGACTTTAATGTAAACGTCTTAGGAAACAACAACAGCTCATTCCCCCTTCTGAACATGATGACTAGTTATAACTTTCGACAAATAGTAAAAGAACCAACCAGGGTAACAGCCACCAGCTCAACATGCATTGATTTGCTATTTACAAACTTCAAATCCAATAACATTGTAAGTGTAGTAGAGCTCGGACTTTCAGACCATAAAGGAATCATAATCACTCTAGCTAATACAAACTTATTAAAAGAAGACAAAAAAATATGGTACACCAGAAAAAGACAATTTACCACGAAAAATATTGCACTATTTAAATCCAAACTAAATGAAATATCAATAAAAATGTTAATGATAACTATGTAAAGTTCCTTAATACCCTACATTGTATACTAAACTTATGCATACCAAAGATAAAAATAATAGTTAAATATAAAAAACAAAATACTTGGTTAACCACCGGTCTTAAAATATCGTGCAAACATAAACGTCAGCTAAAAGTACTAATCACTAAAACTAAAAACCCTACGTTACTAAAATTCTATAAACAGTACGAGAAAATACTAAAAAAAACAGTTACACAATCCAAAAAATTACAATACATTAAAAAAATGGAAATATCAAACAACAAATCAATAACGATGTGGCAAGTAATAAAAGATCGTACGAATAAATTAACCACAAAATATAAAAAAAATATAAAGTTAAATATAGACAACACATTAATAGAGGATCCGAGAATCATTGCAAATAAATTCAATAATTACTTCATTTCGGTGGGTAAACCAAAAGCATCAAGTTTATGGGCCGGTCCTTCAGGCCGCCCTGTTGTTACCCCTAGTGAGAATTCTATCTTCTTGCGATCAGCTGATCCTAGTGAGATAAAAACCATAATACACAATCTAAAAAACAAACAAAGCTTTGGATATGATGAAATACCACCAAAACTAATAAAATCGTGCGATGATGAATTAATAATGCCTCTGACATTCCTAATAAACCAATCCTTTGAAGAAGGCGTGGTTCCAGACCTTCTAAAAATATCAATTATAAAACCTATACATAAAAAAGGCGATCAAACGGATGCAGGAAATTATCGTCCTATAGCCCTCTTGCCCACTTTCTCTAAATTATTTGAAACAGCAATGTCACAACGACTAAATTTTTTCTGCGAAAAATATAAAATATTTAATGAAAGCCAAAATGGTTTTAGGAAAAATAAATCGACAACATTAGCGGTTTATAACTATATGCAAGAAGCTTTAAGTATAATAAATAACAAAGAATACGCAGTGGGTATGTTGTTAGATATGAGCAAAGAATATGATCGGATCTCATATAAAATATTGCTTGATAAACTTTACCAAATAGGTATTAGAGGTGTAGCCTACGACTGGTTTGATTCCTACTTAAAAAATCGTATACAGTACGTAGATATAGAATTTCATAATTTCCATACTAGCACTATAACTTATATCAGATCACAACAAGCCAAAGTAACTATGTCTATACCACAGGGCAGCGTGTTGGGATGTATCTTGTTTTTATTATACATTAACGATCTGCCTAACGAAATAGAAGGTCAAAGCGTCCTCTTTGCTGACGACATTTCAATTGTATTCCCGTGTAATAGCATCGTAAACCTAAATACAATCCTAGATGAAAAACTTACAAAAATAACTAGCTGGCTAAACGACCACAATTTGGAAATAAACTTTAATAAAACAAAATTAATGCAATACAGACCTTATCAAAAACATAAATTAAAAATAAACTTCTCGTATAACAACGTTAGACTGCAATGCGTAGACGAATTTAAACTACTAGGTTTAACAGTAGATACACACATCACTTGGAAGGCACATTTACAAAGTGTAGTCAGTAAAATAGCCAGGTTCACATATGCACTAAGGGAACTAAAAAGAGCAACCGACCTAAAAACTGCTATATCAGCTTATTACGCATTCGCATATTCTTGGCTCAATTATGGCATAGTAGTATGGGGCAACAGTGTCGATATCGAAAAATTATTTGTTATGCAGAAAAAATGCATCAGAATTCTAGCAAATATTGAACCCACAGAAAGTTGCAAACCATACTTTATAAAATACAATATTCTTACATTAACTGGCATGTACGTTTTAGAAATCGGTAAATTTGTTAAAAACCACTCAGCTCTATTTCCCCTCGTAAAAGACCAACGCCCACAACAGCGCAGACTAAGATACGACAACAAATTAGCCCTACCGAGCTCCACGCTCTCCATTTTCCACTCAAGGCCTCTGGTCATGTGTATTAAAATTTATAATAAATTACCAAACACATTAAAGAAATTGACTATGAAAATATATTTTAAATATATTGAACTAAAAAAATACTTAATCCTTAAAAGTTATTATAGTATAAAAGAATATATGGCTGAAAAATAATTGTAAACATAAAAAGTAAAAGAATTATTAAGATATTACTTAGAATAATATATTAAGTACCTATATAGATATAATAAGATTATAATTGAGTCTTTAATTTGTTAATAAATTCTATAAGCTAATTAGATATAAGAAACTAATGCTGTGCCCTAACAGGGTTCATGTTCTGGAACATTCAAATCTACCCAACACCTTGTAAACAACATGATTGCAATAAAGTTTATGATTTATGATTTTAAATGAAGTTTCATAAAAGGAATGGTTGCCCTCAGTTTCGTTCTCATTTCGATCGTTGCTGTGCTAATAAACGGACGTTATAACCTTCCTTGTGAATATAATCAATTCAAATAATATAAAGTCAAAAGTATACAATTCAAATTCACTCTATGCTTTTTATTTCACGTACATAACCCTAATTCTAACAGTATTATTTATAGATTTATGTTAGACGTGATTTGGAGTTACGAGGTCACCGCGAGGTCTTAGTTAGTAGAAAATAAATATTTAAAATAAAATCCATGCTAAGCGAACTTGACCGCAAGCGCGTGTCCGTGACCTATCCAATACATGGATACTTGACCGCGCCACGCGACGCGACCTTGATAATCGATTTACGATTCTATAGGTGATCGTATCAATTCTGCATAACATCAAATACCATCACGCTTGTATTACCGAAGGCTGGACTAATGTGGCCAATTTAAAGCACTTTTCAACCGACTTCAAAAAGGAGGAGGTTCTCAATTCGTCTGTATGTTTTCAACCGACTTCAAAAAGGAGGAGGTTCTCAATTCGTCTGTATGTTTTGCTTTGTATGTTTGTTACGCGATATCTCCGCCAGTTGTGGACCGATTTTAATGATTGTTTTTGTTTGGTAGGTCATATTTCAGAGGTGGTCCCGTTCAAATTTTATCGAAATCGGTTGACCAGTTTTGAAAATATCAACAAAAAACTAAAAATTGTATACATCGATGATATTATCGTTTACTCCGACACATCGCTGTCTTATTGGAGCAGTGCGTTTAGTTGGCTAACAAGTACTTCTAAACAACAAGTACTTCTAAACAAAACTTTCCACTAAAAATTACAAAATAAAATTACTTTTAACAAAAAAGTTAAACCGCCTTCAAAAAATAATAATATAATTTTGTCTAAAACAGTTTGGGAAGTCGGTGGCGAAAATAAAAGACCCACTCAAATAGAAGTCACCGACTTCCCAAACTGTTTTAGACAAAATAATTTTATTATTTTTTGAAGGCGGTTTAACTTTTTTGTTAAAAGTAATTTTATTATTTATTTATTTTTATTATAAGCACACCAACAATACAATCGCTTAAGATATAGAACAATAATAACGAATTACTACCAAATTTGACTTATTAGCATGATGGGATGTCTGTGTAGCTTCCCAAAATGTAATAGCTTTAATATAACCATTTTGAAGCGGCGGTAGCCTAATGGATAGGGCGTCGGACTTGCGATCATATGGTTGCCGGTTTGAACCCCACCCATTGCAGTACCGACGTCAACCCACTCGTAACACAAGCATTTAGCTTAGCACGAGGGGTTAACAAGAATACTAGTAATGTGTGACCCACATTGCTAGTAAGCTTTTTTTTTTTTTAAAAAAAAACATTAGACTACCATGAGGTAGTCTAATGTCTACCTAAGTCTAGACTTATGATAGTCTAGTGGTCCTAAGCGCGACTGCTATGCTTGAGGTCCTGGGTTCGATTCTCAGGTCGAGCAAAGTGTTATTGGATTTTTCTATAGAATTCTCAGCAGCAGCTCGGAGTTTGGATTTGTGCCCGGTTAGTGGCAATAGGCTCACTCCCTACCGGCGAAATGTAGATGTACATTAGTACACCTCTGCCTAACCCTTCAGGGAATTCAGGCGTCATGGTTTGTTATGTTACTATTGTTAAATTTGTTTCTATTTAAGTTAATCCGTGCTATTTGTATTCCAATAAAATAAGATCAGAAAACATCTAAGAATTAAATTTACTTACTTACATTGAGATATAATGCAAGGATATCTTTAAGAATATACATTGACCTCCCTACTGTAATAACTTAGAATTATGTAGGTTAGATTGTTTCCGACACTGTTTAGATAAGATTAATTATGAATTACCCTCTTGTAATAGGAATTATTATGTAGTACTACCGCATTATTCTTGTGGTACCTAGTATTAGTCAAGCGTCAAAGTTATAAAAAAAATAATTAAGTCACAAAGAGTTATAAAACATAATATTCCCACCTATTTATGAAAAATAAAAAAACCGGCCAAGTGCGAGTCGGACTCGCGCACGGAGGGTTCCGTATCATTACGATTTATGACGTATTAAAAAAAAACTATTTACTAGATCTCGTCCAAACCAATTTTCGGTGGGAGTTTACATGGTAATCTACATCATATATTTTTTTTAGTTTTATCGTCCTCTTATTTTAGAAGTTACAGGGGGGGGGGACACACATTTTACAGCTTTGAAAGTGTCTCTCGAGCAAAATATTCAGTTTATGACGTATTAAAAAAAAACTATTTACTAGATCTCGTTCAAACCAATTTTCGGTGGAAGTTTACATGGTAATGTACATCATATTTTTTTTTCAGTTTTATCGTTCTCTTATTTTAGAAGTTACAGGGGGGGGGGGGACACGTTTTACCAATTTGGAAGTGTTTCTCGCGCAAACTATTCAGTTTAGAAAAAAATGATATTAGTAACCTCAATATCATTTTTGAAGACCTATCCATAGATACCCCACACGTTTGGGTTTGATTAAAAAAAAAAATTTTGAGTTTCAGTTCCAAGTATGGGGAACCCCCAAAATTTATTGTTTTTTTTTCTATTTTTGTGTTAAAATCTTAATGCGGTTCATAGAATACATCTGCTTACCAAGTTTCAACAGCATACATCTTATAGTTTCGAAAAAAAAGGCTGTGACACGATCGGACAGACAGACAGACGGACATGACGAATCTATAAGGGTTCCGTTTTTTGCCATTTGGCTACGGAACCCTAACAAGCTTGTAAGCTGAATTATAGATACTGCCTCAGTAGTCTAGTGGTCCTAACTGCGACTGCTACGTCAGAGGTCCTGGGTTCGATCCATAGTTCGAGCAAAGTGTTATTGGATTTTTCGATGAAAATATTAGTGTTATTTGAAATTCTCAGTAGAAGCTCGGAGTTTGGATAATATGTGCCCAGGCACGCCCCCTATTACATGGGACCTAAATATACCGGTGAACAGAGAATGAACAGTGTATAAGAAGTACTTACACCTCTACCTAGCCCTTAAGGGAAAAACAGGCGTGATGGTACGATGATATATTAAAAATCACAACTGCATTAAGCAGATGCAGTTCGTTTGATCAGGTTAAATAGTTTTTTATAACAAGGCACTCTTGAAATTAATATTATCACATTAGAATTATAATTTGAATCAGTATTGAATTGATCTTGAATGAGGTGTGTGGCGTTATTTGATTTAATTTAAAATTTGTGAAGTGTATAACATTTTAAAGTGTGTAGTTTGAGACAATAATTTTGTAAGGAGCCCATTTTATTTTTAACAAATAAGTTTATAAGTAGGTGCTTAAGTAAGTTTAATGTTTTGATTAAATTTAGTAGGAATAGAAAGATAATAGGAGCGGTGGTGGCCCAGTGGTAACAGTCGCGGCTTCCGAGTTGAAGGTCGTAGGTTCAGACCCAGACAGGCGCTTTATTTGGTGGAAATTATTATCATCAACACTGTCCCCAAGACTGCCAAATTAGTCTAGTAGTCGTAACCGTTCCGCGACTGCTACGCGAAAGGTCCTAGGTTTGATCGACACGTCGAGCAAAGTATTATTGGGTTTTTCTATTAAATAGTCAGTAGCAGCTCGGGGTCAATGGCAATAGGCGCGCCCCCTATTACGTGGGACCTAAAAACATACCGGCGAAATGTGGGTGTACATGAGTACACCTATGCCTAACCCTTCGGGGAACACAGGCGAGAGAGTTTGTTATGTTTTGTTACTGCTCTCAAAACGGTGAAGTAAACATCGTAAGGAAATCGGCATGTCCTAGCACCAAAAATTCAAAGACATTTCACATCGACCAAACCTGCTTGGTGGATCACGGCCCACTTCTCACCGAGAGGAGGCCTGTGTCCCACCAGTGGGAACATTATAGACTGATTATGTTATGTATACATTTATGTAGTAATTATACAGAATTAATGTAAAACACTATACAAATGTAACTAACAACAACTTTATATCCAAAGCTGAAAAACTTTCCTAATAAATGTATATATTTAAACAACTTTATATAAATAAACAACTTCACTTAGTTATTTTAAACAGTAAACAAACATTTGAGCTGCTTCCATTTCAGTCACACGATCATAAAACAATAATAATTAGCATTTATAACTAGCATTAGTGCTAGTTATAAATGTATTACATTTTTTATTTTTATTTATTGACAACAAAAAAGTAATAATACAAACTTTTTTATACAACATTCTCAACCTTATTATGTAAGTGATAAGCACCCATTTCTGTGATTTACGTATTCGTTTCTAATCACTGACGTTCCAATACAGTGCAAACTGCTGGGCGCTCATACTAAAAACTGGTTCTAGTCAACGTTTAACATGAGTATACAGGTTGTTTAATTTTTAAGTTGTGTGAATTATTTGTCGGTTCATGCACCAAAGTTTTTTATATTGTCGTAATAGTATTTTTTATATTTTTTCTTTTTTATAATATACATAATTAGTTATGTAGAGGAGTATTCAAACGATTTATTCTGTAAAGTGCCCGAATAATTTTAATCTGAAATAATTAATTGTACCTAGTATGTGACTATCTTTTTGTATTTTTGTGGGCATTTTCCATGCAAAGATTATTAAGTTATTTTAATAAAGGAAAATACGACTGCGGGCAGGATTCGAACCTGCGTCTTCTGGTTAAGTACTGGTCACTGAGGTCACTGATGTCACCTCAAAGACGTAAATAAAAAAATGTGCCTATTTCAAATTGGCGGGTGGGCCTCGCGGTGGCTTAGCGGTCATAGCGTCTGGTGTACTCATCAGAAGACGCAGGTTCGAATCCTGCCCGCAGTCGCATTTTTCATTCACTAAAATAATTAAATAATATTTGAGTTTTAACTTGTAAATAAATTACATTTGTACCTATATTTTAAAAGCAGATATATACATGATATTATAATAAGCCGAAGACCGGGCTCTGTGGCGTTCACTAGGGGAGGCCTACGTCCAGCAGTGGACGAATATGGGCTGATGATGATGATGATGATGATGATGATGATGATAATAATTACTGATATACTTGTATTATGTCATTACTGTTGTGCTGATACCTGTAGGTACCTTATCATTGCCAAATATTACTATCTTGGTTATGATCGGATCATCATCACTGTGATGATAATCATTTAATTTCCTTTTCCGGCGTATTATCAATATTGTGGTGCATTGTACTTTATAATAATAATTATTGTTTACTCTTTACTTTACTCGCTTTTATTCGTCAATTTCCTGTTATTTTCATTTAATATTTGTTGATTTTTCATCACCATCATCATAAACCCATTATAATTATTGTCCCATTGCTGGGCACGGATTTCCTCGCAGAGTGAGAGGGGTAAATCTACAGTCCACCACACTAGCCCACCATTTGGCATAGGTACTTCACACGCCATTGATAATATCTATCAAGTATGCAGGTTTCCTCACAATATTTTTCTTCATTGTTTAAACGAGTGATAATTTAGTGATGATTCTTTTTTTTCTTTGCAGAAGAATGTCGAGGATCTTCAAGGTGGCAGTAGCGATCGCGTTGTCGATCGTCATAGTCGGTCAAGTGCGAGCCATCACCTATGTACCTCGTCCCGAGTATGGATATCCAGCTGGCCTTATATCTGAATGTAAGTAGGTCCTTTAGTGACCTGGTCCAGCGTATTTCTATAGAAGGAAGAAGAAGAAGATATATTTTATTTAAAACAACACAAAACCACAAAAAAAAAATACCTAGGAAGCTAATACGAAATAAAATTAATTAATTATGAAGCTATGCTATGAAGTAGCAGCTCGGAGTGTGGATTTGTACCCGGTTAATGGCATTGGGCTCGCCCCCTATTACATGGGAACTAAACATGCCGGCGAAATGCGGGTATACCTACATTAGTAAACCTCTGCCTAACCCTTCAGGGAATACCGGCGAGATGGCACCTATGTTATGAATATAATATCATGCGGTTTTCAGAGTTGTAAGATAGATAGATTATTTTATAAACGAGCAGACAACCCACCTGATGGTTATTATAGAAATGAATATGATATTGATAAGATACTAAATTATATGATTCTGCTCGTTTATATAATAATCTATATACTAAATATTCAATTGGCTCGCCCTCTATTCGCAACCTAATCATAAGTACACCTCTGCCTCACCCTTCGGGGAATAGAGGCGTGATGGTATGTTATGTACTAGAAATATAAAAATGAATCTCTATTTGCCTTGGTCACGCCCGCGCCGTAACTTGAAAACAACTTTACCGATTTCATTCATACTTCACAGAAGGTTCTTAAGGAAACAAAATGAAGAAAATTGCGCAGAAAATTGGAAAATATGAGAAAATTTCACGACTATTGTAACTTTATGCATTTTTTTAAATTATTTATTCCAGTTCGAATTGAATATTCATAGGTAAGACAGAATAACCTGTGTTGGGTCATCTAGTATATATATTTATCACGTTGACGCTTCCACTTGTACATACATATATATACAATCACGCCTGTATTCCCCGAAGGGTTAGGCAGAGGTGTACTAATGTACATCATACTTATAATATTGTCCCATGTAATAGGGGGCACGCCTATTGCCGTTAAGCGGGCACAAACCCAAACTCCGGGATACTACTGAGAATTTTATAGAAAATCCCAGAAACACTTTGCTGCAATCGAACCCAGGATCTCTAGCGTAGCAGTCGCGGTTAGGACCACTAGACTATTGAGTAAGTACCACTCATACTTTTAAATAACCTCTTCAAATGCAATATATATAGTTACATCAATTCTCAAGTCATGGGAAAACAAACAGTAGTTGTTTTCATAAGTATTCACACACAGATTTATTTGCCAATGTAATTATGTTGAAGATTTCCTTATTTGCTTGTTTATAAATCAGAGAGACACTTTTTATTATGTTGCTAGTACACACGGCAACACATCAAGCTATTCAAATCCAGTATACGTTAGCCTTGCATCTATACTTACTTATATTATAAAGCTGAATAGTTTGTTTGTTTGCTTGAACGCGCTAATCTCAGGAACTACTGGTTCGATTTGAAAAGAACAGTGTTATATAGCCCATTTATCGAGGAAGGCTATAGGCTATATATCATCACGCTAAGACCAATAGGAGCGGAGAATGAATTAAAAATGTTGCAAAAAACGGGAAAAAGTATTCCTTTTAAATGCCGAAAAGCCACGAAAACGCGGGCGATGCCGTGGGCGGAAAGCTAGTTGTATTATAAGCCTTTGCAATGCGAGGTCTGCCTATACTGGATTTGTACAGCTTGATGTGTCGCCTTTGATTATTTCATTGATATAACATACCATCACGCCTGTATTCCCCGAAGGGATAGGCAGAGGTGTACTAATGTACACCCACATTTTGCCGGTCTTTTAAGCTATTTTAAAATAAAAAATAGATAGAGAATAACACGTGGCCCAATATCAGGTTCGGATTTCTAATTCTAATTTCGGATTTCGGTTAATGGCAATAGCCTCGCCCCCTATTACATGGGACCTAAATGTTTAGGTCCGTAGGTCTTCGCCGGTATGTACCGGCGAAGTGTGTGTGTACATTAGTACATCTCTGCCTAACCCGTCGGGGAATATAGGCGTGATGATATGTTTATTTACTTATTATTTATTCAAATAACTGACAAGTTCTCGTAGATAATTGAGTATTAATGTTGGGTTCCACCTTCTATTTAATAAGATGTATAAAAGATAGCAAGGTTGCATATATAGCAGGCGATGCTATTCGGTCACGGCTCGCCAGTTCAATTCACGATCTATGTCACTGCATTCAGCTGTTCGAATGACATAATACAAGTTAAAACAGTAGTTCAATTAAATATTTATTAGTTTAGTTATTTAAAGCGGCGGTAGCCTAATGGCTAGGACTTGCGATCATGTGGATGCCGGTTTGAAACTCACCCATTGCACTATCGACGTGGACCTACTCGTAACACAAGCATTTCGCTTAGCACGAGGGGTTAACAAGAATATTAGTAATGTGCGTCCACATTGCTACTAAGCTATTTAAAAAAAAAAAAACTGATTTACACTTACGCGAATATTAGACATTGAAATAAAACTACTTTTTACGGATTTTATCGCGTTATATTGATATTATGTAATTCTCAACGATTCGGATCCTTTACAGCATCCATGGTCACGGGTGGACTTAGGTGTTGGTCGTCCTAATGTCAAAATTACCAACAGCTACGCTACATTTTAGTAATTATTATTTGATCCGGTCACGAAGAATGAGCTCCCCGTATCCGTCTCGCAGTCTTGTGCTTGGATTTGGATTTAATGGAATCTATGATGAGGTTCCAAGCAGAAGCACGCAAGGGAATTCAATAATCTTGCGCGATAAAATCCGTAAAAAGTAGTTTTATTTCAGTAGTTCAATTACTATGACATCATCCTCCTAGCCCTTTTCCCAACAGATGTGGCTGAATATCAGTATTTGATACGAAGCGACTGCCATCCGACCTCCTCAACCGAATAACTATATGTTAGGTTCTAAGAACCGGCGGTAGCCTAATGGCTAGGGCGTTGGACTTGCGATCATGTGGTTGCCGGTTCGAAACCCACCCATTGCACTACCGACGTGAACCCACTTGTGATACAAGCATTTAGCTTAGTAGGAGGGGTTAACAAGAATACTAGTAATGTGCGACCCACATTGCTAGTAAGCTTTTAAAAAAAGTCTACTTGCTAGCATGAATGGGTCGGCTCGACCGAGGAATGCCCTACCACAGAATATCTGACGTCAAGTAGCAGTATGCATACTGTTGCGTTTCGTACGGTGAGTGTGGAGCGCCGGAGACCCAATTCCTCCCTCAGTCCCCTTCCTTTTCCTTTTCTCCTTCCCCTTTCTTTTCCTTAATTTCACTGACGCACATAGTTGCATTGCATTGATTTTGATTTTGCATTGTATCTACAGTATGGTGTTGACAGGTTAAACAGGCTCGGCAATGCATCGGTAATTCCTTTGGTTATGCATATGTCCATGGGCGAAGACGACTACTTACCATCAGGTAGCTCGCCTGCTCATTTGCCGAGTTATCCCATTAAAAAACGGCACATACACATGCCAACAGCTTTTAATAAAAAAAAACCTGATTGCAATACAGACTTGTTCTACTTATTTTCAATTACTGTGGCCGTTCATGATATATGAAGATGATTAAGCATAATTTAAATATTAAAGTAATTATCGATAAAACTGTGCTGAGGGTTAAATTTATTTATCGATGTTCGTAAACGTTTTTTTATATTGCCTTGAATGCATTTAATCTTAGTCTAAATTAAAATCACCACAAGAAAATAATATAATAATGATATATTGAAGACAAACAACAAATTTCTCACGATATCAATGACATTGTAACATAACAAAGCAATTTAATTATTGAATGAACATTATACATATATGTAATTAGTAGAAATACATCGACTAGAATACAATAGAAGGAAAAATAAATGACAATGCATTGGTTTTTATAATCTTTGTAAGTACATAATTGTGATAAAAACTCGTTAATGTTGTAATATTTTTTTCTAATCTTCATCTAGGAAACAAGGATTAGAGAGATAATGTAAATGTATGTGAAAGGTTATTTCAAAAGGCCAATGTATATTTATTTGAATAACATACCATCACGCCTATATTCCTTGAAGGGTAAGCCAGAGATGTACCTATACCCATAGTTCACTGGTATGTTAAGCTCCCATGTAATAGGGAGCTAGCTTTTTGCCATTAACCGGGCATAAATCCAAACACCGAGCTGTTACTGAGAATTTCATAGAAATACCTAATAACACTGCTCGATCTGGGAATCAAATCCACGACCTCTAGCGTACCAGTCGCGCTTGGGACCACTAGACTAATGAGGCAGTTTAATATACTGACCTTATTTTTTAACATACATACCATCACACCTGTATTCCCCGATGGGTTAGGCAGAGGTGTACTAATGTACACCCACGTTTAACCGTTATGTTTAGGTCCCATGTAATAGGGGGCGAGCCTATTGCCAATATGATATTTTTTTATAATTATTTATTAATGCTTATTCTTTATATAAATCTTAACTGTCATTGCCCAGGTCCTGGAGTCCTCAAGAATGCGAGTATCAGCCCCAGAATGATGCACCACCTTCAAGTGACAATTCATCGAATGACCAGCAGTGGGCAGATCTATAGGAAGACGCTGCCAGTGGAGAGTGCCCACAAGAAAGTGGCTAAGGATAGCAGTATAGGTAAGTTAACTTACATACCACAAAGTTACATACATACATCATCAACCCATACATTGTCCCACTGCTGGGCACGGGTCTCCTCTAAAAATGAGAGGGATTAGGCTGTAGTCGTAAGTGCAGTGATAGCCTAGTGATATGACAATTGGACTGCCAAGTCAAAGGTCTCGAGTTCGAATCCAAGGCGCGCACCTCTGACTTTTCGAAGTCATGTGCGTATTAATAATTAATTATCACGCGCTTAAACGGTGAAGGAAAACATCGTGAGGAAACCTGCATGCCTGAGAGATTTTCTTGACGGCGTGTGAAGTCTGCCAACCCGCAGTAGGCTAGCGTGGCGGACTATAGCCTAATCCCTCTCGTACTAAGAGGAGACCCGTGCCCAGCCGTGGGACAATGTAGTGGGTTGATGATGAAGGCTGCAGTCCGATGGGCTTGCGAAGTCTGCTAATTCGCAGTAGGCTAGCGTGGTGGACATAATTATATACATAATCAGTCTATGATGTTCCCACAGCTGGGTCACAGGCCTCCTCTCGGTGAGAGGGAGTGGGCCGTTATTTACCACGCGGGCTCAGTGCGGGTTGGTAGATGTCACATATTCTGATCGATATGCCAGTTTCTTCGATTCGATTCTTCACGATGTTTTCCAAGTTTCCAAGTTTTGTTGCCTAAAGAACAGAAGCGTAAGCGCAAAAGCGTGCCATATGAAGGCTGCTAACATAACCAGCATTTTGTCCTGAGATCGATTTTTTCTTTCACTAGAAATTTTCTTTCATTAGAAATTTTTAATGCTAAAATCTCAGATTAACTGAGGCTAAAATATAATAAAAAATTAAGCAGTTACCTGTTTTGTTGACTGTACATACCCATAGTCCCATATACACTATACTATAGCTTAATCCCTCTCCTACTGAGAGGAGACCCGTGCCCAGCAGTGGGACAATGTAATGGGTTGATGACAATATACCCATACGAACTTACTAGCAGATTTCCCTGAAAAATGAATGAGCAATGAATGATGATGATGACGTCATTTTCCCATCCACCCCTCTTGACGAATATTGCCATCAGTTATAAATTCCATAGTAACGAGTGTGTGACAACGTGACCGACGAGTGAGCTGCTCACCCCATGTCATGTTTTATTCATAGCGTGATGACAAGATCGCGAAATTGCTTACGGGTCGTTCTTTGCACGTATTCGTCACCGGTTTTCGTAATAATTGAATATCTTTCAATGGAATATAATGTTGTTATGTATAAACTGATTTTGGATGCTCTTGTAAAGTAGACATTTTGTATGCATATTATGTTACCGGCCAAACCCGATTTCAGGTTAAACGAAGAGCTAGTTTGGCCTAGACGAAACTAGTTTTTCCTAAAATCGGGTTTGGCCGGTAACACATCATCATTATACCATCACGCCTGTATTCCCCAATGGATTAGGCAGAGGAGTACCTACTATTGTACACTTAGGTACAGTTCGCCGGAATGTTCAGGTCCCATGTAATAGAGCCTATTGCCATTGCCATAAATCCAGACTCCGCTGTTACTGAGAATTTCATAGAAAAACCCAAAAACACTTCGCTCGTCGCATCGAATCCAGGACCTCTAGCGTAACAGTCGCGCTTAGGACCACTAGACTAATGAGGCAATTGTACAAAATAAAATGAATTTAAATAAAAGCTTTAGTCACCCTATTTTGGGATGCGGAAACGGATCGTCTGCCTGTCATAAAAGAAAGTGATCGTATAAATTTTAAACCGGGTACTTATTCATACTCCTTGCTATTGCGTGAAAATACAATAAGACTGCTCGATCTGAGAATGGAACCCAGAACATTGAGCTCAGCAGCCCCTAACTACCACCAAACCAACTAGAAAGGTTTTGAGTAAGATTTATTTATTCCGAAGCTTACACTCGTAAATTATTTTATAGTTAAAAATGTTCCTTCGAAAGTTATAAAACACGTCTTCTACAAAATGAAAGTAGCTGGTTAAAGCCGTTCAAAAGTATGATTGGAAATACCTGTTAGGATGCTATTACACTGTCACGATCGATGGCCATTAGATCGACTAATTTTAATCAATGTATATCAACATTAATTTTCCTAAAGTCTATTCAAAGTGGGGCTAAAGGCTAGCCCAAATATGTTTTTTTTAAATAAAGCTTACTAGCAATGTGGCTCACACATTACTAGTATTCTTGTTAACCCCTCGTTATGCTAAATGCTTGTGTTACGAGTGGGTTCACGTTGGTAGTGCAATGGGTGGGTTTCGAACCGGCAACCACATGATCGCCCTAGCCATTATGCTACCGCTGTAAAAAATGTTGGGGTCAGATTCCAGACAAACCTGTTAAAAAACATAAAATATTGATTCGTAAAAGTGTCTTTAGAACATTTCTTCCATCATCATCATCAACCTATATATTGTCCCAATGCTGGGCACGGGTCTCCTCTCAGAATGAAAGGGGTTAGGCTGTAGTCCGCCACGCTAGCCTACTGCGGGTTGGCAGACTTCACATGCCATCGAGAAAATCTCTAATCGCATGCAGGTTTCCTTACGATGTTTTCGTGTTCCTCACCGTTTAAGCGCGAGATAATTAAGTGTTAATTCGCACATGGCTTCGAAAAGTCAGAGGTGCGTGCCTTGGTTTCGAACTTGAGATCTTTGACATGGCAGTCCTGTGGTCATATCACAAGGCTATCACTGCACTTTTCACAGAACATTTCTTTACTGGAATTAAATTAATCTTTTAGTTATTCGGCGTTTTTTTGGGATGCGGAAAATCTTCATGAAACGTCTCCCACCGAGGGAGAAGGCAGAGAATATCGAACTCATGATACCGATTAAAAATCACACTTACACACCCCTGCCTTATCGTCACGGCGGCCACGGAATATGTGATATTTGACACGGCCGGAATAATCGTTTGGCCTCTTACAGATACATTGACATCCATCGTATCAGTGTACTGACATCCTTAAAAATATCATTAGAAGTAGTCGTACCCGTCCCGTCGCTCATAAAAGTTGGATATTGACTAGTTCGCACATATGTTCCGATTAGGATTTATAAAATGTTTATATTATATATTTTTTAACCGCAACATTTAGGTATGTGAACACTTCAAATATTTTTACGTTATAGCAAATACAATTCTAAATTTAAAAAAGCCGCAAAAATATTTGTTATTTGCACTAAATACATAATTTGCAGTTCAATATTATTTATTTATGATGGTGTGTTTTCGTTGTTGGGAGATCGGGTTGGTCATTCACCTGTTGATAGCGTTATATACTATCACGCGTGTATTCAACAAAGGGTTATGCAGAGGTATATGTGTACAGTCAACAAAAGAGTTAGGTATAATAAAAACAATACAGTTAACTATATATATGTTTTGACAAAGTTTGTATAATACCTGTGTAACGCAATACGTGTGAAAATGCTGGATTTGTTAGCTGCCTTCATATGACACGCTTTTGCGTATAAATAATTATTTATAACAAAATATATATCAAGACAGATGTTTGGATGCTGGATACGGAAGGATTGAGAAAGGTATGTTAAGATGGTTTGGTCATGTAGAGAGAATGGATGAACGGAGATTGACGAAAAAAGTATATATGGTGAGTATGGATGGACGAGTTGGAAGGGGATGACCTCGGCGAACGTACCACAACCAAATTGCGGATGTTCTTAAAAAAGGCCAGGTTCCGAGCACCGTAAACCGACGGTCATGCATAAAGAGATTAATGAATGCAGATGAAGCGAAAGTAGTGTGCCAGGATCATAGCAAGTGGAAATCTATAGTCTCTGCCTACCCCCATGGGAGACAGGCGTGACAATATGTACGTATGTATACAGATGTTCGGTAGCTGCCTGTATACCTAACTATTTTGTTGACTGTTACAGTTATCCAGTATATTTTTCGGTTCTATGTGATAGGGCAGCAAGCTTATTCCTATTGACCACTCAGAGCTGCTAAACTGAGAATATTATACACCTCAATTTGAGTGTTGTTTTACATTAAAGGTATTATTTAGAGAAATATGTTGATCCACAAAATGTTGATCCGCGAAATGTTAATCCTTTTTTTTATTTGCAGATTTAAAGAACAAGAAGACTGTGTTGTATGCTGTGGGCTTCTGGGACAGCTCAGTGTTTCCTTTCGCCCAGGTGGTGGGTACAGCATACTCCAAGCGAGGGTACAACGTGTTCCTGACAGAAACCCTGGCATTACTCACATATATTTATCCGAAGTAAGTGTTTATACTATCTATAAGAACCTACATATAATAAAATTTCACAATGCCCGTCGTCTGTATATTATAGATATTGAAGAAAAACGAATAAAGGGGTCTTTATAAGAGCAATGGCATATATGACTTTATATGTATTTCTTTTTGTTATAGTAATTTTATAGTGACTTTATATGACTGCCTCGTTAGTCTAGTGGTCCCAAGCGTGACTGCTACGCAAGAGGACTTGGGTTCGATTCCCAGGTCGAGCAAAGTATTATTGGGTTTTCCTATGAAATTCCCAGTAGCAGCTCGGAGTCTCTATTTGTGCCCGGTGGGTGCAACATGGGACCTAAACATACCGCCGAAATGTTGGTGAACATTAGTACACCTCTGCCTAACTCTTCGGGGAATACAGGCGTGATGGTATGTTTTTATAAGAGCAATGGCCTTTGCCCAGCAGCGGAACGAAATGGGCTAGAAAAAAAATAGAGCAAAAGAAGCCAAAACCTAAATTTTTGAACTTTTGCCTGTATCTTTGCTTGTTAAAACTAACAGTAACAAGTAAGCAATGACACTGCTCTACCTGGAAATCGAACCCAGGACAGACTAATGAGGCAGTCTGTAATTAATCCTATTCAATAGGAAACTGAGGTTAATGAACTCTTCTAGATAATTAAATCATATTTTTCTACTCAATGACTATTGTATTGTAGTCTGTATTTGTATTCTAATAGAATTTATTCTGGCACACACTGTGCATACCATTAGCAAACCCTCAGATCAATAAAAATTTAAGAAGGAGCTTTGCGAACAAAGAAGTGAGGCCGGCTAAAACTACGCCTAGCGGTCTAACAACACACAATTACACGCACATAATATATGTATTAGTTAACTACGTCTTATCTTGTCAATCGAGCTTTCGATACCTCGATAGCTCGACTGACCAGATAAGGCGTAGTTTCGGTGTACGTGTGTGCGTGTAATTGTGTGTTGTACACCGTTAGGCGTAGTTTTAGCCGGCCTCACTTCTTTGTTCGCAAAGTTCCATCTTAACTTTTTATTTGATCTGAGGGCAAACCGTAGACGCTCCATAGAAATGTCCGACATTGATGTCTATTTCTTAGACTACATCTACAATGCATATAACTCATTAAATAATAATAATAATAATAATAATAATAAAAACGTTTAATTCTCACCACAAACCAGAAAATACAATGAATAGATTCACAGTACAGTTAAGGTTGATACATTTCTTTTTTTGGTTGTGGATCGCTGGTGCCTGTGGTAGGTAGAAACACCTGTAATACAGGTCACCAGGTCCCCACCTCTTACAATTTATAAATTCAATAAGCCTAGTTGTTACATTTTAATAATAATTTTGTTAAGTGATTAAGAAGGTGAGTTTAAGCGTAGGATAGTTAAATGGAAGGTTAGTTTAAAACTGCGGTTTTTATGAACATGGGTGTGTATGTGTGTGTGTGTGCGTGTGGGTGTGTATGTGGTGAGCGTGCGTCTGCATGTTTATGTGTCTGTAAGGGAGAGAGTGCGAGTGTGAAGTGAGTGAGTTAGTCTATGTTAGAACATCTAAAAGAGCTTCTGTGGAACTGTATGTTTGGTTTTGGAGCCATGTTTGGAGAGTGTTTTTGTAATTATATTTATTCAATGAATGTAGGGACAGAATTTTATGTAATTTATTATAGAGATATGGTCCGAGGAACACAAAAAACCTATGACTAAAAGAAGACTTCAGTGGAGTAGCAGAAGCAACAAGGTGGTTGCGACGAGTGGATTCCCGGGAGTAGGTGGTGATGGAATGCTGTTTAATGGCAGTGGCTAGTATAAACAATTGCCGAACTGTTAGCACTTGACAGAATTCATAGAGCTGTACAGTAGGATAAAGTCGTGGTTTAAAACAGCACACCTTAAGTACAGCTCTTTGCGCACGTTCGATCTGTATTAAGTGCGTTTTGGCGGCGCCTCCCCAGGTGGAGATACAATAATTTAGGATTGATTGACATAGTGCTTGGTAAACCATTTTCATCACATCTGGATCTGCAGATTGGCGAAGTTGCTTAAAGATGTAAATAAGCTTTCGCACTCTATTAGATAAGTGTACTATGTATTCTTTAAAAGTAAGGTTGCAGTCAATCACCATGCCAAGGTACCTTATCGATGTGACTCTTTCGATATTGCAGAGATTACCATTGCTATAGGACTGGGGTAACTCAGCTGTGACTCTCAGTGAGCCGGCTCGTGAGATGTTAACATTTCGGATCGAGAAATTTAATATTTTGGTTTTTTCTACGTTCAGAGTAAGCAAATTGTTTTTTAACCAGTCACTAACCCTGTCAAATCCTAGTTGTGCGAGGCGATATGTTTCTGACCAGGTGTCTGATGTAAATACAAGTGCTGTATCGTCCGCATAGGAAAATATTGTACCGTTTTCTAGGCTGAGGTTACACAGGTCATTCATGTAAATTAAGAACAAGCTTGGGCCAAGGATACTACCCTGGGGCACACCGAAAGTCACAGGTAAATCAGAACTGGAGTGGGACCCAATTCTAACACTTTGTGTTCTGTCAGTAAGGTAGCTGTGAAACAGAGAGAGTTGGGTACCGCGTATACCAAGGGATTCGAGTTTAGACAATAATATAGGAACCGAAACTGTGTCGAATGCCTTCGCGAGGTCGAGGAACAACGCAACACATTTTTTACCATTATCAAGCTTTTGTGCGATATGATCAACCAATTTATGAACGGCGTCGGCAGTTGACAGATTTCTCCTAAAACCAAATTGGTTTATTGACAAAAGATTACGTGTCTCCAAAAATCTAACAAGCCTTATATTAATGATTTTCTCTAGTATCTTGGACATCGCGGGTAAAACAGAAATCGGCCTATAGTTTTCAACGTGATCACGATCCCCAGATTTAAATATAGGGTGAAGAAGTGCCTTTTTAAATAAGTCGGGAAAGATACCAGTATCAAGACTCAGATTACAGATGTATGTTAAAGGAGGAACAATGATGTTTTTATGTTGTTTAAGAAATCTAGACGAAATACCATCGCAACCGGATGTGCAATTGCTTTTAAGTGAGAGGATTAAGCTTTCCACCTCTAACTCGTCAGTTTTCAGTAGTACAAATGATTCAGTTTGAGGAACTGGAAACGATATGGCCTGAGGGTCCCTATGAATTTTTTCCGCTAGTCGTTTCCCTACACTGGCGAAATAAGAATTAATATCATTAATAGTGTCTTGCTTGTCATTATCGTTCTCGAGAAGGTCATAGGCTGGGGGTTTTTGTTTATTCATGTTCGTCACATTTTTTATTACATTCCACAATTTCTTTGAGTTCCTACCTGCGTTAGTAAATTCTGTTCTTTCGTAATCCCTTTTAGCTTTCCGTAGCAAATTAGTACAAAAGTTACGATACCTTTTATAGGATACCCTAAGGACTTCATCAGAAGGATATTTTTTAAGTCGTTTGCATAGATTGTCCCTGTGACGCATACATTTAAGTAGTCCTTGTGTAATCCAAGGTTTAATTGCCATGCGTCTACGAGACCTTTGAATAGTTTTCGTGTTGTCAGAAAGTGCTAGTAATAAAGGTTCAATTAAATGTTTAGTTGCCAGGTTGGGGTCTCGCGTTGAGTAAACTGAGTCAAATTTTATAGAACACATATCAATGGCAAGCTTATCCTCATCTATTTTGGTAGCTTGAGGTGTGTCTACAGATTTGATTTGATAAGTTGATAGAGAGAGCATGACTGCATAATGATCTGTGATAGAAGTTTCCAATACCAAAACTGTACTTGAGTATGTAGTTTTTATATTGGCGTGGTCAAGACATGTGTCAATATCATGCGATTAATCGCATCACACGCACTAATCGCTGCGACAATCGTTCACGAGTCTTCCGCCGTATCTCCATAGATATCTCTCTATGAATTTGTGGAACTGTATACTCAAAATTTATGGCCCAAAGGTCGCCGGTTCGAGTCCCTGCTCATACATTGTGCCCAACTTTGGCACCGGCTAAGATAGTGAGATCGTATTAAGTCGATATTGAGTTGGATGTTTGTAGTAGTAGTGCCTGCAACAGGAATGGGTCGGCACGACCGGGGAAGTACTACCCTCCCACAGAATATCGACGTCAAGTAGCAGTATGCATACTGTTGCGTTTCGTACGGTGAGTGTGGAGCTCCGGAGGCCCAATTTCTCCCTCAGTCTACTCCCTTCTCCTTTTCCTTAAATAGGCTCGGCAACGCATCTGCAACGTCTTTGGTTTTGCAGATGTCCATGGGCGACTACTTACCATCAGGTAGCTCGCCTGCTCGTTTGCCGAGTTATCCCATAAAAAAAGATGCCTATAAAACCTGAATATACCTAGATTAGTGTTATTGATCAATCAAGAAATCATCCTATGAAATTACTCACAGTTTGGATTTGTAAGTTTTTACATAAACTGACTTCGACTTTTAACTATTATTTTAATAGACTTCAATTATTAGTTTTATAATACTTCCGAAGAATGAAATGAAATGATATTTATTTCTGTAAATAGATCTTTTAAAGACACTTTTACAAGTCGATTTTTTAATTTTTGTTTAAATAGATGGCGCCGACGTTTCCTGTCTGACGACCTCTAAGAAGAAACGTTGAAACAAACCCAGAGAATCATGGTCTCTTTTAAAGTCCAGACAATAGTTATTTTATTAGATATGCGAGTTTAACAATGTAGGACAAAATCTGAACAGGCCTTTTGAAGAAAGAGCCATAGCAGCTTTGAGTTGTCCTGTCCTAACTGACGGGACGCCTACATCAGTCATCAGTCATCGGCTGATTATTGAGTTCAATTTTCTCATTTTATTTTCGTTTCTTTCAGATCAGTACGTCTAGTAAAAACTATTGGAGAAAAGATGGGAGAGTTCTTAGTTAAGCTGCACAAGCTAGGGCTTGAGCCCGAGAACTTGGAGCTGGTTGGAGCCAGCCTTGGAGCCCATGTGGTGGCACACGCCGCAAAGTACTTCTACCAAGTAACCGGGAAGAAACCTGCTAGACTAACCGGCTTGGACCCAGCAGGGCCTTGTTTTCGGACATTGAGTCCAGAGCACAAGTTTTCGAAAACCGATGCCGAAAGAGTCGATGTCGTCCACACGAATATCGACGGTTTTGGAACCGCTGAAACTTTAGGCCATATAGATATTTATGCCAATGGTGGAGAGTTCCAGCCAGGAGATATTCCTTACGTCCCTTGTTTGATTGTTTGCAGTCATTTACGAGCGGCCTTCTACTGGTGGCAAGCCCTTGAACACCCCAAAAAGTTTATAGCAATGAAATGCGATTCGGTCCAAGAAGCACGATTCGCTCAATGTTTCAACAATACTGAGCTTAATTACCTTGGCTTAGAAGCTAAGTTTGATAAGCCAGGAATCTATTATATGTCAACAAGTAACGAGTTCCCTTATTATAGAGGTAAAGATGGTTTGAAAGAAGAAAACGAAATTTATACTTCTGTTGCAAGGAATATAAATAAAGATGATGAATTTGTTGTATAATATTAAGTAAATTTATTAAAAAAATGTTGAACAGGGTAATAAAATTAGAGGTTTTAACCTGAAACTCCTTTGTAAGTGATAAATGCCACCAATTATTATGTTATAAAAATCTGACAAGGAGATCTTAATTCAATATATTGCAACAGTACAATAGTTCGATTTTGATTTATCGGGTTATAGATTTAGGGTTGGTTTGAGTTATCATCCTCACCATCATCATTGCAACCCATTTACTGTGCAATCCTAGGCACGGGTCTTCTCTCAGAACGAAAAGGGGTAGGATATAGTCCATCACACTTACTGCGGGTTGACAGACGACAGACTTCACAAGCTGTCAAGAAAATCAAAGAGAAAAGAAGAGATTCTGACAGATTTAGATTATGTTTACATGTAGAAGAGACGGTAGCCTAATGGCTTGGGCGTTGGACTTGTGATCATGTGGTTGCCGGTTCGAAACTCACCCATTGCATTACCGACGTGAACCCACTCGTAACACAAGCATTTAGCTTAGCACGAGGGGTTAACAAGAATACTAACAATAAGCGACCCAAATTGCTACTAAGCTTTTTTAAAGAAAAACAAATCAAAATGAAGTTTTATTGATCAAGTGAAGGAAAAAGTTGCGAGTCCAGTCGTATCAAAAGGTCAAATAGAAGCAATAGAGAACATTAGCGATTTCTCCACCAACAAAAGCTAAGCTCTTAAATAGAAGAACGAGTTTTAGTGGCCGGCACGAGTCGTGAGTCAACTTACAAGTGGACGATGAAGAATCTAGATGGTGACTACGAATATTTAAATTCACGAAGATGCATGAAGTTATCCCCACTACTTGGCAACACTACTACTGTTGCCATGTCGGTCGTCAGTACATCAAGTTACTAGAAAATTACAATTTTTCTCAGTGAATTTTGAACTTGATTGTCAACATTTTAAAGTTTAAAATCATTTGGAGAAATTCGTCACTTTTGTATAGCCTGATGTGCTGGTGACTGTACTTACGACTCGTGCTGTAAGTATTGAGTGGTAATTTAGATCTTAGTATGGTCAGCATGGTCATGGTCATTGCTGGGGCTAACATATAATATTTTAAGATAAAGATAAGAAGAGGTATTAAAGAGTAATTAAATATCTTAGTTTTGATTAACTTTTGATTTAGTAAGCACTCCTGGGTCCCAAATCTCTTATTTTATTTTGACACAATCGTCATTGAATAAATAGAATGGAATAGAATAATTTATTCGCTAGAGATATGGTTTTACAAAGCTGTTACATTTTTGGAAGGTACATAGACATCTCACTTTTAGTAAGCATTCGAAAGTTACATACTTTTTTTATAGTATTAGATTTATTAAATTGAAGTTAATTATAATCTATTAGATTATCACAAGATTAAATAATGTTTAACTGAAAAGTCAAAACAATTAATGTCAATTAAATTAATATGAAGAAGGAAATAATTATTTACTTTATTTAAAGATAGATATTAAGTATAAATAGTCAACAATAAATTCTTTAACATAGAATAATTGTGCTTGTAATTGAGAAATTCATTAATCGTGTAGAAGCAATTTTCAATCAAACATTGTTTTAATTTGTTTTTAATTTAATCATAGGAAGTTCTTTGTAAACATATGATACGTGTGATATAATTAGGAATATGCATGAAGTTTAAATTTGCCTAATATATTTTTTTCCGGAATCTTAAACATACTTAAAGTATTATTGTAACAACATTTTGTTACATAATTGTTATTTATTTGTATAAAATAATAATAAAAAGTGCTCATTATGCGAGCGAAATTCAAATTTACACAACGCGCTGTCATTGGTCGAACGAAATGAAACGTCACGGGCCACGACATTGAATTTAATCACATAGTCGAAAGCTGCTAGAAGAGGAATTATCTTAGAAATATATTTTAATTTGTGTGTCTTGAGCGATTTTCGTCAGTGGTGAGACTATATACGATGACCGAAAGAAGACAAAAATACTTTATCGGGAGTAGTTCTAATAGTATTTTTGCATTTTGGTACTATGCAATACCGATAGAAAGGTTTTTTTGCTTCTTCCATGGTAAACAAACAAACACTTCGAGCGATGACGTCATCTGAAGCGCGCGAAAAATGGCGGCGTTCAAACAGCTCAATTTTGGATTATGTCGGTTTAAAGAATTTTATTTCTCAAAAGAACATTACAATAGTTCACTTAAAACTGAGAAACTTAACTAATTAACATTAAAGTACAAAAAAACGTTATCAATCCACCATAGCGATATACAGCCTACAATCGACGAAGAATATGGAAACTGTCAGTTATTAATGAGGTGTACTAATAATCTTTTTTTAAAAATGTGAACAGATTCAGACTCTTTTATAGTTTTCGGCAGTTTGTTATATAATTGAGCTCCCTCATATTGTATATTCCTCTTGCCATACAAGGTTCTGATCTTAGGAAGTTCTATGTTGCCTCTGCTTCTGGTAAAGTAACGATGTGATTTATGTTTAAATGTGATTTGGGAGTGAATGTTATTGGTAAGTATTTTGTTTATTAATATGCAAGTGTGGTAGGTATAAAGTTTCTGTAAGTTGAGTAGTTTAGTTTTACTGTAAATTTGTGTAGTTGGTGTGTGATACTTGAAGTTAAATAATACTTTGATTAGTTTGTTTTGTGTAGTTTGTAGGTCTTTCAGGTTGGTAGGAGCAGCCTGTCCCCAAACTTGGATCAAATAATCTAGATGTGGCTTTACTAATGTATTGTAAATCGTATGGCGCAAGTTGAATGGTACACATTTAGAAATATTTCGCAGAGCGCCAGTTAGTGATAGTAATTTTGATTTAACTTGTTCAATATGAGGTCTGAATGTAAGTCTGTTATCTAAAATCAGTCCCAAATATTTCTCGTGGTTTGATCTTAAAATCTGTTGATTGTCTACAGTGAGCGGGGGAAAATCAGGAATTTTTTTATTTTTAGCTGAAAAAATTACGTATGAGGTTTTTTTGACATTAATTGTTAATAAATTCTGCTTTAGCCACATGTGCAGCTTATTTAGGTCGTGTTGAGCTTCAGTGACAACGGAATGAATTGAGTGCCCAAAGTAAAAAAGACAGGTATCGTCTGCATACAGTGAGATGTTACCTGTAAGCTCAATAGTACTTATGCTGTTAATGTAAATGAGGAAAAGTAACGGCCCTAAGACCGAACCCTGCGGAACTCCACACACCATCTTTGCTGGTTTACTTTGATAATTTTCTATTTTTACTACCTGTTGTCTATTTGTAAAGTAAGATTCAAAAATTTTGTGAGCTTTATCAGTGATACCTATGCTTTTTAGCTTTTCTAACATGATAAAGTGACTAATTGTATCGAAAGCTTTCTTAAGGTCTATGAAAACTCCTAGAGCTAATTGTTTTTGATCAATATTTTGCTTAATTTTAGTTACTAGATCTATAGTTGCTGACAATGTGTTTGAATGTGGTCGGAATCCATACTGGTGTTTGTAAAGGAAGTCTATGTCTTTTATGTATTGGAACAAGCGGCTATATATTACCTTTTCGAATATTTTTGACACAACAGGAAGTACTGAAATGGGCCTGTAGTTGCCAGGGTCAGTCTTAGGTCCGAACTTATATATAGGAGTTACCTTAGCCACCTTAAGGCTATCCGGGAACACACCTTCATCCAGACATTTATTGATACAGCTGGTAAGGCTGACTGCAATAAGGTCCTTCATACATTTAATGGCTTTGGTAGATAACCCGTCTAGACCACAGCTAGTATTATTATCTAGATTATCTATAATTTTTATTATTTCTTCCTTTGTACAAGGTTGCAGTTCTGCCAGGACAAAGGTGTGTTTCCTAGTAAATAGGGTACTGCATTGGTTGTGTAAGTTTGATTGTATGTTTTGTGCCAATATAGAACCAACAGTGGCAAAATATTCATTAAAGCAATTACAAACATCTTTGCCGCGTAGAATAGGCTTATCATTAACAATCAATTTTGGGGGAGCGCAACCATTACTGACTTTATTTTTAGCAAGAGAATTAATTAACTTCCACATTTTCCTAGGGTTTCTATTACATTTATTAAAAGCATCATAGTAATACTTCTTCTTTTCTGTCTTTATGGTGATGTTTACTTTTTCTTTTGCGACAGCAAATTTTTCTTTTAGTGTTTCGTTTTCAGGTTGTTCCATATAGTTATACCAGTCTTGATTTCGCTCATTAATATATTTAATTATTTCCTTGTTAATCCAGTCCTTCTGAGGCAAGTTAAGGATTTTATATTTAGTTATTTTTGCGTCGTCAATTTGTTGCTTTATAAATGTTTCGAGACTGTTATAGCTATCCTCTTCGCGTAATAAATATTTTTCTTGTATATTTTTATGTAATTTCTCATAATTTATTGCTTGGTATTGTATTTTATGCTTAAATGACTGCTTATATTTTTTGAGTTCAACATAGATCTGTTTATGGTCAGATAGCGATGATTCTATTAAAACAACGTGCATACTTGCATCCATTATATTTGCACACACATGATCAATTATACTTCTTGATGTTGTTGTCTGACGGGTGGCATACTTTTCTTGCAAATTGTTTATTATTTTGTAGCCCGACTCCTGGACTATATTCAAGTAATCAGTAGTTTTACGTTCATTTCGCAATAAGTCTATGTTGAAATCGCCCAAGATTATTGATTTTTGTTTTATCTTTTCTAGTATAGATGTATAAGTATCAAGAAACTTAGTTATATTTGTATTCGGCGGCCTATAAATCACACCAATAGTTAGCGAGAGATTTAGTAATTGTATGAGTAGAAAATTGTTTCCATGCACGTATCGATCCTCTTTGATATCGAACTTAATATTTTTATGTATAAACATGGATACACCACCGCCGATGCCGTCCGTTCGAATATTGTAAATATGCGTATAATTAGCTATAGTCAACAGTTGTGCTTCAGTCTCTGATTTTATCCATGTTTCGGTAAGTAAGATAATGTGGACTGGCTCCTTGAAAGATTGCATAATACATTTTAATTCATCAAGCTTACCAGTTTTGTTTAGACTGCGAATGTTAGCATAAAATAATCTTAAAGACGAGGTGGTTGTTAGTATATTTTTATAGGTGTTAACGTGCTGGTAAGTTATATTTTCTAGTTCTGTGTCAAATTTATCGGTATGTTGGCTGGTATAGTTTGTCTGTAGTTTTTTGGTTCAGTTTTAATAATTTTTGGTATACCCTTTATCACAGATTAAGACAGATATAGTATGCGCAACAAACGATGTGAAGCCACGTAATATTTATGTGTGCGTGACAGCTCGGAGCGGCATTGTAGGGACACGTGCATCTATGTGTGAGTAAAGTTGCCAGATATTGGGAAAAACTCCCTCATTTTTTTCTATTGTTCTCAATTATTGTACCTATTAATGTTTAGAATTATTGTAAATGTACTTTTACTTTATAGGTACTTAAATATCATTTAAACGGAATAATTATTATTAAATAAATTACAGTGGAATAAAGTTAAATACTCGTAAGAAAATATAAAATAATAATACAAAATATAAATATTAGTCTATTATACAATGTTAAACTACTTCTTTTTACTGCTCAATGCTATGTACGTAAGTGGCATACATGTACGTATGTCATACATGATGTAGTAGTACTGTGTGATATATACTTAAATATTGTATAAATATGTATGCTGTACACACGACTACACATTAAGCTATACAAATACAGTATAGGCGGGCCTCGCACTGTGGATTTATATAGCTTGATGTGTAGCCGTGCGTACTATTTAATAAATAAATAAATATGCATATTTACTTACACTTACCATATTTAGGTATATTATCATGGAAAAACATGAAAAATTCCAACATATTTATAACAATAATTTTACACACATAAAATCTTAGCAGCCTTTGTTCTGCACCAATTTCTTATAGTATTGTCGTTTAGCGTCTAAACATCGAGCATTCGTTTCTAATTTCGCTATATAGTGCAATCGTACCATCAAATACTTTTCTATTAAAATGTACCTACGCCACCTTGGATTACGAAATTAAACCATTAGCACCCTGAGAAACCTTGCAATGGACACCCATACTATTTAGAAAAATAATATCCACCATCTTGGATTTCAAAATTAATGCTATTTTCATAATCAGCTCCCTAAGATACCTTGAAATTGATACCCATATGACCCTTATGAATTTATTTAGAGAAATATATATCCGCCATCTTGGATTTCCAAACTAATGTCATTTTTTGTAATCAGCACTCAGGAAAACCTCCGAAATGACACCCACATTAATTTATTTACATATATGTCGGAGATTCGTTATCTTCACGGTCACACATTGTGGGCATCAGCAGGGATCCGGGCGAGAAATAAACTCCTTGTGGGTCACTAAATAATTTATTTCGTAAATAAGGTAAATCACAATAGAAATTATCACTATTTACTTTTAACACAATATACACAGTACAGTTCCTAGGCCAGTGTTACTATTAGAGCGATCAGTACAATACTAACTCTAAAAACAGAATGCACGCCCTTTTATAACCTTTTTATCCCCTCTAATCTAGGCTCTGTACACGTCACTCTGACGTTTGTGTGTTGTCGACGATCCGTACTCATGACCCGGATGCGACACGGCCATCCTGAGTCGCACACGTCCTCGTGTGTTAATCTAAAAAATAAAGAAAATACCACACAGTATCACTCACGCTCGGCCATATCTGACTTAGTTTATTCAGTCTCAGTAGAAACAATCTCTTTTCATCAAATGATTTTATTTTAAACTCAAATTTTTGTTACATCATTATTGTAATACAATCAACACAAATTTCTGTTACATCATTATTGTAATACACAAACTGACTATTACTGCAAGTGCTCCCTATGCGATGCACATAAAAGTAACGATATGTAATTCTTGTGACCGTCAAACGCGACAAATATACACACACACACACACTAGTCAACCCTGTGACTACGATAATCATCCCTGTGATTATAACAGTTTGCCCGACAGTCATCCCTGTGACTGAAGCGTAACACTGACACACACATAGTCATCCCTGTGACTATCCCTGTGGTTAGCAGAATCCCATCTACGCTATGGGATCATCTTTTGGGGCAACTCAACGGAAAAAGATACGGTCTTCAAGGCTCAAAAGCGATGCATACGCTCAATTTTCAAAATTAAACCTACGGATAGTTGCGTGCCCTACTTTAAAAAATATAAAATACTCACTTTGCCGTGTCTATACATTTTGGAAATAGCTGTTTTCGTCAAAACAAATCCGGATCGCTTCAAACGGTTAGATGAAGTAGTCCCGCGCAATAGGCGCGATAACAGTAGGATATGTCTTCATTCCGCGGGCACATCCCTTATGCGCAAAAGTGTATTCTGTATGGCTCCTATTATATTTAATAAATTACCTAAAGGTTGGAGAGAACTGCCTTTGTCACTTTTTAAAAGTAAGCTGCGGATTTTTTTAGTTAGTAGAGTTTATTACAGTATTTTAGATTTCATAAATGAAAAAGACTTTTCTCTTCCGACTTGAATACCTATTAAGTAATAATAGTATATACCTAGTGCAAGTTTTTAATTACATATTTAATTAAATATACATTTATTAATTGTTATAGAATATTATAGATTTAAGATATTTTAAAAAACTATATTATGTTAGATTATTAATGAGCATTAAACGCTCATTAATATTTTATTTTTGCATGCCGATCGGTAAAATATGGCTGAACTTTATTCATTTGTAACTTCATATTGTACCCATATTTGCAAAATAAATTTTTCTTTCTTTCTTTCTTTCTTTCTATGCATTTACAATGAAAGTCATCCCTGTGACCGAAGCGTAAAACACACTAACACACATAGTCATCCCTGTGACTATGCATGCACAATAACAGTCATCCCTGTGACTTTTAATTGTTACTTTCATTGGCCAGAGTACTTGCAGTAATGTCAGGTGAAGGTTTTGATACCCCTTCAATATCAGAATTTGGAAAATTACAATCTTCATTTAATTCAAGTAGTACTTGAGCTTCTGGCATTTTCCGAATCCTATCATGCGCATACTTATAGGTTCGTTTTGAATTCAAAGCCTTTAAAAGGTAGCGGTCACCATCCAGAACTTCTACTATCTTAAATGGGCCCTTGAATTTTGGATCTAATTTGGTTTGATTTCTTTCTTCGTTTTGAATTAATACAAAATCGCCTACTGTAAATTTGTTTACCTTCGCCTTTGAACTATTAAACCTTTTCCTGTCGTATTCAGCAGATTTTTCTATATTGTGTGCCGCGCTTTCCCTAAGTACATCTAGATCAACGGTCATATCAGTTTCGATATCGCTAGTCATCAATGACAGTGGCCTGGCCACCTTACCGATCATAAGTTCGAGTGGTGAGCATTTAGTAACCCTATTGACTGTACAATTGAGAGCTAATTGCACGTCTCCTAGAGAATCCTGCCACGATTTTTCAGAGTTAGTCTCTACAGCCGTAAGCATGGACTTCAGTACGCTCATGACTCTTTCAACTTGCCCGTTTGCACGAGAAGAGCCGGTTGCAATTAAATGAAGGTTAATATTTTTGCTATCACAAAATTCGCGAAATTCTTTACTCGCAAAGCACCTTCCTTGGTCAGCGATGATTCGATTGGGTGTCCCAAAAAGAGCTACACTATTTGAAACTGCTTGTATGCTACTTTTTGTGTCAATATTAGTGGTGTGATATAATAAAACAAATTTAGTGAAAGCATCGATTAAAACAAAAACATACTCTTTTACATCATTTTTTCCACTGAGCTTGCCTGTAGCGTCGATGTGAATAGTGTGCCATGGCGATGTAACCTTAGGTATGGGGTGCAGCTCGGCTTGGACTTTACCTGATCGGGACTTAGCTACTTTACACGTTACACAATTTTCGACAAACCTCTTTACATAACGTGACATTCCCTCGAACCAATAATGATCATACGCTTTCTCGAGAGTCTTCTCACACCCAAGGTGAACAAGAGAATCATGAATATTGTTTATGACTGACCATTTCAATGCATGTGGTACAATCGGAAGACACCGCGTCCTACCATTACGTTGAACCTTTCTATGTAATATGCCAGATCTAAGGACATATGTATTGGCTAAACTACCCTCTAACCGACAGTTATTTAAGTCATCAACGATTTTAGTTATTTCGCTATCTCGCTGTTGTTCAGCCACTAACCAATTTGGAGAAAGCTCGACTATATTGACTCGCTTGTGAACTATTTGACTACTAGGGAGACTATTGTTCGGTGAGGACGGCAAAGGGTTCCGAGATAAAAAGTCAGCATGTGCCATGAGTTTACCTGGCCTATACTCGACATCGAAGTCGAAGCATTGAAGATATGACCACCATCTATGCACTCTAGGTGTCAAATCGACTTTACGTTTGGAAGACTTTAGTGAATTGCAGTCCGTTACTACCAAAAATTTACGCCCATGTAAGTATTGTCTAAAATGTTTGATAGCATTTACAACGGCTAGAGTTTCCAATTCGTAGGAGTGATATCGTGATTCCGCGGGGGAAGTACGTTTGCTAAAATAAGCTATGACGTGTCGTTTGTCGTTATGGATTTGAAATAAAATAGCGCCATAACCATCTGAACTCGCATCTGTATGTAGTTCGATAGGTAGGCTAGGATTAAAAATTTTCAAAATGGGATCATTTGTCAATATTGAAATAATTTTTTGTCTGATTTCTTCATGCTCAGGTTTCCAAATAAAGTTCCCCTTAAGGGATGTTAATCTATAGAGTGGAGCCATTAAACATGCAAACTGTGCAACAAATTGACGAAAATAGGAAGCTAACCCTATGAATTGCCTTAATTGCGTGACGGATTCAGGGGGTGGTAACGCTGTCAGGCAATCTACTTTTCGTTTATTTGGCCTAACATTACCGTTTTCTACTTCATAGCCTAAGAACTCAATTTTAGATTTAAGAAAAGAGCATTTTTTTGAATTAAATGAAAAACCGGATTTTGTAAGTACTTCAAGAACTGTATTAAGTCTGTCTAGTCCTTGTTCTACCGATTCAGACTGAATCATGACGTCGTCAACGTAAACGAGGACGTATTCGCGTGTCAAGTTTCCCAATGCATTAACTATAGCTCTTTGAAATACAGTAATGGCATTCTTCAAACCAAATGGCATAGTCAAGTATTCATACTGGCCATCAGGTGTAATGAAGGCCGTACGTTCTATTGACTCTTCATGGCAAGGAATCAAATGAAATCCACTAGCACAATCTAGTTTAGTAAAGTATTTGCCTCCTTGTAAACGAGATATTAAATCTGTAATAATTGGGAGGGGGTATCTATCAGAAATGGTATTTTCGTTAAGTTCTCTATAATCAATACACATTCTATCCGACCCATCTTGCTTCTTAACTAACAAAGCTGGGCTAGCAAAAGGTGAACAGCTCGGTCTAATTATGTTCGCACGTAAAAGTTCGTCAATTTTGTTTCGCATAACGTTACTTTCCTCAACGGACAACCTATAAGGACGTCTTTGAACAGTTTTGCTCGGATCTTTTAACCTTATCTCTAATTCACCCGTCTTGACGCGCGTGGTTGGCATTCCAGTTATAAAATAATTTGAGTAACGATCTAACATCTCTAAAAGCTGAGATCTATATTCGAAGGGTATATCTGTATCAATACAACTAAAATCAGGCGAGGAGTTCTGGATAGTGCAGCTATTAACATCATTACTTTTGAATAATTGAAAACTATTACTTGTCATCACAATTGAAAACCCTAAATTCATAATTTCACGACCAATCATTATATCACTGCGTAAATAAACATCAGGTAACACATGTAACAATAATTCTAATGAGTGTTCATTAATTATAACTTCAACTAAAATTTGTTCTGTGGATTTTATACAATTTTGACCGATACCAGTTAATGAAACAATATTACAACTACGTTTCCCACGAAATTTTGTTACTAAACTTTCCTTTATTAATGAACACTCTGCACCAGAATCGAAATGAAAAACATAAGACCCACCTTGATGTTGAAGATATCCAGTAGGAGGTTCCACTACGCACACGTCGACCCGACGCTCAGCCGGTGTACTAGCGCTGGTACTCCCGCCGCGGGTACCGGTTCCCGTAGTACAGCGGCTCGCCACATGACCCAACGCTCCACACTTGAAACATCTAATGCTTGGCGGCTTATCTACACGTTGAGAAGAGGAAGCCACGTCAGGCTTCACAGGCGACCTTGGCTTGTAGTTTTTAGGCCTTGATCTACACTCAGCCTGTCGGTGACCCAATTTTCCACAGCCGAAACACTTTATTGTTGATTGTTTGAAGTATTTTGCACGTTTATTATCAGATGACAGCAACGCCTCCGCTACAGGAGCTTTTCGTTTTTGATACGAAAATGCCGTTAATTCTTTCTGTAGTTGTTGCCGGGAATTAATTTCAGTTGTAAAAGCAAGGCGTTGTAATCGCGAATCATGTTGAGAAATAAACGCGAGAGCGGTTGCTACGGCGATCTGTTCTTTAGTGCAATCTTTCCAACGGTTCATCAAAGAGGTTATAATCCGACTAGCACAGGCAGCCAGAGACTCATTATCCTTTAACTTTTCATTGTGTAAATTAATGAGGGTACCTGCACAAGTGTCTGTTGATATGAATCTTGCAGTAAATAAATCCTTAAATTCCGTCCACGTTATCCCAGGGTATGATATCTGAGACAGCCATGCCGAGGCGGTACCTTTTAGGGCCTTGCTGATGGCAACCACGAGGTGGCCGCCACGTGGTGGGTTTTCTTCGAAACAAATATCCGCCGTTGCACACCACGACCTCGCATCACTTTCTTCTTTATCTGGGTTAAACTCTGGTAAGGTGAAGCGATGACTGGATTCTTGTGGTTGCAACGAAGAAATCAATGCCATGATATTTTGATTCTGTTTCTCGATGAGTTGACGCCATAATTCTTCACTATTCAATGATTTCTCAGCCCGTTGAAGTCCCACTTCTGATGTCGGAGATTCGTTATCTTCACGGTCACACATTGTGGGCATCAGCAGGGATCCGGGCGAGAAATAAACTCCTTGTGGGTCACTAAATAATTTATTTCGTAAATAAGGTAAATCACAATAGAAATTATCACTATTTACTTTTAACACAATATACACAGTACAGTTCCTAGGCCAGTGTTACTATTAGAGCGATCAGTACAATACTAACTCTAAAACAGAATGCACGCCCTTTTATAACCTTTTTATCCCCTCTAATCTAGGCTCTGTACACGTCACTCTGACGTTTGTGTGTTGTCGACGATCCGTACTCATGACCCGGATGCGACATATAAATAATGTCCACCATCATGGATTTCAAATAAAAAAAATATAATACATGCAATCAATCATGCATCCAATATCAATCGGAAAAAGTTATCATTATTATGTAATAGGTATTATGTAATAATACAAACTAATAATCATAAATCACTGATTATGATTACTTTTGTTAATCTGTAAGCTTAATTGATGAAAAAAAATATCGTAAATCATTAAACTGATTACATTGTGCCCAACTCTGAACGGTTACATATAGGTACATATAGAAATGAATCGATCTTTTTACACACAACGTACTTTACCCAAATTCAAGTAGACCTACTTCGATGTAAACTGGCAACCCAGACCAATTACTGTCGAGGTTTTGTGTTCCAAGTGAGCCGAGAAATATTAGAGGGAAAATAAACAAAACAATAATCTAAACAATATTTACCTGTGGAAAGATATTCCATCTTCTTTTCTTTGTTTTTGGGAACAACTTTTACAAAGTTTAAAAACACAAGACGTCATGTTTTGAAATAAAATGGTAACTCATTTGAGACGTACAAGCAATACGACGCGCAGCTAAGTACTGACGTGAGTTTGTATTCGCTTTTGATTTTGTATTTGCTTTGGTGGCTTCACTCTCGTGTTCTACGGGCTACGTCTGCCTATTTTACTAGTCTGAGCCCTTTATGTACTTAATTGCTAAATCTGACTCACCGTTTTCTTGGCGGTACGACAATTCATTGCGAAGTTCACGTATAAATTTTAATTGCATTGGCGTTTGGTCAGAGTAAATGCGTATGCTATCACTAATCAGCTTTGTTTTGTTACGTAAAATCTGCATAGCAGTGTCTTTCTGTTCAAAACACACCTTAAGGTGTCTGTTTTTATCAACACAGTACTTGCCAAGACGTATGCATTTTATTGGGGTGGGACATTCGCCATAAATTGTCCTCATTATGTTAATTATTTGTTTATTGTCATATTCACGTCTCATTAGCGATTTTTTATCATTAAGTTCGGGTACACCGACAATAATAACGTTGCACTGCCGCTCCGCTCGCTCTTGGAATTCTAAGGCTAAGGTCTCATAGTCAAAAGTTGGCGGATTTATTTTTGTAGGTTTTTTTACCGCTGATAAATCACTCTCAAGGGTTTTAATTCTTTGTTGTAACTCGCAGTTTTGAGTCTTCAGGTTATTTAATTCGCCCTTTATTTCAGATTGTTCTGAAACGAGGGTTTCAGTTATGCAATTCAGAGATTTCATCTCATTTGAAATTTCTGTCATTTTATCACTAAGCTTGTTTAAATGTGCATTCTGTGTCTCACAAAAAAATTTAAACATTTTCATCATATCCTTTCGAAACTCCGAAATTTCTTCCCTGATACTTAAATCTGGTTCAGGTTGCTTCCTCTTAGGTCTTTGTGTAATACCACTTTCTTCCGTTTGAATTGCCTGTAAGGTGCGTAGGTCAGGAATTGAGCCGCCTCCGCTTCCACTCATAACGGCCCTGCTAGGAGGTGTTCGTTGTAGACTCATCCTTATAGCGCAACTTGTACGATACCGTAATGCGTCACTGCGCGCGAGCGAGATAAAAAATAATGGTCTCTTTTACCCGAGGTGGTGAAGAGCGGTTACCGCAGCCGCGTACACTGCTGGGCCTAGTACAACCGGTGCAAGTAGTTATCACTATGCGATGCTATTTTGCATACTATTGTAATCACAATTAGTACCACTTCTGTTTCACACTTGTTGGTCACTCATTTAAAATTTCTAAGTTAAAAGATGTACACGTCTGATCACTATGGCAGTCGAATCGAGTGTGTATGTATGTATGTTGAATAATATTTAAAAAAAATTTTTGATCATTCCCGGAAATAATTATATCTTCTATTGTGTTGTTATGATGTATAGAATTAATAAAAAAAATAAAAAAAAGCATTCATGTTCCTAATTGTATACACATAATTTTTTTTTTTTAATGATAAGTGCTTCTACATGTTACAACATTTAACTTGTACAGTTTTCCGAACTGACGGCCAACCTCCAGTAATTGGAGAGGCACTTCGAAGAAGAAGAAGAAGTTTGTTTGAAATAACTAAGCCAGTCTGAAGTTGTCCGCGAGTGGTTTAACAGTGGTACATTTTAATGTTTCACATTTTTGATTATTTTCTTTACGAATTTCGATATTTATGTATAATAATTTAGCGATTTTACCAGCGTGGTAGTTCGGAGCGGCTAACTTCAGACAAGCAGACTTATTTCGAACAAACCGTAGAATTACTTACTTGCAGTTTAACAGTTGTCTCTTTATCAATCACAAGAGACTGATGACTTCAGAATGTTTTTTGTCTTCTTCTAAATGGCAAATATCCGTCAACAATCGAAAAAACGTGTAGTTATAAATGTTAAGTATCGATAACTTGGACATTTCTTTTAAGAGTGCTGGATGCGCGAATTGTACTGACGCGCGCTCGGTAGTACCTTTTTTGCCACTGCGAGTGCAATGGCGCTAGTAGCGCCGGCTGAACGGATCGCGCACCTGTGCCTGCGACCCCACTCCGACCGTGCGCGACATCTTTAAATTAGGAAGCGGAAGACGTCCTGTTCCGCCGGAGTCGTCGCCGCGTACGCACGCCCTTGAAGTCGTGGTGTGATTGCGCCGTGCGTAATACTAAAACCGCCTGATTTTGGACTTTAACCACCGTGTGTGATCAGTGTTGTGTATATCTACCCAGGCGATCTACAACTACCCTGAGACGTCGCAGAAGGGAAGTTTGGGAGGTCGACTGTTGCAGAGGAACGGTGAGTCGTACTCCGGTTCACTTTGTGGGATTTGTCCAACCTGGGTTAGCGCATGACACTCCGCTCATTCCTCATTCAAACAGCGAAAATACAGTCCACTCCGCTACACCCCAATGAAAGTTTATATAGACAATAATGAAATGACAACAAAAAAAAACATAGTTGTAGGTAGTTGATTTTTGACAGTTGTGAAATCTATCTTATGGTATTTAGTGTCATTGAATAACCATTCTGATACAATTTAAATAGCAGGTTTGGGTCCCAAATAAAATTAATAATCATCATCATCTTCCTGCCCTTTTCCCAATGTATTTGGAGTCGGCGCGGCCTGTCCTTTTCTTCCATTCATCCCTTTTAGTCGTCATCTCATCATTCAATCCCTTTTCCATCATATCTGCCTTCACACAATCCATCCATCTTTTCTTTGGTCTCCCTCTAACCCTCCATCCTTCCACATTAATACTCAATTAATATTGTAATATGTAAAAACATCTGTGATTTGTTAAAATATTGTTTGTACAAAAATTATTCGTTAGTTTATGATAAGCTTAATGTGAAGAGTACTAAAATAATTGTAGGAATAATAATATACCTAATTGTTAGATTTTATTAATAAGTAAATGTTAATAACTTTTGATGGATTTTGAACAGGAAAGGGGAAGCAATTTAATTTTAAAGTTGTTTAATACCTTTTTTATTATGGTCTTACCAGAAAATCAATTTATGTAACTAATATTATGTTTATTAGACTGCCTCGTTAGTCTAGTGGTCCCAATTGCGACTGCTACGCTAGAGGTCTTGGGTTCGATCCAAAGGTCGAGCAAAGTGTTATTGGTTTTTCTATGAAATTCTCAGAAACAGCTCGGAGTCTGGATTTGTGCCCGGTGAATGGCAATAGGCTCGCCCCCTATTACATGGGACCTAAACATACCGGCGAACTGTGGATGTACATTAAGTACACCTCTGCCTAACCCTTCGGGGAATACAGGCGTGGTGGTATGTTATGTATGTTATTATGTTTATTTTTTAAATGTTGCAGCATCATGTTAGTGTAGTAGATCCTTCTTGGTCTCGCGCAGTGTTGTTACATTCTTAATAAAAAATAATTGTGTAAAACTTGATTTTGTAAAATTTATTAAAATTCTGTGCGAGTCTAAAATAAAAAGTTTTCTTTATTAAGTACGTAATTCTTTAATAACAACAGTTATAAATTGCCTCACTAGTCTAGTGATCCTTAGCGCGACTTTTACGCTAGATGTCCTGGGTTTCCTTTCCAGGTCAAGCAAAGTGTTATTGGGTTTGGTTATGTGCCCGGTGAATGGCAATAAGCTCGCCCCCTATTAAATGGGACCTAAACATACCGGCGAAATGAGGGTGTGCATTAAGTACTCTGCCTACCCCTTCGGGGAATATGGGCGTGAACCAATGTATGGTATCCTTTCTTTATTAGGTACGTAACAGTATAAATTGAATTTATAGTATATACTTTTTAAACCCCTATACTTTTTAAGTTTGACGTGTCTGTATGTGTGTGTGTGTGTGTGTCTGTCTGTCTGGGGAAACGTAGATCCCGAACGGATGAACCGATTTTGATTTAGTTTTTTTTTTGCTTAGAAGGTGAATTAATCGGGAGTGTTCTTAGCGATGTTTGATGAAAATCGGTCGAGATATAATGCGATTGTCGGGAGTTTTTATAATTTTTCATTTAGTAGTTTTTTTGCAGTTAAAATAAATAAGAAGGAACAAAAATACGTGGAATATAAATTATTTGCATTGGGAATTGAACCTACGACACGCGTCGCAACGGTACGGTTACAAAAGTGCAGTCAATTTACAAGATCTAAGATAAACGAAACGGGAAAAAACAAAACTTGATTTATCGTTCCGAAGCTCATGAGAGTAAAAATATTCACGCCAACATTTCACTCAGCGAGTGTGATAAAAACAAAGATTTATTAACATCGAAAAAAGACGAAAATTTATCCCAATACAATAATTTATGACAACACGGCGCCTGCGACACCGCATGAATAATTCCGAATTCAAACATCAAGCATTTCGTAAAAAAAAACGGTCAATATCAACTGTGTACTTATACACATGTTGTGTAACATGTCTACATAATTCCAATTCATTTTGGATGCCTACTTTTAGGGATCCGTTTAATTTTCGTCGGAACGGGAGAGAGACAGTAGTAGTAATGTCGCGCTGCCATGTCGACATGCCAGCACGAATGGATCGGAACGACCTAGAAAGTACTACCCACCCACAGAATATCGACGTCAAGTACCAGCATGCATACTGTTGCGTGTTGTACAGTGAGTGTCGAGCGCCGGGGCGGCCCAATTCAGTCTCCTTCCTTATCCTTTTCTCCTTCCCCTCCCTTTTCCTTAAATAGGCTCGGCAACACATCTGCCACTCCTTTGGTATTGCAGATGTCCATGGGCGGCGATGACAACTTACCATCAGGTAGCTCGCATGCTCGTTTGTTGAGTTATGCCATAAAAAAAGACAGCCACCTCTTTATAAGTAGCGAAACCTCCGCAAAACTTGATTCATACCAGCTTCCTCGTCGCACAGTAATTAATAACATACTTATTTATTTGGACAACCAGTAGTTGCTACATTGTTTCTTATATCTAAAATATTATAATCTATAATTGGAGTAAATGCACAACATTTTAAGGTGTCACAGCATGCATCAAATTGTAACATCATATCGATCAGCTCTCATTCCTATTCGTTTCCAAGTCGTAAAGTATTATTAGGTTTGTCTAAAAGATTCTTAGCAGCTCTGAGTATGAATTTGTGCCTCGTTAAATGGCAATAGGCCCGCCCACTATTACATGGGATCTAACCATACTGTGAACTGTGGAATATATAAATACGAGTACATATATACAGCTTTGACTGACTTACTCTTCGGGGATTCATGCCATCCTGCCTGTATTTCCCGAAGGGTTAGGCAGAGGTTTACTAATGTACCTAAAATTCCACTTAAAAATGCTACGAATGCTGACAGCTGAGCCAGCAATAGTAATTGCTAACTGCCTCATTAATCCAGTAAGCGCTACTGCTACGCTAGAGGTCCTGGATACCAACTCCAGGTTGAGCGGTATTATTGTGCTTTGCTATGAAATTTTCGATAGCAGTTGTATTAAATAGATGTTGCTAACGTCGCCTGAAGACATAAAATGTGGAAGGGAAATTCGACATCACAGGCAGTGGTCTCGGTAGCTTAGTTGGCAAAGCGTTTGGTGTACTTAACGAGAGAGACGCAGGTTCAAACCCTGCCTGAGATCGAATTTTTCTTTGACTAGAATTTTTCTTTAATTAGAAAATTCATATCTTTGTAAGCGGTTTGGAGTTTGAGTTCGACCCTGGTTAGTGGAAAATCATTCCGCTAGGACCTAAAACACCGGGAAACTACGGCTGTACATCAATACACCAGTCATTGCTACCGTATTCGTAACATATTCCCTGTCTATCACAACACAAACAGCGTCTAGCAATCTGTTCTTATCGCAGCTTCGTCCAGTCCCCAACATAAATTTTAACAAGATTTTTGTACAGAACCCAGGCGAGAAAATACATTTTAAATCAACCAATTTGGCCAGTAATCCTGTTCGCAAGTGTAGCTCCCCTGACATAGGCCGTATAGATTAAAACGCGGGACATAATGAATTCAAAATGTTTTCATTTCGTCACGAGCTGTTTTGACTACGTCTGTCTTTTGGGATATGCCGAAGTCGTATTGTTGTGGGATTTTGAGCTTAATTTGTGTGATAAGGATTTGTTTTTGTGAATCTTGTCTTTCCTAGGGATTGAGTGATTGGATCCAAATAACACGAATAAGTTTTTAGTCGGTAAGTACCTAAGTATCTCTCTAAATAGATATTTAAACTACACTTTTTAAAAGTCACTGGGTTTAATTTCTGGATTTGTGCCCGGTTAATGGCAATTAAGTAGGCTCGCCCCCTATTACATTAGATCTAAACATGCCGGCGAAGTGTGGGTGTACATTGGTGCACCTCTGCCTAACCCTTGGGGGAATGCGGGCCTGATGAAATGTTTTACATTGTTTAAACTAGATGGCGCTAGCTATCCTGGCTAGAATTATTTTATAAGCCATTTGGAAACTTAAGTGTCAAAGATCACAGTATTTTTAATGTTACGTGGTTGTATAACTTTTAAGAGTTTTTTATGGATCGCAGGGAGTCCCTTTGATTTTAATAGCTTCAAATTATTGGCGCAAATTATTGTCGCTTCAAATTATTGAGTGTTGGCGCCGACACTAATGTATGGTAGTGAAAGTTGGGTATGGCAGAAGAAACATGAAAGCAGAATAAATGCTGTAGAGATGAGAGCTTTGAGAAGTATGTGTGGTGTTACGCTAAAAGATAGAGTGAGAAACAGTGTGATAAGGAAGCGTTGTGGAGTGAAAGAAGATGTAGTAACAAGGATTGAGAAAGGTATGTTAAGATGGTTTGGTCATGTAGAGAGAATGGATGAACGGAGATTGACGAAACAAGTATATATGGTGAGTATGGATGGACGAGTTGGAAGGGGAAGACCTCGGCGAACGTACCGCAACCAAATTGCGGATGTTCTTAAAAAAGGCCAGGTTCCGAGCACCCTAAACCGACGGTCATGCATGAAGAGATTAATGAATGTAGATGAAGCGAAAGTAGTGTGCCAGGATCGTAGCAAGTGGAAATCTATAGTCTCTGCCTACCCCCATGGGAGACAGGTGTGACAGTATGTATGTATGTATGTAAATTATTAGTATTTTTAAATACCTATATCGAAAAAATAATTGTCAATTCATGCTAAGAGCATATTTTACTGCATAGTGGAGATATTTGGAACAAGGGAAAGGCTACGCAAGGGAAAAGATTATGAGTGACATTTAAAATTAATTAATAAGAAAGAAAGAATGAAGAAAGAAAACACATTTATTGAGACAAGGAGAAAACACACAGATAAAATGAACAGTAAAAATAAAGTAAGGTCACTAGGTGTGCTGTCGATATGCTTGCCTCGAATGGGTTGCCAGCTCAGCATTATGCTGGGTGTGTTTAATACCCAGCGCTGGTTTAATAACGCACATAATTTTGATTGAGCGACAATATAATGTAAATTTATGTCATGTTTTTTTAAAATAAATAATTTAAAATTTATAATTAACTGACTAGGCTGCCTCATTAGTCTAGCGGTCCTAAGCGCGACTGCTACGCTAGAGGTCTTGGGTTCGGTTCCAGCAAAATATTATTGGGTTTTTCTATGTAATTCTCAGTAGCAGGTCGGAATTGGATATTTGTGCCCGGTATTATTTTTTTAATATTTTTTTTTATGGCATAACTCGGCAAACGACCAGGCGAGCTACCTGATGGGAAGTAGTCATCGCCGCCCATGGACATTTGCAAATCCAAAGGAGTTTCAGATGGGTTACCGAGCCTATTAGGCGAAGGAGAAAAGGAGAAGGAAGGGGACTGAGGGAGAAATTGGGCCTCCGGCGCTCCACACTCACCGTACGAAACGCAACATTATGCATACTGGTACTTGACGCCGATATTCTGTGGGAGGGTAGTACTTCCCCGGTCGTGCGACCCATTCATGCTGGCATGTAGACATGCCAGCAGGCACTACTACTACAAAATAAAATGGAAATAAGCTCACCCCGTACTACATGGGACCTAAAACATACCGGCGAAATGTGGGTTTACAATAAGTACACCTCTGCCTAACCTTTCGGGGAATACAGGCGTGATGGTATGTAGGTAAATTTAGAATTAAAATTACATAAATAATATTTATTGCTAACGTTAAATGTTTATTAGCCCTGGGGCGGTCGACGATGTCCTTTAGGTATGTCAAAAAAACCTGCTTACAAATTTAATTACCAAGTACCTAAATTAACTGCAAAAGCCACTACATTAAACCTGTACAACCTGAATACTGAAAACGTAATAAAATTTCAGATTTTGTGATATTTTCAAAATATTTAATTCAGTTGTTGTAGTAAAAATTATTTTACAGTTGAAATCTCTGTAAAACCGGTTGCGGGTGCTATTACGTATGGCCATAGCGATTGCTGATAATAGGATCTAAATTGTTTTTGTAGTAGTGCAAAATTTTAGCAGCTTCAAAGAGGAAGAGATTTCCAATTTGTTCATCTGTGTCAGTAGAAATAAAGTTAAATAAAGATTACTAATTACATGTAATATTATTCAATAAAAAAATACGAAGCAAAATAATACACAGTTGTATAAATTTCCTTTGATTACATAATAAATGGTAATTACCTTATTACTACTTGCATATTATGTAATCGACGACTGCGCAACTAAATGAAATCCCATATTATTACACTATTAAAATTTAATCTTTGTATAAAGTAATCAATCTTTAAATAAATCTTTAAATAAAGTAAGTTTTATTAGGTATAAGTATATAATGTATAATTATATACTTATACCTAATAAAACTTACATTATATACCTAATAAAAAAAATACAATTATTGGCATTCGATTATGATTTTGACAGGATAATACTCTATTGCTATAAGTTCATACACGTAATAAGTCAAATCATAAAATGTTTACTCCTCGTTGTCGGAGCGGCCTCAATCGTAAAACAGTTGGAGGCGCTAAGAAAAACGTGAAGTCAACTAATGAAACAGTGAATTATGGATCAATGACGTAACTTTTATTAGGTACAGTAGCCAGCACATCAGGTTGTACAAAACTGTCAAATTTCTCCAAATGAGTTTAAACCTTAAAATGTAAACGGCTAAGTTCCAAACCGACCGAGAAAATTTGACATTTTGTGATAACTTGACGACCGTACCTTCAAAAGTAGATATAATTATAATTTACTTCTGAAGAGATCATCTTAGTGCAGTGAGTGATAGCTTAGTGATATGACCATCGTTCTGCCAAGTCAAAGGTCTTGAGTTCGAATCTAAGGTTTTTGACCACTGAATTTTCGAAGTAATTTGCGTATTAATAAATTAATTATCACGTGCATAAACGGTAAAGATTTTCTTGACGGCGTGTGAAGTCTGCCAACCCGTAGTAGGCTAGCGTGGTGGACTATAGCCTAATCCCTCTCGTTCTGAGAGGAGACCTGTGCCCAGCAGTGGGAAAATGTAATATGGTGATGAGGAAGCTTTTATTAACAAAATTATTTAAAGCAGTTTTTTTTCACTACAGTTTTGCTACTTAGTTGTCAATACACTAGTTTGTGTCACAATTTTTACTGGTAGGTATGAACTTAGAATGTTTTTTAATATGTTGTACCATTTGTGGAAAACCGACTTAGATAGGGCAAGACGATGCATCTTAAAACATATATGGAACTTAAACAAAATTCAAAGTAATACAAATTATTTGTGCTTGCGGGAATCGAACTTTCGTGGCGCAAAGACCGCTCAGCCACTGACTCAGAGATTCTAAGATTTATTAACAAGCAACATTCCTTTAAATCTCTTTACCAAGGCAATTATTTACAATTTGCTTTAGTAAATAACGATTTAATTAAAACGCAATTCGACCCTTTTGCTACTAAGATGGGAGAGCTGTGGGATTGAAACGAGTAAGGGAAGAACACTTTGTTGTGTGCAATGTGGTGTATTGATCTACAAGTTAGGGCTGTCGGTGTACATAAGTACACCTCTGCCTAACCTTTCAGGGAATACACGCGTGATGGTATACTTAGGTTAATTGAACAGCTCAATAAACCTCATAGCATATACCTAATAGCTAATTAACAGAATAGTGGAGCGCCGGAGGCCCAATTTCTCCCTCGGTCCCCTTCTTTCTCCTTTTCTCTTTCTCCTCCCATTTCCTTAAATACGATCGGCAACGCTTCTGCAACGCCTTCTTCATAATTAATGTAATTAATTATTTTTCATTTTACATTTTACATTTTTTATTATAATTATATTATTCAAATCAATAAAAAATAAAAACAGAACAACTTTTCACAGACTGAACAGACTTTTCAGTAAAAAATTAATTGTTACACCTTTAAAACGGTGAAGGAAAATTTTGTGAGGCAACCAGCTTAGGTACCGGCCCCCAGACAATCTTCATTATCGATGACGAAGTTAGATGTCCGAAATGTATGGATTTGACATAATTTCATCACATGATATATAGAAAGATTATGCCAATTGCATACATTTCAGATTAATCTAACTTCGTTTTCGATATGGAAATATAACATTGTCTGGGCCCCCAGAGGTATCTGAAAGATTTTTGACGGCGTGTGAAGCCTTTCAACCCGCAGTAGGCTAGCGTGGTGGACTATATCCGAACCTCTCTCATTCTGAGAGGAGAGGTCAGCCCAGCTGTGGGACAGCTAATGGGTTGACGATGATGTTTTCTTTTTCAGTATCAAATCCCTATTTCTCGATATGATCCCGACAGCGAGTGCACAATTTCTTAGCATCCGCCAGAGTGAAGGTGTCGTTAGTTACCCGTTGTTATTAAGTATCGTGGCAAAAAAAAGGTTAAGCTACCCCTGCCACGGTCATTCTGTTGATGGGTGACCGCACTTCAACTTTATTTTGACTACACGATTGGTTCAAGCTGCATTAATTGCTAACCGTTACACCGATAGGTGTGGATTTGATTCCCATCCAAATTCAAATTTGTGATTGAGAGATATTTGTTTTGAGTCTGGGTGTACTTTGGTACGATGTATTAGGGGCGAGCCTTTTTCTATTTACCGGGCATAAATCCTAACTCCAAGCTGCTACTGAGAATATCATAGACAACACATTGCTCGACATGTGAATAGAATCCAAGACCTCTAGCGTAGCAGTCGCACTAGAAAAATGAAGCAACCAAAAACAGTAAAATAAAATAACTCGTCAGGAGTAAATTTGCTTAACTTCACCCCACCTACACCCCCTGGATTTCCTCCGTAGCGTCGAATTTATGTCAAGGATAAATAGCATCCAATTAAACACTACATAACGTACAGTAGATCCATGAATAAGTTTTCCCATTACGCTGCGATCTAGTTTCATTTTATTTGTTGCTTCGATAGAACTACTACTGAGAGCCTTAGGTAATAGAAATGTCGGATATTGAAACTTTAAACTGTATACTTTTAAAGGAATTAGAATTTTACCGAAACAACTTTATTTGCTTTATATTTAGGTGATAAGGATAACTGCCTCCTTAGTCTAGTGGTCCCAAGCGCGACTGCTACGACATACATACGTCACGTGTATTTGTGTGTGTGTTGTTTGTAAGCTTTGTAAACATACTAGATTTGGAGGACGCGGTTGCAGTGCAAGATGACCGAATGATATATTCAGTTTAGATATCTTTATTTCCCATTTCAATTTCGGTCCAGTGTTCTGTTTTTTTTATGGGATGACTCGGCAAGTGAGTAGGCGAGCTACCTGATGGTAAGTAGTCGTCACCGCCCATGGACATCTGCAATACCAAAGGAGTTGCAGATGCGTTGAGTATTTAATAATTATTTTAAATATTGAACAGAAAGTGTAATTGAACGAGTGACTGAATGAATAGGTTGAGTATGTGAATGATGATTACGTCACATGAGACTTTGATTTTTTCTATATAAACAACAATAACTGTTGGTTATTGTTGGTGTTGGTTGAAAGACATAATTTAATGTCTTCAATTGATGTTTCTGACGTCAGCTGAAGACGTAAAATGTGGAAGATAAATAAAATTCGACATCACAGGCATTGGTCTCGGTAGCTTAGTTGGTAAAGCGTCTGGTGTACTTAATCAAAGAGACGGAGGTTCAAACCATCCCCGAGGCCGAACTTTTCTTTCACTAGGAATTTTCTTACATTAGAAGATTCATATTTTTGTGAACACTTCGCATAATTTAATGCTAAAATATAATAAAAAATGAACAATAACTGACTGACCTCTTTTTGCTCATTTATCGCTCCGCTCTCCATGTGACCTGACGACTTGTAAGTCAAACTTGGACAGAGTCCATTAAAAAGTTGTATTCTTTCATAGAACTGCATGGCAAGGACTTTAAAACTCGCTTATGGTATTATACTTGATTTTATGAGAGCTTATCGAATTTCAAGTGGTTTGGAAAATTTTATGGCTGGACTTTTGTGTGAAAATATTGTGTAGATTCAAATATAAGAAAGCTGAACGATTTGTTTGTCTCGTTTTGACTGCGCTGATCTCTGAAACTATAAAAGTCAGATTTGAAAAAATATTTTTCCATTTGATAGCCCAATTTTCGATAAATATTATAGACCTTTGAACATCACACTATAAACTTTTACTTTAAAGTCGTTTTCGTAGAAGATTTTGGTATAAAATTGAGGATTCGGCAAAAAAGTGACAATGTATTCTATTTTCTGCTACATTAAAGATTTTGGGGGGATAAGATTGTGTGCCGGCCATGTCTGCAGACGGACAGACGATCGTTGGAGCAGACAAATACTAGAGTGGAGACTGCGTTTGGGCAAACTTAGTGTGGGACGCCCTGCGACGCGATGAACCGACGATTTGAAGAAGGTGGCTGGCAGCGGATGGATGCCCAAGACCGGTATGGTTAGAGTTCTTTGGGGGAGGCCTACGTTCAGCAGTGGATGGTGATAGGCTGATATGTGAATAAATTTTAGTTAACATCGAAATTATTATTGCCATGATGCTAGAATGTGTTATAAACGATCGATTTTCGAAAAACCTCGGTTCGATCGAGTCCGGTTGAGCAAAATATTATTGGGTTTTTCTTTGAAATTCTCAGTAGCAACTCGGACTCGGATTTGTGTCCGGTTAATGGCAATAGGCTCGTCCCCTATTACATGGGACTTAAAACGTACCACCGAAATGTGGGTGTACATTAGTACACCTCTGCCTAACCCTTCGGGGAAGACAGGCATGATAGAATGTTTAAAAAAAATTTGACGCCCAAGCAGAAACGCAGTAATTACTTTTGTTTTATTTTTTTCCATACATACACTCACGCCTTTTTCCCATAGGTGTAGGCAGAAACTACAGAACGCCATCTGCTACGATTCTTGCATACATCTTTTGCTTCGTCCACATTCATACATCTTGTCATACATACTTTATTTTTTTCTTCCTTATAATAACTGTAGTGGTTGTTAAAGAAACTGGTCTATTTGTCAGTAGGTAAGGTATCATCGCTCACCGCGTGCTCCGCTCACTCAAATAATTCATGAATTGAACAACGTAGATTATGGAGGGTTCGTAGTGTGGTTTGTAAATATTAATGAACAGAAGTTCCACTTGGTAAGCGGAAATTAAGTGATAAGATTTTGTTTATGATGTTATTTTATGATTTTTTTTATCTTACAAACTGCCTTATTAGTTACGGCGACTGCTACGCTAAAGGGCTTGGGTTCAATTATCAGGTCGAGCAGTGTTTTTTCTTAGTTGTGTTAATTTTAGGTATGTCAAAGTGTAGTTTCTCTATGAAATTCTCAGTAGCAGCTCGGAGTTTGGATGTGTACCCGGCAAATGGCTATAGGCTCGCCCCCTATTACATGGGACCTAAACGGGGCGAACTGTCGTCGTCACCTCTGTCTAACCGTTCGGCGAAAATATGCGTGACGGTATATCATCAGTCCTTAAAAATCACTTTCTGTAACCAAGAAGTCGCTAACTTATTATTATTGTTAAAGAATAATATAACAGAATTTAATTTTGAAAAGAAATCCTATTGTGTACTATTTACAATCACTTATACACAACCCCGATAAAACTACCAGCACTGCAGATAATTATTTGTTCTGTTTGATTCTTTCAAGTATAAATATGTAATGCCTAGTATTTTTTCAACTCTCACCTACGTCATTCGACTACGGCGTAGCACGCGACTACGAATTCCATTATAGCTACGAGCTACGCAGGCACGCTACGATTGGCACGCTCGTAACGTTATTGAAATGCAGCGCGGGCATGTAATGAGATCTTTCATTGGCATCTGTTTAAACTATTATTCCTTTTATTTTTATTTTTTTGTTGGACTGCCTCATTAGTCTAGTATTCCTAAGCGCGACTGCTACGCTAGAGGTCCTGGGTTCGATCCCCAAGTCGAGAAATGTTATAGGCTCGCCCCCTTTTACTTGGGACCTAAACATACCGGTGAAGGGTGCGTGTACATTGGCACACCTTTGCTTAACCCTTTCGGGGAATACAGGCGTGATGGTATGTATATTTTTTTTAAGAGCATAGTCTACGGTCCTATCTTGAATTTTAACCAATGAAATGATCTTTGAAAATTTGCATTAACAATCTAATAATCTTATGCATTAATAATCTTATCATTAAAATACATGATCCGTATGTAAAATTTGATTTCAATACATGGTTAAAAAGTTTCAGGAGCTCAAAGATAATGTTCAATAAAAAATGACGGGTTTTAAAACAATAAAATATTTATTTACAGAAATAAATATGATTTATCATCTACATCCCAGATGGGACGAGCCTTTTGCCGTTCACACGTACATTATCTAAACTCCAGTTTGCTACTGAGAATTTAAATCCAAAAGGGTTTTCCACACGTAGCTAAAACGTGTTGACATTTATCCGCTACCCAGACAGTAGCCATATTTATCCTATGTCACATGTCCCAATTGCCACAGAATTCTATTACAACATCCGTCTATACGTCACGCGTGACGTCACTCATTTTGGGCAAACAAATGTCCGCAAAGTAAACGTGGCAACATGACGTGACATGACACATTGGCCAGTGGTGGGGGAAGTTAGGTCGGTTACATACTCTCGATTATACGCAACGCAATTTTAGTGTTTTTTTTTTCAACAAAAATCTCTACATTATCTTAAAATTAAGAGGAAATGTTAATTATTAAAAGGAAAGATTAATTTTAAAGAGGAAAGATTTGTTTGATTGTAATCGATAAACTGTGAAACTCCTGAACCAATTTTAATAATTATTTTACCATTAGAAAGCTACGTTACTACATATTATCCTAGGCTATTTATTTAAAAAAAATATGAATGAACTCGGTTAAGTCATGGTGTACCATGTGAAATAGGGATCCATTATAATAATTACAAATTGCTTGTGAAAATGGCAGCTGTTCGATGTTGAATCTTCGATTCCCGGTCTAGGAAACATACACTGTTCTGTTGACTAGAAGCAAATCAATTAGACATGATATTTACATAATATTATGTCGACTTTGTAAATAATGCTAATGTACATATTGAATTACTGTTTTCTTTGAGATCTGCGTTAAATATTATATTGTAAATGTGGTATGGAAATTGACGAAAGGAAATAAAACTGACTTTATTACCGTTCTGCCGCGTGTCGGTTCGATTCCTACCTGAGATAAAACATATTTGTGCGTTCAACGTATATTAATTTCTAAGTTTGTATGCTCCTATTCTAAATTTTTGAAGTTTGTGCCGGTTTGTTGTTGTTTGTTGTGTAGACTGCCTCGTTGGTCTAGTGGTCCCAATCGCGACTGCTACGCTAGAGGTCTTGGGTTCGATCCCCAGGTCGAGCAAAGTGTTATTGAGGTTTTCTATGAATTTCTCAGTAGCAGCTCGGAGTCTGGATATGTGCCCGGTGAATGGCAATAGGCTCGCCCCCTATTACATGGGACCCAAACATACCGGCGAACTGTGGGTGTACATTAAGTGCACCTCTGCCTAACCATACAGGCGTAATGGTATGTTATGTGCCGGTTTGTTCAGGTCGCATGTAATAGGGGGCGAGCTTATTGCCAGTAACACATATCCAAACTTCGAGATACTACTAAGATTTTCGTATAAAAACTCAACAACACTGTTCAACCTGTACCATATAATCTTCATATGGTTAGTATTGTTTGCCACAACTTATAAAAACGGATTGTGGGGTTATGTGTTGTCACTTTTAGAGATGGTTTGCGGTGAAATAAATGTTAAGCTCATTAGATACTATTGCTTTACTGGCACCAGTTATAAATACAAATATATATTCTACATAACTATTTACGACCTAACCGGGTGGATGCGGGGAGACGACTGTTGCGCCATGCTAAGACAATTCTGTAGGTGTAACTTGACTGGCTGGAATGTTTATACAATAAACTAATCTGTCAGCACTTGTGTCCCTACACGGATTGTAAATGTGAGTACATTGTAGCCATTCATGTCTGAGTCGATACATCGTATAATTTATTTGTTTGATGATGTGGACTCTTCCACATAGCTTATGTCCAAAGAGTTTTTATTTCATACATACAGGCCACTTATAATCAATGACGTATGATGTTCTTTTGTTATTAAAATAGACAGACTTGATCATATAGAAAGAAAATTATACAGCTTTAGAAAAAATACTCAGACATTTTTATTTGAGACCGACGCAAATTGTACATGGTCCTTCGAGCCGGATTCCACTAGCCCTATTGTAGTGTGCTAGTCCGGCTGTTTGAGTATTGGTATAGATACCAGTGGCAGATCGTTACTGAAGCGCCACACACCCAAGACGGTGTGTATAGAGCAGTGCAACGAGTGCAGTTGCCCAGCCTTCAGAAAACGGAGTCAGAGCGGAATTGGAGTACGTTCATCAACCAAGCATCAAAACAGCCGTTGGAGGAGCGGTGACGACATCTTCAACCATTTTTTTACGTGTATAGTGTTTGTTCAGAAGTATAACCGTAAGTACTTTATTTACACATTGTACAAGAGACAGTGATTTATTTTTAGGATAACAATAAGTTCTCAGATGCTGAGAACCTTTTAATTTTAATATTGACTTAAGGCTAATTAAGACACCAACTTCCTAGAAGCGGCGGTAGCCTAATGGCTAAGGCGTCGGACTTGCGATCATGTGGTTGCCGGTTCGAAACCCACCCATTGCACTACCGACGTGACCCCACTCGTAACACAAGCATTTAACTTAGTACGAGGGGCTAACAATTACTAGTAATGTGTGACCCGCATTGCTAGAAAATTTAATAAAAAAAAAATGTTCTCACATCTTATTATCATAATGTACCGGTAAATAATGTGACACTTTTTATTTTAAAAGAGTGTCAATAAAATTTCTTGCCGGATTCTTCTCCATGAGATCAACTTTTTGAAACCGCGCAACCGTGAAATCTTATTTGAAATATGGAGTCTTGGAGTTTAGTATCCCGCTTCTCAATTAACATTTGGTGTTTTGGGGGCTGTCAAATCTGTCTGAAATGATTTTGACTTTGACGTAGCAGTGGCGCTTGGGACCACTACACTAATGACGAGGTTCATCACGCTTGGGACCACTACACTATTTCAACTCCTGCTTGAGATCATATTTTTGGATCGTGGATATTTCGCATTATATAATGCTAAAATATAATAAAAAATAACTAGTATGATACATTCATAGGTACATACGTACAGTTTTTTCGTCGGAATTGTAGAAGTCTTCATTACAATCACAATAAAATTCTACATTCGGGGTCCCATCTACATTGTTATGACGTTATTCTCGCACCATAATTTTAACCTCGATCAATCTGCAAGCTTATTACGTCATGACATCGCCGCCCCCGACATGTTTGGGATTTATGCGTTTTTTTTATATTTCCATGAAATTACGACGTCGCTTGAGAAGAATGGGATGAGTGATTCTTTTTTTTATGATATGGAAATGTGATTGTGTTCTATGGTGCATTTAGTTAGCTATAGAGATAATTAATAGATAATAAATTTCTACATGCCTTAACGGCGATTAGCAGGCTGAAGTGGCAATGGGCTGCCCATATCTGTAGAAGAACCGACAACCGTTGGGGTATACGTGTTCTCGAGTGGAGACCGCGACTCGGCAAACGTAGTGTAGGACGCTCTCCGGTAAGATAGAGTGATGATTTGCGAAAGGTTGCTGGCAGAAGCTGGACGCGAGAAGCAGAGGACAGGGTGAAATGGTGCACACTAGGGGAGGCCTACGTCCAGCAATGGATTAGTACAGGCTGATGATGATGATGAAACGGTGAAGGAAAACATTGTAAAGTAATCAGCATGCCTGAGAGATTTTCTTGATGGCACGTCTGCCAACTCGGGTAATGCGGGTTGGCAGACTTCACTTCATCATCATCAGCCCGTAGTCCCACTGCTGAGTACGGGTTTCCTCTCAGAACAGGAGGGATTAGGCTATAGTCCACCATGCTAGCCTACTGTGGGTTAACAGACTTCACACGCCGTCAAGAAAATCTCTCAGGCATGCAAGTTTCCTCACGATGTTTTCCTTCACCGTTTAAGCGCGTGATTATTAATTATTAATACGAGTACACACATGACTTCGAAAAGTCAGAGGTGTGTACCTAGACTCAGAACTCGAGACCTTTGACTTAGCAGTCCAATGGTCATGTCACTAGGCTATCACTGCATTACATTATTGCTAAGCAGCAGCAAATTCTACCATTTTAATAATACAATGATTTGTTTGCCTATAAAAGCACATTTATCAATATCAGAAGGCAATACCGTTCTACTACAAAACAAAAGTCCACCTTTAATATAAAATACTGTAGGAATACCCCACGTTCTTTATTTACGAAGACCTTTGAAAAACATCAATTATTTCGATACTGCAGTTCGGAATAGCCCCGCACGCAAAATAGAAGAGATTAAAACGATTTGTGGCTTTGTTGTGACCACGCGCTTTGAATTTACGAAGGACAAGAGGTAAACATTATTACAAATTGAATAAATATTAGGATCGTGAAGTGAATATTGATTTGTTGTTTTGGTTAAGAGAGAATATAGGGCTCTGATACACAAGCGATTTGTGATTTTCCTTTTTTATTATTTTTGCCAGAGACAGGGCTCCTGACTGCCTCATTAGCCCCATTTCCTCTAGTGGTCCTAAGCGCGACTGCTACATGTTCGATTCCCAGGTCGTGCAAAGTGTGATTTTTCTATAAAACTCTCGCTCGGAGTCTGACTCTCTTTAAAATGAGACCTAAACTTACCGGTAAACTCTCATTCATTTCTGCCTAACTTTAAGAGCAGTTTAGGCGTGATGGTATGTTTTTAGGGTTCCGTAGCCAAATGGCAAAAAACTGAACCCTTATAGATTCGTCATGTCTGTCTGTCTGTCTGTCCGTCCGTATGTCACAGCCACTTTTTTCCGAAACTATAAGAACTATGCTGTTGAAACTTGTTAAGTAGATGTATTTTGTGAACCGCATTAAGATTTTCACACAAAAATAGAAAGAAAACATTACCATGTAAACTTCCACCGAAAATTGGTTTGAACGAGATCTAGTAAGTAGTTTTTTTTAATACGTCAGAAATCGTAATGGTACGGAACCCTCCGTGCGCGAGTCCGATTCGCACTTGGCCGGTTTTTTACTAGATATTTTAGTAGATTTTTAACCAGTGACAGGATAACAGTTTTGTAACTGTTTCTTACAGTATGAACATATCATGCGCAGATTAGTAGGACGTAATACCAGAGAGGCATGCAAGTGGAGTAAGAATGAAGAGAGAGAGACCGGGAGACCCAAGGGGAGATGCAAGCACAAACTAGACTGTTTTTTTTTTAAAAGGAGGGTGATAATGATGATGAATATTTTAATATAAACTTTGAAAAACTTTGAAAACTCTGTATTAGTGTTTATTTTATACACTTTAAATAAATGAAGGTTCAAGTTTAGTCTTTAAAATGACATGAAAAAAGTATTTGTTGGAATCGTAAAAAAAATCTTTGCGATAAAAAGTATTGCCATAAAAGTTCAACCTTAAAGGTTTATGACGTAATGAAAAGACAATGTTATAGTACCTACAATAGACATTAAATACCCAAATTATGGGTTTCAAGAAGTTTGTGCTGGATTTAGGAGACGCTTTTGTCCATCATTAGGTATTTCAATTGTAAAATTTTAAGGAATCGCATCTCTTAGGAATATCTACATACATACCATCACGTTTGTTTTCCCCGAAAGATGAGGTAGTGGAGTACTGATGTACACCCACAGTTCCTTGTAATAACACTTTGCTCGACCTGGGAATCGAACCCTAGCACAGCAGTCGTGCTTAAGACCAGTAGACTAATGAGACATATTAATATCTCATCTCAACATATAATAAAATTGTACCAGGCCGATGTCTGTACATTGAAGGTATTGAAAAAAAAATAACACGGGGGGTCTTTATTAGAGCAAGAGAAGCCAAAACAATTTTTTTTAGAATTTTTGTCTGTCTGTCTGTCTGTCTGTCTGTATGTTTGTACCCGCATCACGCAAAAACCACCGCATGGAATTGAATGCAGTTTTCACCGATGCATTCCTTTAGGTCTAACTTAAAACATAGGCTACATTTTACCCCAGAAAATAACTTATTCACAAAATTTAATATTTTCCGGAGCTCAGGTTGTTCTGGAATAAAATCATAGATAGCGCTGTTTAAAATTTTAAAGGTTAAATATCAACCAATTACTATCAACCAACTACTACACTTGGCTTGGTTCCATAGAAAGTAGAAATCGGAAAAAAAGATTGGAGTAGAATATATCATAATTTCATATACCTACTTTATTGCACACACAAAGCTAAACAGAAATAACAAAAAAGAGCAGTGAACAAAAAGGTGACCCCACATTACATTACATTTTTTACGTTACATTTTTTCCAAAACAGCAAAGAAGAGTATCTAATAGACGCCGACGGGGTTCACCTGTAGAGGGGTAGCCAGGTATCTTTCGTGAGCACGCACTGCGACGAGTGTACACTGTTCGTCCAAGTAAAAGTGACACAGTCCGCCTTTGCTCGCTTCAAGATAATGTTATTTTAATAAATGGAAATCTTTTGAATTATTACCTTCTTCCAGAGTCGCAGAAAACCACTCTATGTCGGTGAGTTAGTCAGAGTATATTGTAGAGACAAATTACATTTATTCTGCGATGAAGTAGGCGATGAACGAAATTGTGGACAATATTATATGTAGACCGATTAACAAAAGTCTGCATATGACAAAATATTAAGAAGTGTCAATGAACAGGACACTAAAACATTTTCCTGGAAGCCCTTGGTGGTACAGGCAAAACCTTTTTGACACGACTACTACTAGCTGAAGGGTGAAGACAAGGGAAGATAGCACTAGGTGTCGCCACTTTAATCCCTGGAGGTAAAACTGCCCACACTGTTTAAAATACTCTTCGACCTGGATATAGACGTGGAGTGCAGCCTAATTGTTTGGGACGAGTGTACAAGAAGGGCGTGGTCAATTGGACTGTAACACATCAGACGGAACGATCACATCATGAGAAGAGTTCCTGTTACCATTTCGTTGATAGAGATGTATTTCAAAGAATTTTATTGTTTCATTCCATCGTCATTTTTTTCCATTTTTATCCCATTTACATAAATTTTAACGCGTGAAGTATCTCCTGAGCGTATGTTTCGCTATGACCATAAGCAAGTCGCAAGGTTAGACACTTCAAGCCGCCAGCCGGTGTCATCCTCAGGAAAAAATGTTTCTCAAGCGGCAACTATGTGTTTTGTGTGTATGTCACTGGCTCAGATAATTTGTTTATTATATAGTGGCTCCTATGAAATGTTGTATATGTCACCGTAAAATTGCAAATACCGTAAGATTATAATCTATCTTGCGAGATTGTAAACTGTCGATAGATTCTGAACTCAACTGATTACAATAATTAAACGCATTATTTTTCGATAGATTATAATCTATCGAAGTGAAACCACCAAATTGTTAAATGGCATGCGACGGAACGGACCTCGCGCGCTGATTGGTTGAACGGCATGTGCCCTGCGCCATTTCATTGTTAACAAATTGATAAAGGCAGTTTGTTGAAAAAAATATGTTTACATAAAATAGCCTGTTTATTAAGGAACGCTATAAGTAATACTATACGTAATATAATAAATGGGAAAGTCTGGATGGATGTTTGTTGCTCAGTCACTCCAAAACTACTGAACGGATTTTTATGAATATTGGTACACAATTTATTATCTGTGCTAACACATGTGATGAGACTTTCTGCCTGCGACGTGGACGAAGTCGCGGGCAGAAGCTAGTACTTAATAAACAATTATACTATTATCAGGTATAGTATATGCTCAGAATGTTTCTTACTTACCTTCAGGGAAGTATGAAAACTTATGTTCTACATCAGTATTCAGCCACAAAAATATATATTTCGTACCCGTCCGATGTTTTACGATGCACTCTCGGTGATATAAAAAAGTTATGTCCAACAAATATTGAATAATATGGTGCCCCTAGTTTACGGGCATTCATTACCTTCTAACAAAGTTGCCCATCAATACAGAATTTCATTATAATTTATAGCTTTTCTCATTTTATTTATTAAAAAATATTTTATGAAGGTTGCAGTGTTTCGCATAAATGAGTTGACTCGATCGGGGAAGTACCTCATCCCCATAGACTATCGACGTGAAGTAGCAATGTGCATACAATTGCGTTTCGTTAGTTTTATTAGATCTCCCCTGCCTTCGGGCTGACTGCCTCGTTAGTCTAGTGGTCCCAATCGCGACAGCTACGCTAGAGGTCTTGGATTCGATCCCCAGGTCGAGCCAAAGTGTTATTGGGTTTTTCTATGAAATTCTCAGTAGCAGCTCGGAGTCTGGATTTGTGCCCGGTGAATGGCAATAGGCTCGCCCCCTATTACATGGGACCTAAACATACCGGCAAAATGTGGCTGTACATTAGTACACCTCCGCCTAACCCTTCGAAGAATACAGGCATGATGGTATGCTATGTTTAACATTCGGGGAGTACAGCCTTGATTTTGTATTGTGTGGTATTTTTTATCCTAAACCTTAGCATGTCTTATGACATTGGCAAGTAAAAAATTTCAAATAATGTCCGGAAAATTGCTGCAGTTATAGTGTCACTACTGTATAGGCATTCATTTTGTACCTGTCGGGCTTGCACTCTATATAACTCTGATACGAAAAAATGTCCCATGTAGAGTGTAGTCTGGGTTTCTATGCTGCTATGGCCATTTCTGATAATGCCACCCATTGGTATTGGGAAACTCACATATTTAATGATGAAATGATAATTATTTATTTCTGTAAACAGATCTTTTAAAGACACTTTTACAAGTTGTTTATTTTTTATTTTTTTTAACTAGATGGCGCCGACGTTTCCTATCTGACGACCTCTGAGAAGAAACGTTGAAACAAACTCAGAGAATCATGGTCTCTTTTAAAGTCCAGACAATAGTTATGTTATTAGATATGCGAGTTTAACAATGAAGGGCAAAATCTAAACATGACTTTTGAAGAAAGAGCCATAGCAGCTTTGACTTGACCTGTTCTAACTGACGGCACGCATACATCAATCATCATAATACTACCTACTATGCCTGGGTATGTTTAGGTCCCATGTAATAGGGAGCGAGCCTATTGCCATTCACCGGGCACATATCCAGACTCCGAGCTGCTACTGGGAATTTCATAGAAAAACCCAATAACACTTTGCTCGACCTGGGGATCGAACTCAGGACCTCTAGCGTAGCAGTCGTGCTTAGGACCACTAGACTAATGAGGTAGTCGTAAACATAGCGGTGAAGTGTGGGTGTACATTAGTACACCTCTGTCTAACCCTTCGGGAAAAATAGGCGTGAAGTTATGTTATGTTTTATGTTACTATGTCTGGGAAAACGCAAAACGCTGTAAGGGACGACCTCCAACGAGATGGACCGACGACCTGGTAAAGGTCGCTGGGAGTCGTTGGATGCAGGCGGCATATAACCGGTCGTTGTGGAAGTCTATAGGGGAGGCCTTCGCTCAACATTTGACCTCGTTTGGCTGATATGATGATGATGGTCAAAACCTTTAATTTGGTCCGATTTTTTGTTTTCGTCACCGAATTTTGAAACTGTTAAACATTAACTTATTATGATTTGAAGTGTATTTTTTTTATAAAAGATGATAATAATATATATTTTTAATTTTTGAGAGGCCAGTTAGTCACGGTACAGGTGCGCCGAAGGCTCAATTATTCCCTAAGTCCCGTTCCTTCACATTTTCTCCTTTCTCTGGCTTGCCTGCTCGTTTGCCGAGTTATCCTATTAGAAAACAAGGCTTATTAATCTCGGAATTTGAATTTTAGCTTCCAGTTACATGGGACCTAAACATACCGAACTGTGGGTTTACATTAATGTATTTCTGCCTAACTCTCGAGAAATATAGGTGTGATATGTTGATATATGGGTGGTTATGTTTTCTAAAAGGTCAATGAACTTAAGTTTACGAAATTTCTTTGAACTGGGTCTAATAATATTATACCTGTAAGTAGACAAAATAGCCACTTTGAATGTGTGTAATGTATGTATATTTCATGCAAACATTATTTAGTCTAGACACATTTTAGAAACAATAGATCGACGACCCTTATCTGTGTACCTATACTAAAATAGCCATTGAGCTACTATATAATAGAAATTAGGAGAAATTTCCTTCTTAGTTGCGGTGTAAGCACCACAACTCAATTCCATTCATAGTTTTCATAGGTACACGACTACACATCAAACTATACAAATCCAGCATAGGCTGGTGTCGCATTGTTCGGAAAGCGTTTACAATGCGAGGTCAATTTACACTGGCTTTGTATAGCTTGATGTGTAGCCATGCGTACCTACTATTTTTTAATAAAAAATAATTTAAAGTAGCAAGAAACCAACCATAACGAATTTGAAGCGTCGGTAGCCTAATGGCTAGGGCGTCGGACTTGCGATCATATGGTTGCCGGTTCGAACCCCACCCATTGCACTACCGACGTGAACCCACTCGTAACACAAGCATTTAGCTTAGCACGAGGGGTTAACAAGAATACTAGTAATGTGTGACCCACATCGCTAGTAAGTTTTTTTTTTTTTCAAAAATAATAAAAAAAAATGTAATATTTACCTACTTAATTATTTAAATGATGAATATACTTACCAATTAATTAAATAACGTCAATGTTGTAAAGTGCTTACGTTTTTAATGCGATTTAAGGATTATTTTGCGGTAGGTATGATATGAATTGTAATATAGTTACAATAAAATTTATTGCAATCCTTTTATAAATTGAATAGTCAATAAAACAAAAATCATAATGGATTTTATTATTCCTGGATTAACTAGATTGCGTAGGTACTGTTAAATACAGACCTATAAAATATTGTGTATTAAATGGAGCAAACTAAATAAAATTGAACTGCTGAACCTCGAAAATTGTAATTACTACATAAATACATGGGCTCAAGTTCTTCAGCGACAAAACACGCTCCTACATTTCACCGGTATGTTTAGGTCCCGTGTATTGCGGGTCGAGCTTATTTACATAACAGAGCACAAATCCAAACTTCGAGGTGCTACTAAGGATTTTATACAAAAACAGCACTTTGCTCGACCGCGAATTGAACACGAGATCTAGTGACTAATGAGGCAGTCAATAAAAATAAATAAATAAATAAGTCAACTACTACTGGGACCACTAGACTAACGACAGCCTCGTTGGTCTAGTGGTCCCAAGCGCGACTGCTACGCTAGAGGTCCTGGGTTCGATTCCCAGGTCGAGCAAAGTGTTATTGAGTTTGTCTATGAAATTCGCAGTAGCAGCTCGGAGTCTGGATTTGTGCCCGGTTAATGGCAATAGGCTCGCCCCCTATTATATGAGACCTAAACAAACCGGCGAAATGTGGGTGTACATTAGTGCACCTCTGCCTAACCCTCCGGGGAATACAGGCGTGATGGTATATATGTATGTATAAATAGGTAATAATCAAAAGAAAATAACGCAATCATCCACGAAATCAATTCTCATTATCAGGTTAGAAGTACAACAATGAAATCCAATCTCCAATCTTCTTTCTAATTTTATAAAAAAAACAACATAAAACAAAAGACGGTACAAAGTAATAAAAAAAGCACTAAGTGTAGAGTTTTGGTAAACTCTCAAAAACACCATTAAATTAATGTTTTCATAGAGAAATTCAAAATTTATGACGCGAAACGCATTAAGACACCTTAATAAAATTAAAAAATGAGTGTCCCCTAATAATCGGGATGGGCCGAGGATGACAAGCTAAATATTGGCTTTATAAACACACAATATAGTGGCGCTAATAGCTCAGTGAATTAGGCGGCCATCTTAATGTTGATTTATTTTTCAGTAGGTAGTACGGCTACGCTTTGGTTGTGTAATGAGACTTTATTATTTTTCTACAATTAATGTTAATATTTTGAGACCCGAGACCCGATTAATAAGAATTTTGGATTTGAAATTGAAATGTAAATTGTTAGTCTAGTGGTCCCAATCGCGACTGCTACGCTAGAGGTCCTGGGTTCGATCCCCAGGTCGAGCAAAGTGTTATTGGGATTTTCTATGAAATTCTCAGTAGTAGCTCGGAGTCTGGATTTGTGCCCGGTGAATGGCAATAGGCTCACCTATTACATGGGACCTAAACATACCGGCGAACTGTGGGTGTACTTTAAGTACACCTCTGCCTAACCCTTCGGGGAATACAGGCGTGATGGTATATGTTATGTATGTAAATTGTTTGCATTTGACATTGTTTTTGGTTCAGGATCTTTGACAATACGATATTGAGACAATGTGTTGCATATATTTGAGGTATTGTACTTGTTGAAGACCACTTTCACAGAGTATGTGCCATGCCCACTGCTACTTAAGCTTGCTAATCCTTTGAGCTATGTTGACAACTTTGATTCGTCTACGGATCTCCTAATTTCTGATTTGGTCGCGTAGAGAAATGCCAAGCATAACTCTGTCTATAGACTTTGGGTTTTTTTATGAGACCCATAGTGAGCGACCGTCGTCACTGATAACAGACACTGGTTTAAGACTTTTGTTATAAGGCACTGCGGCATTTAGACGAAGAGACAACAACACTGCGAAGTTTTTCGATTCGATAATTCATGCACTTGATAGCAGACACAAACGGGACTATCCTTAAAACAACACAATATCGTGTCACAGCAGTTTATCACAGACAGATGAATGAAATACATTCATAATGATCCGACTAAATGGTGCGAAATAAGTAGAGGCAATGATTGCCAGGCTTTTTTATATTCACCTTCAAAAATAATCCATCATGATTAGGTTATTATGTATCGCGTGAAAGATGAAAGCTTTCCTTCTACAATGAGACTAAATTAGGATTTCTTTAGTGCTTTTTGTTGTTGGATTTAAGATCTTCATATTTTTCAAGATAATACGCGGTAATTTTGCTTTTAGAAAGTAGGTAACGAAACTGGTTTACTCATGAAACTATTTAATATTTGTAATCTTTTATACTAATATCTGGATCTACTGAACCGATTTTGAAAATTCTTTTACCAATATAAAGCCACAATCATTGTGAGAATCATAGGCCTTATCGCCCAAAGAAGCTCACCCGTGCAGCTAGTGGAAATATAAAAGTGATAGCTCTTTTTTATAGTACGGAGAATCGTCATGGATCATTTGCTACCTGGGGAAGCGCCAGGGTATGTCGGAATGCCCAATCAAAGGTTCTAAATAAGTTCAAATCTAAGGCGCGCACCCTTGGCTTGATTTAATAATTTATCACTCGCTTAAAAGGTAAAGGAAAACTACATGACTGAAACATTTTTTGACGGCGTGTGAAACCTGCTAACCCGCATTTAACCAGTGTGGTGGACTACAGCATAATCCCTCTCATTTTGATAGGTTACCCTTGGCCTGTTGGCCAGCAGAGAGACAATATAATGGGTTGATGGTGAACGGAAATATGGATTAGGTAAATTATTTCTGTCCGTAACTTGTCCCAACCCATATTTTTATGAACTTATAAATATTAATTCAATAAAGAAACTGTAACCCCGAGAGGGTTACAGTGTCGTAAGAATGGTACCTTTTAATGTATCTTCTAATTGATTATTGATAGGTTAAAGGCGTACCTATTCAGATACTTAGAAGCAATATTCACTACTGGAACCCGAACATAAATAAATCGAACTTAAAATGTGTTAACAGCGGACATTGTATTATGAGCCAATAATATTAAAATATATTGGTGATATTTCAGTTTTCGTAATTTAATATAAAAAAAACGAATTTTATATTATGTATATTCATTTATGCTCGTGGCTGTACGTAATTAATTTAAAGCACCATTTTAGCTGCTTCATTGTCCCAACAAGTGTGGAAACAGTTTAAAAATACACAACCCACTCGAAATAACTAGAGGCAGACGCGTTATTTGTCTGTTTAATTGTACCGAGCTCTACTGTACGCACGGTCTGTGCGACTGTACCCGTCGTTGCGTACATTACTCATAAGGCCAGGGTATAGGGTTGTCTCTCGACTAGTTTTGTGTGTGTTTGTATTAGGACAAAAAGTGTTCACATTTAGTTGTTTTTTTTTTGTTTTATGGGTTTTCTAGTGTTTGTTCACTGGTATGATTATATGTAATAGGGGGTGAGCCTATTGCTGCTTCTACTTCTTCAACCTGCAGCCATCCAATGCTGGATGTCGGTTTCTTCATAAACACGCCATTCCGAACGTACTTGGGCGTTCCGCATCCAGTCACTTCTTCTACACTTCTTTTCGGACACCTTCGCTAAATTATCCTGCCATCTCCTTCTATTCCTTCCGACACTTCTGTGGCCAATTCGTTACCTGCATTGTAGAATTTAAGATCACACCTATATGCATCTCCTACTATCTCTTCCATTTCTTTCTCGCAATCAATCTTTGCCATTGCCTGTTTAGTGGCAATGAATGTCAATGAGGTCAGGTAATGCTATGAATTTATAGCTTGATGCATAGGATTTTTTTGGACCGTGTCGGAGTGAGTGTGGTGGGGTGTGTCGGACTCCGCTCTGAACAGAGCGATGTATCGACTAAAACCAACCTCGGAGTTTTGCATTATCACTTTAGTGCCACAGATTGATGCGTAGCCGTGTCAATTTATAGAGATCACGTTTTCTCACTCCTGCCAACCCTGTTCTCCAGTTAAAGTGAGCTTAATAATGTCGCCTGGATCAAAGGGTCTTTGTCAAGTCACATTTGCATGGGCGAATATGTAATTTAATAAGCCACCTCCATACTAAATTGTTGGTGTACGTTGCTCGAGGAACCTACGTTAAACGAATAAGTAAAACGGCAGTTATTTTAGCGGCCATTTTTAAATTATTTTGGAACAAAAATCATTAAGTTGAATCGTCCAGCCTAGAGCAGCACATGTAGTGACTACAAAATGACAAATTTTCTCAGTTGATTTTGAACTTAATCTTAAACCTTTTAAGATTTAAAATAATTTGGAGAAATTTGACAGTTTTGTATAACTTGATATGCTGGCGACTGTACGTCTATAACATTCTAGGTTGGCAGTAGTCATTGCGACATCAAGTCTTTTTGTAAAGTTGATTAAAACCCCTCCCGTAGGTACTGAAGGTGGGAAGCATAGTTTAGGATTGTTGATTAATTGTTTTTATTCTTTTAAAAAAAAAGCTTACTAGCAATGTGGGTCACACATTACTAGTATTCTTGTTAACCCCTCGTGCTAAGCTAAATGCTTGTGTTACGAGTGGGTTCACGTCGGTAGTGCAATGGGTGGGGTTCGAACCGGCAACCATATGATTGCAAGTCCGACGCCCTAGCCATTAGACATTTGCTGATCATGTGTGATTTTTGTCACTATAGTATTAATTTAATTAAAGGAGATTGGATAATAATTAACTAAAGTTACCGACATAGCTCAAAGGATTAGCAAGCTGAAGTGACAATGGGTCAATCATAATCGTATGTTCTCGAGTGGAGACTGCGTCTAAGCAAGCGTAGTGTAGGGCGCCCGCCGGCCAGATGGAGTGACGACTTGCGGAAGGCAGCTGGCAGTGACTGGATGAGGAAAGCCGAAGACCGGGCTCTGTGGCGTTCACTAGGGGAGGCCTACGTCCAGCAGTGGACGAGTATGGGCTGATGATGAATGATGGATAATAATACGAATGTACGTTTGATTGCTGCTACTCGAGACTAATAACAAATATATTGTGTTTCATAGGATCTAATAATGATTTGCCAAGCTAGCTATCACTCTCACTGTATGACTGTTGGCAAATGCTTGAGCTCTGTTCCATCATTTAACATACCATCACGCCTGTATTCCCCGAAGGGTTAGGCAGAGGTGTACTAATTATACACCCACAGTTCGCCGGTATGTTTGGGTCCCATGTAATAGGGGGCGAACCTATTGCCATCAACCGGGCACAAATCCAGACTTCGAGCTGCTATTGAGAATTTCATAGAAAATCCTAATAACATTTTGCTCGATGGGAATGGAACCCAGGACCTCTAGCCTAGCAGTCGTGCTCCATCATTTATGTTGACTTTTGTTAAATAATGACTAATATTTTAGTAGGAATGTCAATTTTACTCACTTAACCAACCGCAAAGGTTTTAAATTGTTAAGTATTTTGTAGCAATATGAAAAAAAAAACTAGAGATAGCATTTTTAATGTAATTTCGTTTTGGGGGACTGAGATATCCGTTCGTTTTGGAAAAGGGGTCTCTTGCCCAAAATAATTTGCTAATCCCTGCTCTATACGTTTCAACACAACAAAAGCGTATAACTCCTTAATAGTTGAACAGTGTGTCTAATTTATGGCTGTGGTTCAAGCCTACTACAATCGCTTTAAATTCCACTATAGTATTATTCGGGTATTGTTTTAGAAGAGCTGGTTTACAGCGGATTTTGTTAAGTTTCATCATTTTATATTAGTGTTAAAGACTGTTAGACACTGAGTTGGACAAACTATCAAACATTTTTTTTTTGTTCGTGTTCATCATCATCAACCTGTTTAGTGTTTCCACTGTTGAGCAGGGATCTCATCGCAAACTGAGTAGGAGTTAGTCTATAGTTCACCACGCTAGCTTACTGCGGGTTGGCAGATTTCATACACCGTCTCGGTAAATTTCTCAGGTATGCAGGTTTAAAATGGAATAGCTTTTATTATAACTGTAAACACAAGACAAGAAGTTTAATTATGATAAATCGTTAATCGACTCGATCGTCAGAAACAAAACTTTCCTCGTAGTACAGCACATCAGATTATACAAAACTGTCAAATTTCTTCAAAGGATTTTAAACCTTAAAATATTGATGATTTAAACTACTTTTTGTTACTACCCGACGTTTCGGATCCTTTACAGCATCCATGGTCACGGGTGGACTGAGGTGTTGGTCGTCCTGATGTCAAAATTATCAACAGCTACCCTACATTTTGGTGATTATTATTTGTTCCGGTCACGTAGAATGAGCTCACCGTATCCTTAGGTCTCGCAGTCTTGTGCTTGCATTTAGATTTAAATCTATGATGGGGTTCCAAGCAGATGGTAACACATTTATTGAGACAAGGAGACACACAGATAAAATGACGTTGTTGAAGCCATTTCTTAGGGAAACGGTGAACGGCACTTATGTCAAATGTCACGATTGATGTGACAGTTGGAAGACACATATACAAGAGTGCTTCCATGGCTGTGAGTAAAAATTTTTTAGTTCTTATTTGTAATTACTAGCAAAATTTCACATATTTAAAAAACGAGTGAAAGATTACTAGGTATCATAAAAGTAATTCGTGAGTTTGCAAATATTTTGTATGTGTTTTATTTCACTTATTCGTGTATTTATTATTTTATTATATATATTTATTTTATTACTGTAAGTATATTTACTATATTATCGTAGTATTTATTTATTATACTTATTTGATTGTTACAATTGTTTGCTTGTGTATAATAAGTCCTATTAATATTTTATTTACACACTTATTTTAAATTCTCCTATCACAGGTCTGCCGGAAGAGATTTCTTTAGAAATAAGCTGTATCTTTGTACTTTCTATTCCTATGTTTTTTTATTTACTTTTGTATTGTTGAGTGCATAAATAAATATCAATAAACATTTCAAATGAATGTAGCCAATCTGTGATAGCAATCAACGGTTATAAATTAATTTGTTACAGTATAGTGAGCGAAGTCGTTTACTCACGTCTTTTACCATGATTATTCATCAAGATTAAAGTTTTGTAACGTTTAGTTTCTCTTTAAGCCTGTTTTGAATTCAAATTCTGGATGTGTAAGACGTTTAATAATTCATCGTCTCAGTCTTTTGTATTATTTTACAACTTACAGTTGATTTTAATTCTAATTAAGCTTATTACTAAGCTTCGAGTCTAACTAAAGACGGTCCACCCTTAACCATTTTCTAATGTAACATAATTATATCTATATTGAGCTTAATTAGGTCAAATCCGAACTCCGAGTTGCTATTGAGATTTTCATCGAACCCACGACCTCTAACGTAGCTATCGCGCTCATGACCACTAGAGTAATGAAGCAGTTAAATACGATAAACATTCATTTAATACTATTACTACCTCATTTTATATCATTAAAAAGTTCCAAATAGTGGTCATTAAAAGGGCATTAGGCCGGCTGCACACCATAAATCGTTTAGAAATGCAAATTTTGTAAGTTATGCATTCACTATTACGTGGTGTGTGGCTGACCTAAGTAGTGTGAATATTAATATTTGGGTAATTTCATTTATTAATAACTAGCTTCGCCCGCGTGGAATACCCGTTTCTTTTCATTTTACGCGATAATATAATATAGCCTATGTCACTCAGAAATAATGTAGCTTTCTATTAGTGTTTTTTTTTTTCAGAATCGGTTCTGTGGATCCAGAGATTACCCCCTACAACCTGATAAACTCACAAACTTTACTTCTTTATAATATTAGTATAGATTTAATTAAAAAACTGCATTATCAGTCGTTTTTTTTTAAACAAAGCTTACTAGCAATGTGGGTCGCACATTACTAGTATTCTTGATAACCCCTCGTACTAAGCTAAATGCTTGTATTACGAGTGGGTTCACGTCGGTAGTGCAATGGGTGGGGTTCGAACTGGCAACCGTATGATCGCAAGTCTGACGCCCTAGCCATTAGGCTACCGCCTAATAAAGTTGTTTTAAGAGTGACTGCTCCGCTCCCGGACCGAGCAAAGTGTTGTTGTTTTCTTTGAAACTTTCAGTAGCTGCCCGAAATTTGGATATTGGTGAACGGCTCACAACAGCTGACATTCACAAGATTTGATAATTATTAACACCGTATCCTACCTATCTAATTAACACCATAGATCTAATCGAATTATCTGTCTTGGGTGACCAATACAGGGCTGTGGTGTTGTTTTTTTTTTTTTTTTTTTTTTTCTTATGGGATAACTCGGCAAACGAGCAGGCGAGCTACCTGATGGTAAGTAGTCATCGCCGCCCATGGACATCTGCAAAACCAAAGGAGTTGCAGATGCGTTGCCGAGCCTATTTAGGGAAAGGAAGGGGAAGGAGAAAAGGAGAAGGAAGGGGATTGGGGGAGGAATTGGGCCTCCGGCCCTCTCGCTCACCGAACGAAGCGCAGTAACGAAACGCTACTACTCGCTCGTCGGTCTTCTGCGAGAGTGTGGTACTTCCCCGGTCGAGCCGGCCCATTCATGCTGCGAACAGCGTGGCCCTACCACAACAAAAAATTGTTGTACTAATTTGTGGTTCAACTACATTGAGGTAATAAGAACTTGGTGTCAACCCGGAGTTTGGATTTGTGCTTAGATGATGGGAATAGACACACTCCTAATTTTTAATTATTCTAGGTTAAAAGTTCACAATCTTCACAAAAAGTACAAATGAAAAATTATTTAAAGATTTACATACATTATAATACATCCACACAATATATTATGTAGGTACTTAAATAATCCTTAAATAATTATATCTTTTAATTTTTAACCCCGACGCAAGAAGCGACGGGGTGTTATAAGTTTGACGTGTCTGTGTGTATGTCTGTCTGTGGCATCGCAGCTCCCGAACGGATGAACCGATTTTGATTTAGTTTTTTTTTCTTTGAAAGGTGAATTATTAACCTGTCAAGCGGCAGATTGTAGACACAATGCAAAATCTATTGTTATGTGCTCAAAAGAGGAACTGTACCGCTTGCCAGGTTAAAGATGATATTGTTGTGAATTATTTCTAAAATTTATATTTACTTAATATATTGCACTAGCTTAGCGAGGGAAGACAAATGCACACACAGCATGAAGATCGCTCAGATGTTGCGCCTGACATGCCATCTCGTGTACGTAGTGTTTAGTAGCTCAATGTCCAATAAATTAAAAGATTGCGTGTTTCAATAGGTTAACTGACCGACATTTGGGGTCGTTTAAATGGCCAAAGCTGTTTAGTTTTAATCAATACATTAATTTATTTCTCTGCGAAATATAATTGGTTTTGGTTACCCAACATTATTAAATTTAAATTAAATTTGTTGATCAATTTCAGTCGAGATTAATTTAATTTAATTGGTTAACATTTAAATACGTAATCATTATCTGTTTGTACTTTTTTTGTATTTTCCATGATGTCATCTTAAAGACAGTTAGAAATTTAGAATGTGGAACGACCTGGCAAGTATGACTAGCGGTGGCTTAGTTGGTTATATTAAACCAGAAGACTCAGGTTCGAATCCTCCCCGCAGTACAAGTTTTCTTTCATTAAAATAACTACGTAATCATTGTTTTTAGGGTTCCGTAGCCAAATGGCAAAAACGGAGCCCTTATAGATTCGTCATGTCTGTCTGTCTGTCTGTCCGATCGTGTCACAGCCTTTTTTTCCGAAACTATAAGAACTATGCTGTTGAAACTTGGTAAGTTGATGTATTTTATGAACCGCATTAAGATTATCACACAAAAATAGAAAAAAATCAATAAATTTTGGGGGTTCCCCATACTTGGAACTGAAACTCAAAAAATTTTTTTTCATCAGACCCATACGTGTGGGGTATCTATTGATAGGTCTTCAAAAATGATATCGAGGTTTCAAATATCATTTTTCTCTAAACTGAATAGTTTGCGCAAGAAACACTTCCAAAGTGGTAAAATGTGTGTCCCCCCCCGGTAACTTCTAAAATAAGAGAACGATAAAACTAAAAAAAATATATGATGTACATTACCATGTAAAGTTACACCGAAAATTGGTTTGAACGAGATCTAGTAAATAGTTTTTTTTTAATACGTCATAAACTGAATATTTTGCGCGAGAGACTTCCAAAGTGGTAAACTTACACCGAAAATTGGTTTGAACGAGATCTAGTAAATAGTTTTTTTTAATACGTCATAAATCGTAATGGTACGGAACCCTCCGTGCGCGAGTCCGACTCGCACTTGGCCAGTTTTTTTTAACTTTGAGTAATGTAACTGGATGAGGCTGTAGTCTGAGAAAATCTCTTAAGCATGCAGGGTTCCTCACGATGAATTCCTTCATCGTTGAACCGCGTGATAATTAAGTATTAATACGCACATGACTGAAAAGTCAGAGGTGGGTGCTTTGGATTCGAACTCGACACCTTTGACTGGCAGTCCTTTGGTCATATCACAAGGCTATCACTACAACTCTACATACCTATAATCTTTAAAATCGCTGTTTTTGAAACCCATTTTACATCTTAAATAGCGGCGGTAGCTTAATGGCTAGGGCGTTGGACTTGCGATCATGTGGTTGCCAGTTCGAAACTCACCCATTGCACTACCGACGTGACCCACTCGTAATACAAGCATTTAGCTTAGCACGAGGGTTTAGCAAGAATACTAGTAATGTGCGACCCACATTGCTAGGAAGCTTTTTTTAAAAAAAAATATATTAGAAAATTGAAATAAAACTACTTTTTACGGATTTTATTGCGTTATATTAATATTTTTAATGCCCGACGTTTCGGATCCTGTACCGCAAAATCCGTAAAAAGTTGTTTTATTTCAATGTCTAATATTCGCGTAAGTGTTAGAAACCAGTAAATCTTAGAGAAATAAATCAAATCAAATCAAATCAAATCAAATGTTTTTATTTCAAATAAGCTTTCACAAGCGTTTATGAAACGTTATTGACTCTAGTTGCACGGTTTCAAAAAGTTGATCTCATGGAGAATAATCCGGCAAGAAACTCCATGGACACTCTTTTAAAATATATTGTTTTAACATAATTTGCTGGTACATTATGCCGATAACAGGATGTGAGTGCATTGGGGGTTTATGTCATAATTAGCCTGAAGTCGGGACTAAAATTACAAGAAGGTTCTCAGCAAATGAGAACGCAATGTCAAACTAAAACAGATACACTATGTGTAAGAATACACATCATCAAAAATATGAACTAGGATAACTATAAACTACTTAGACATAAATGGCTACGATGCACTCACATTTACAGTTCCTGTTTATATAAAGTGGTAAACAATATACAAGATAATTGAGAGTGAATAAAGTAACCTCAGGTTGCCAGGGAGACCACAAGTGCACCCGTATTTTAACACCACACATTTTTATCATCAACGTAGTCCTTGATTTTGTAATATGCTTTCTTAACAAGGACCGATTTAACATAATTTTTAAATTTCTTACCGGTGAGATCGGTGACAGATTTTGGAAGTTTATTGTAAAAACGCACACAATTTCCTAGAAATGATTTATTGGTTTTAGTTAATCTAAATTTAGGTACCACTATTTTATGTTTATTTCTAGTATTATGGTTGTGATAGTTGCTATTTATGCTAAACATATGCTATTTAAAAATAAAACTCTAAAACCGTACCAAACTACTTAACATCAAATAATAAATATTATCATTCATGGTTAAAAAAAAAAAACACCAAGGCATTCTTTTTAAATTCCAACCCCCCACAAAAATTAATTAGTACAAGATTAAGAGTAATAAGCCTTCTGATTTATAGGGGTTGTGCCCAAATTATACCTAACCCTTTTAGGGGACCGTATACAAAACTGTAAATAGAAAAACCCTTTCGTTTCCCTCATTACGGAAGGGTTTTTCAATGCGATACTTATGTTTATAATGGCGTATGGATGCTAAGTTGCGCGCCTATTCAATTTGAATGTACGAAACTTACTATTCATAGTACGTCGAAGAATTTTGTTGAAATAAACTAGCCTGGCTTCGTGGATTCGTGGAACAGACTAACAGACGTTTATATATCTGTAATAACATTACACTGTAATAACATCGCACAACCATCGCGCCTATATTCTCCACAGGGTTAGGCATTTAGCTTACTATGAGAGGTAAACAAGAATAATAAAAAAGCTATGTCTAAAGCGACACACATAGCCTTTTGTAAAAACGTCTAGAGGTTCCAATCGAGACTGCTACGCTAGAGGTCATGTGTGGTATGGTATGTGTATAAATGGAAGAGGTTTTTATTTAAAAGTGAAACATACTGGCAATATATAAAACTATGAAAAGAACACCGTGTTCACCGTGTCAACCGTGGCCAGGCAAGATTATTTCAATGAAATTCTTCGACGCACTATGAATAGTAAATTTGCGAAAAACCAAGAACAAAATAAATTTCGCAACAAAGGTTTAGCCTTAAATAACAAAAAAAAAAAAAAAAAAAAAAACTAACACATGTACGTCGGCCAACTCATATCTTTCTCCTTACATGACAATTTCTACGAGATAACTTGTACAGCAGGAAAATAGTTTAACAATAATTACGGAACCCTTTTAAAAGGAACGTTGCGGTGCTGACCGCTTTTTATTTGAGTTTAATTAAAACAGTGTCTTTGTTTTGCGGTAGAAAAGGTGCCTTTACTTAGACGCGGTATAATAGTAAAGGTTTAACCCGGTTTAATACGGACACTTCTGTGAAGAGGAGTATCTTTTTTATAAAAGTTGCTAGTGTACAAAGAAAATCCTTTAAAAAAGGTTTATTGATGTTCTACAAAAATAGCGGCAGTTTGGGGGTAGTGTAACAATACCCTTCAAAACAAAGGCTAACTGAAGGCTAAGGATGACAACGCATTAGTGGTGTTGCTGGCGTCTGTAGGCTGATCTTCCTGCTTAAGGCTTTGTTGTGGTAGTGCCACGCTGTTCGCAGCATGAACGGGCCGGCTTGACCGGGGAAGTACCACACTCTCACAGAAGATCGACGTCCGAGAAGTCACGTTTCGCCACTGCGCTTCGTTCGGTGAGCGAGAGGGCCGGAGGCCCAATTCCTCCCTTAACCCCTCCCTTTCCCCAAAATAGTCTCGGTAACGCATCTGCAACTGCTTCAGTTTTGCAGATGTCTATGGGCGGCGACGACTACTTACCATCAGGTAACTCGCCTGTTCGTTGGCCGAGTCTCCCATAATAAAAGAAGAAGTTTAGCCTTGGGCGAAAAACTCATATTTTTTTTGCAAATTGTTCATCTATAACATATTCTATGTATGTACGGCTACACAGCAAGCTATACAACTCTAGTATAGGCTGGCTTTGAACTTTTTAACACACTAAGGGGAAGACCGAAGAAAGTAATATTTCTATTTTTCTCTGTCTTTTTTTAGTATCCTACCACATCTCCGTCAGAAAAGTGGAAGATAACATCATGAGGCATCGCAAACCTTCTGCCATCACGCATTAGGTTGGCTTAGTGGAAAATAGACTAATTATTTTATTTTTAAGAGGAGTGTCCCTCGCGAACGCAACAATGTTGCACAGTTGTCGCTGTCTCTATCCCTCGCGATGCGAACGCGTGCCCGAGAGGAGAAACAACAATACATTTGCAACATTTTCACGCGTATTTCTTATGTTCCGAATTTTGGAGATTACTCCTATAATATTGTTAATACGTAAAAAAAAAACTTGTAAAAATATATTCACTACTAGCTTCCGCCCGCGATATTTGATATATTTTGATAAAAAAGTAGCCCATGTCCTTCCCCAGGCTACTGACATATCAAACATCACAAACGGCTCAGTAGATTAAATTTTTTAACTACAAAATGCTCATATAAACTATGTCACATGTTTTGTTTCGTTCAGCGAAAACATGTAGATTTTCCGAATACGAAACACGTGAGCAAGCTAAGTATAATTTGGGATATATTGGCTTCCACATAAAAGGTAGATATATACTGTCGCGGACTTTTATTAAGAACCGTTTAAGACAAACAATTCCACAATACATTATCTTCGTTTCACTCCAACGGTTTAGGCAGCGCTCGCCAAGATAGCTCTCAGAGGGCAGGATTTTTTCCGATTTACTTGATACTTATCGTAACATTATGGCCAAAATTACACAAAATCTTTATGGATTGTAGCCTATGTGTTATTCTGATGTATAAGCTATATTACTGTAAAGTTTCATCAAAATCCGTTCAGTAGTTTTTGCGTGAAAGAGTAACAAACATCCATCCATCCATCCATCCATCCATCCTCACAAACTTTCACATTTATAATATTATAGTAGGAAGTAGGAAGTAGGATTTCATCAAAATCCGTTCAGTAGTTTTTGCGTGAAAGAGTAACAAACATCCATCCATCCATCCATCCATCCATCCATCGTCACAAACTTTCACATTTATAGTATTAGTAGGAAGTAGGATAGGATATACTGTCGCGGACTTTTATTAAGAACCGTTTAAGACAAACAATTCCACAATACATTATCTTCGTTTCACTCCAACGGTTTAGGCAGCGCTCGCCAAGATAGCTCTCAGAGGGCAGGTTTTTTTCCGATTTACTTGATACTTATCGTAACATTATGGCCAAAATTACACAAAATCTTTATGGATTGTAGCCTATGTGTTATTCTGATGTATAAGCTATATTACTGTAAAGTTTCATCAAAATCCGTTCAGTAGCTTTTGCGTGAAAGAGTAACAAACATCCATCCATCCATCCATCCTCACAAACTTTCACATTTATAATATTAGTAGGATAGGATAGTAGGAAGTAGGATAGTAGGATTATAGTAGGAAGTAGGATAGGATATACTGTCGCGGACTTTTATTAAGAACCGTTTAAGGCAAACAATTCCACAATACATTATCTTCGTTTCACTCCAACGGTTTAGGCAGCGCTCGCCAAGATAGCTCTCAGAGGGCAGGATTTTTTCCGATTTACTTGATACTTATCGTAACATTATGGCCAAAATTACACAAAATCTTCATGGATTGTAGCCTATGTGTTATTTTGATGTATAAGCTATATTACTGTAAAGTTTCATCAAAATCCGTTCAGTAGCTTTTGCGTGAAAGAGTAACAAACATCCATCCATCCATCCATCCATCCATCCTCACAAACTTTCACATTTATAATATTATAAGTAGGAAGTAGGATTTCATCAAAATCCGTTCAGTAGTTTTTGCGTGAAAGAGTAACAAACATCCATCCATCCATCCATCCATCCATCCATCCTCACAAACTTTCACATTTATAATATTAGTAGGAAGTAGGATAGGATATACTGTCGCGGACTTTTATTAAGAACCGTTTAAGACAAACAATTCCACAATACATTATCTTCGTTTCACTCCAACGGTTTAGGCAGCGCTCGCCAAGATAGCTCTCAGAGGGCAGGATTTTTTCCGATTTACTTGATACTTATCGTAACATTATGGCCAAAATTACACAAAATCTTTATGGATTGTAGCCTATGTGTTATTCTGATGTATAAGCTATATTACTGTAAGGTTTCATCAAAATCCGTTCAGTAGTTTTTGCGTGAAAGAGTAACAAACATCCATCCATCCATCCATCCATCCATCCTCACAAACTTTCACATTTATAATATTAGTAGGATAGGATATTATCTGGGTTTCTTTCGAATCAGAATGTTTCTGTATTGATATATTGTCGAGAAACACTACTATAAAGTTGGGCCGTTTTTCAAAGAAAATTGCCAATCTTTGAGCTCGTGTAACTTTTTAACCGTATATTGAAATGAAATTGTATACTACAGGAACACGTATTTTAATGATAAGATTGTTACTGAAAAATTCCAAAGACTTTCATTCGTTAATATTCAAGATAAGACCAAACTACGTTTGTATGGAGCGCGGACCGGATACTATCCTCTTAATGACTCCCTTCTAAATTCGAGAGAAGCCCAGTGCAATTACCCGGATTAAGCAAGCGCGGGCCCGTAGCATATTCTGTTGAGTGGCCCTTCATCTACTGTAGATTCTCAAGTATAAACTAGTAAAAAAAACAATGCTCAATACATTTTATATGGAAGTATCCACTTTGACAACTATAAGTGTCATCATAATCTTTTAGTGACTTAAACCCGGCAAATGTAGTTTGCACACCAAGTGTGCAAAACAATTTGCGATTTTTTTTTGTCATGGAAATTCGTAAAACTATATTTTTCCTGCTCTAATTTGCAAAAAATGTAGGGAAACGAAAAGGATGGCAATAAAATAGTCATATATGCACCTGCATACTGCACATTTTTGCATAGGTTGCATTCTAATCGTGGGAGAGGTTAATATGTTTCATAAAAAAAAATTAGTTCGGGTGGAGGTTGTCGGCTTTGGATACGCGCGGACTGTAGAAGCCAAGAGAGACAATAAAAGGATTAATGAAGAAGAACTCATCAACAAACTTCTATAGACATAAACCAAAATGTAGTTTATATGTCTTGCTACTCGTGCGACTCTTAATTCCAAGATAAAACCAATAATTTATTTAACAACCCAATCTTGCAGAAGCAAGTCTGTTAAATGTGAAGAGTACGTTGTAGTGCTGATGCTAAAGGAAGATAACCAGCATAAAAGGTGGGTAATGTAGGCTTGAATTAGGTCTATAGACTTTGCCAGTATGAGCGCATCAAAGTTTCCAAATGTAGGAACAGAATGTTAAACCTTGTGTTTCAAGTGGCTTAAGTTATACGAGTAAGCGTTTAATTTTTTTTTTTATTTTAAGTATTATTAAGCTTAATAGGCAAATAGTTTCCATGGAGTTTCTTCTCCATAGGATCAACATTTTGAAACCGTGCAACTAGATTCATAACGTTTCATAAATGCTTGTAAAAGCTTATTTGAAATAAAAACATTTGAACTTGAACTTTAAACTTGTACGGCAAATAAAGAAATTCTAAAGTCGACGTGTACAATATTATTGTTATGTATTCTATTTTGTTGATTCTCTTTTTATTTGGTCCCACTTAAATTTAAAGAAAACAGAGGATATAATAGGGAATGAGTGATGAGTTTTTGAATTTTGGTACACATAATATGTAGTTCTAATGACACTACAGTATAATGGAGACCTGGAGTTTATCTGATGACGGAGATGAGGGAACTTTTCAACGGTTTACAGCAGCTACTTCGTATTGGGGATATTTTGTTTATCATTTCAGACCCTAGCTACGTAACGTGACAAGTAAGTGACAGTTACGTAAATAAGAATGTAGATTTAACTTCAAAATAAAATAAAAATAATAACTTACTTACTAACGAAAAAATTAACCGACAAAAAATGAAAAGCGTAAAATAAAATACACCTTCATATGCAGTCTTTGGAGTCAACTTATTATTGATTTCAACTTGATGCTTCCTTCAACGCATTCCTGGGCAAGATGAACGGTAATCGAAAAGATGGATTGCTTTTTTCTCTTGAGGTACGGAACCTATAAAAGAAATAAGCTGATCTTTTGTACCTTACACCGCTAATATTACCTGCGAAATACTGAAAGGGGCTAGCACCAAAACTTACTGAACCTAATTTTGGAGTCTGTTCCATCTAAAACGATATCTTTTCACTAACAAAATAAGGTTCACAATTGAGCATCGAACGAGGGATAGTTATTCGCAACGGGCGTAATATATCGGAATGTAAAAAGGAAGATTCGTGAAAGTTTTAGCCTTCTGGGAATGAGTGTTGGCTCTCTTTTAGATACGGCGTTCAGCTTTGTCAACGAGAACTCCCAAACTTTTATCATAGCCTAGTACTTTTTGATGGGATTTCATTATAAGTTGACCCGAGTCCATCTGAGAATAATGAGAATAAAAAATATATAACTCTGTATATTAGGTTCCAAGAACAAAGGAAAGAAAGAAAGAAAGTTTGTTTCAACAATTAGTAGTAGAAGTGTCTCGCTGGCATGTCTACATGCTAGCATAAATGGGTCGGCTTGACCAGGGAAGTACTATCCTCCGACAGAATATTGACGTGAAGCAGCAGTATGCATACCTACTGTTGCGTTTCGTGTCAGTGTGGAGCGTCAGAGGCCCAATTCCTCCCACAGTCCCCTACTTTCTCCTTCCTTTTCCCCCCTTTTTACACAGGTATACTCCTAGGTACTTACGCAAAAACGATCCTAATGTTTTACGCACAAATTTGCTTATGTACAAACGTAACATGACTAATGTAATGTTAGTGCATCGGAAAGTTCTATGGTGCGATCAGACTGTGCCCTAATTATGCCCTGAAATAGTACGACTAGGGTGTTCCCTAATTATGCCTTAAATACGAATTACTGAATTAGTAATGTGAGCGCCACTAACAGCGAGCGAATTCATAATTAATCGAACGAACGAATATGAATGAACTAGTGAATAGATTGATATTAATGAAATATGAGTCGTTTGCGGAGCGTAATTAGACATTTTGTGAAATAAAAGTTAATAACTCTAAAATAGTTCAATATACGTATAAAACATTTTAAGAAGCTGATACCTTGGATAAATAACGGATCTTCACTGACCCTTGGGACACAGGGATATACTTACCCCTAGTTTAGGAGTCAGGGAATTTATGATTTTACCTATTATTTAGCCTTTCGTTTCTTGTAAAGGAGTAAGTAATGAAGATTTTTAATAAATTAATAATTGTATATAAATAAACAGTGGAGAAAATGTTAATTGACAAAAATGATATTTATTCCTGTAAATAGGTGTTTTAAAGACACTTTTACAAGTTAATGTTACATATTTTAATGAAATAAAATTCATATCTTTGTGAACATTTCGCATTCATCATCAACCCATTACATTGTCCCACTGCTGGGCACGGGTCTCCTCTCAGTACGAGAGGGATTAGGCTATAGTCGGCCACGCTAGCCTACTGCGGGTTAGCAGACTTCACATACCGTCAAGAAAATCTCTCAGGCATGCAGGTTTCCTCACGATGTTTTCCTTCACCGTTTAAGCGCGTGATAATTAATTATTAATACGCACATTTCGCATTATTAAATGCTAAAATATAATAAAAAATAATTAGTTAATGTTATTTTTTTTTTTAGTTTTATTTTTAATTTTAGGTACAAAGAAAAGAAAAGGATGACGATGAAATGAATCGAGAATAAAACCGTGTAAAACTATAAATAACTTTGTAAGGAGGGTAACACAATACACTTGTGTGACATTATAGTTTGGATAATGTCATTGTATCACGTCACTTGTCACTGGGTGACACGACACGGTAATGGCACGGAAAGGGACGAGGGTCACGACACGACAGTGTCTCATTTGTCAGGCGGATTACAAGTGGATTGCAGTTAATGTTGCCATTTTTGGATATAGATACAAAAGACCCGTGTTTGTTTACAATATCGATAGGGTTACTCTTCCGATGAATCCGAAGATCCATGTAACAGGGTTGCTTAGGAATTATTTAATAATATAACATGCTATCAAGCCTATATTCCCCGAAAGGGTAAGGCAGAGGTGTACTTAATGTATACCTAGAGTTCGCCGGTATGTTTAGGTCCCATGTTAAAGGAGGCGAGCCCATTGTCATTCATCGGGCACATCAAACTCCGAGCTGCTACTGAGAATTTCATAGGAATACCCACTCTTTGTCTGACTCGAGACTGGATTCCGAGATATTTAGCGTAGGCAGTAGCGCTTAGGACCACTAGACTAATGAGGCAGTAAGGAATTCTACGTGTTCTAATCACACGAATTGAGTTAGAGAAGTTGCTGTTGCCATTTTAGACTCCAAAGATCAGCAGTTTTGAAATTAAAATGGCCATATTTCCATTCAAGTCCATAGTTCAGACTGCCATAGTTCAGACTGCCTCATTAGTCTAGTGGTCCTAAGCGCGACTGCTACGCTAGAGGTCCTGGGTTCGATCCCCAGGTCGAGCAAAGTGTTATTAGGTTTTTCTATGAAATTCCTAGTAGCAGCTCGGAGTCTGGATTTGTGCCCGGTTAGTGGCAATAGGCTCGCCCCCTATTACATGGGACCTAAACATACCGGCGAAATGTGGGTGTACTTTAGTACACCTCTGCCTAACCCTTCGGGGAATACAGGCGTGATGATGGTATGTAAGTTTTTTGTCCCTAACCATGACATGTTTTTTTAAGGCTATTCAAATCAAATCAAATGTTTTTATTTCAAATAAGCCTTTACAACCATTTATGAAACGTTATGATTCGACTTTTTACCGTATTTTGGAGTGCTTAATAAATACCCTCTTCTGGGATAGTTCGATAAAGAATGACCTGAAAGATGTAGGCAAAAATAAAAATAAAACAGTCGTTATCCCACACCGAACTATCCCGTATAACTTCATCCATAGTTCAAACTGAAACCCGAATTGGAATAAGGACAAAGTTACTCAAAATGCATTCTAAAACCAGCTTCGAACTGAAACTTATACCTCTGGGGCATCGTCAGGTTTAGCGGTTTGGCAGAGTTATTGGTGCTCGCTGATAATAATGGAAGGGATTAAGATGAGCCGAAGTATTACTTGTTAGAATCTGTGAATCTTCTGTCATACAGAGAGCGAAGCGATTAGAGTTTCAGCTATTACATACATACATACACTCACACCTTTTTTTGGCAGAAACTATATATCTCCTTACCGCCAATTGCATATTTCCTTCGCCTCGTCCACATTCATACATCTTTTAATACACACGCACCGGTGGCGAGTACTACGCACCTGACCTTTTTGGAGTACCTCACCGATAAGATCGGTGTAGGTCAGAGTAGTGATATTTCGGCTGTTACATGACACGTAAAACATACGTGCAGTGATAGCCTAGTGATACAACCATTGGACTGTCAAGTCAAAGGTCTCGAGTTCGAATCCAAGGCACGCACCTCTGACTTTTCGAAGTCATGTACATATTAATAATTAATTATCACGCGCTTAAACGGTGAAGGAAAACATCGTGAGGAAACCTGCATGCCTAAGAGATTTTCTTGACGGTGAAGTCTGCCAACCCGGAGTACCTAGGCTAGCGTGGCGGACTATAGCCTAATCCCTCTCGTACTGAGAGGAGACCTGTGCCCAGCAGTGGGACAATGTAATGGGTTGATGACAAAACATACTTGTAGCCCCTTTTGTGTGTCACTGCTGGGCAAAGGCCTCCCCTAACTTCGTCCAGAATGGACAGTCCTAGACGAAGCTGATTAGCTATACCATGTGAATAAATAAAGAGTGCTAATTTACCCCAAAATGCAGATCGTTCCGCGCGTTATAATGAGTAGGTACATCAATAAAATTCCGTCTCATTATGTAAAACAGTATTGAAGGCCGCTAATTACGCTCATCAATCATACGTACAATGGCCGGGAAACGCCCGAAATGCCCAGCCAAACTGGTGATTTACAAATTGACCGGCGCAACGTATAATGGAACATGTACAAAATGGTCACTTTTACGTCAAACAAATATTTAATACGAATATTAACATAAAGTTACTTGGACAGTAAAAAGTTTAAAGCAGAAAAGGAAATTTTATGCGGTCCACTCAAATAGGTGTATGATTTATTAAATATAACAGTTGTTATTTTAGTGAAGGAAAAAATACGACCGCGGGCAGGATTCGAACCTGCGTCTTCTGGTTAAGTACACCAGACGCTATGATCGCTAAGCCACCGCGACTCCCACCCGCCTAGTCGAAATTTGCCTTCACATTTTAAATTTGACGTCACCTCAAAGACGTAAATTCGAATCCTGCCCGCGGTCGTATTTTTCCTTCACTAAAATAACTTAATAATCTTTGCATGGAAAATGCCAAAAAAATACAAAAAGATAGTTGAATAATGTTATTAAAAATAATATATGATATCGACTTACAGTTTCAAGATTTTAACGATATTAATGTTTTTGGGAGGATTAAGAGGGAATGCTTTGTACCTTCCTTTAATGCTTCCTTTAATATTGCCGTCTAAAATTGACTTAAAACCTCAAAACATCTTTCCTAGCCTGTTTTCCATGTTTCTCAACAACTTTTCTTTATTTACTCGTATGTTATAGACTGCTTGGCAAAGTTTTGATGGCAACAAAATGGGTCTATAACTACGAATAAAATAATACTCAGGAAGCGTGCGAACAAATTCTGCTCAAAAAGTGGACCTACTTCAAACCAAATGACGACGATTCAAAATTCGAATCACTTGCGCTGTTTCAAACCAAATGACGACGATTCAAAATTCGAATCACTTGCGATGTTTCAAATAGACATGCTTGGTAATTGGTTTAAATTCAGAGAGAAAACAGGGATTGGTTAAATTTTTAATAACAACCTCTACCACTATACCCCTTTAATCCTTTTACGGAAAAGTTACAAATTTGTACATAATACTTTTTGCCCTGCAGCAGTCAAAATTATATTTAGTATAATTCGCGTTTAATAAATAGAGGGGTAACATTTTGTATTGAATACAACGATCTTTTGAAAATGTTTAATATATGTTAAGGTTTGGCTAGTTGAATAAACCAACTATAAATTCATAAACTATTTAACATTTCGCTACGTCATTAGTTTAGTAATCGTGGCCGTGAATGTTACGTTAGAGGTCCTTGGTTCGATTCCCAGATAAAACAGTGTTTTTGTAGTAGCTCGGGAGTTTAAATTTGTTTTCGGTAATAAAAGCCAAAGTGCACACTTACTCGTCTATCGGAATCTATTTACAAGCTTTTTATATACTTACAAATAACACTTTAACAGTTTTTGTTGGTTAGATTAATATTGACATTCAAAATAAATATCTCACCTTTTCAAACGCCCCTAACTGAAGTTTGCTGTCATAGATTTTTAATTCAGAGAAGCCGTTATTTTGAGGATTAATGTGATTTTTTTTATAACCTTTTGTAAAATTTTGATTATTTATATCTTTTAAAGATACGTACACTAAAAGTCAATGTTTTCAATTTTTTTAAGCAACGGCCCTAGCATTTTTTATTTGACGACCTCTGAGAAGAAAGGCCGGATTCAACTCATAGAATCATGGTCTCCAACGGATTCTATGAAGGCATATACAAATTCAAAGGGTAATTTAACATACCATAATGCCTATATCCCCAACAATTTCTAGTAGAGGTGCACAGATGTATACCTCAGTTAGACGATGTGTTTGAGATATCAAGTAATAGAGGCGAATTTAGTGCGAAACGTGACCTTCTTATGTTTCGTAAAACTCTTCGGTACAGAACGGTCGAAATAACTGTGCGAGTCTGAAGTTATTAGCAAGTGGTTTAGCAGTCTTAAATTTAATGTTCAACTCCGTGTAATTGGGTTCATAAACGTTTCACAGTCATGGTTATTTTACTCATTAATTTCGACTTTTATTGTATACTAGCTTTCCGCCCCGCCTTCGCCCACGTGGAATATATGTATGAATTATACATATAATATTCCTCTTGAATCTATCCATTGGTGAAAACAGCATGAAAATCGGAGCAGTCGTTTTTCAGTTTATCGCGAAAAGACAGACAGACGGACGCGGCGGAGGACTTTGTTTATTATATGTAGTGATAATATCACTTAGTTAAGTGATTTTACATGCGCAACAGTTCGGAGCGGCTTACTTGAATCATTGTATTATTTCAATCAATAATTATGTAAATACAACATAGATTCTTGTAACATGTATTAAATGTTCATAAAGGCGTCATAGTCTGCGGAACAATAAATAATCATGACTTGTAAACAAATAGAATAAGATCATTTGTAAACAGCTTTGTTCTATTTTATGTAATTATTTAAAAAAGACCTTGAAAAATCAAAAATCAATCAATCAATATTCGGTTCTGCAATCGCATTACTCTATGCCAATATAGAATTATTTTGTGATTTCCCGAAAATGACATACCTTTCTTAATATTTATTGCGTACATACGACTCCTTATTGAATTTCCTTACCATCTGAAAGTCATTTGCGTTTGCCTGTAGTATACATAAATACTGTTGTGGAAGGTTGTTGGTTCGTTGAGAGTATTAACTATTTAACAAGACGCGGCGGTAGCCTAATGGCTAGGGCGTCGGACTTGCGATCATGTGGTTGCCAGTACGAACCCCACCCATTGCACTACCGACGTGAACCCACTCGTAACACAAGCATTTAGCTTAGCACGAGGGGTTAACAAGAATACTAGTAATGTGTGACACACATTTTGTGTGGTTTTAAAAAAATGCGGTCGGAAACAATGAGTAAATTAAAGATTTAAAATGTTTTGGACTAGGCACTGAGAAGAATTTTGTTTTGACCTACGGTATCCCGCATACCATCGGGCGGGCCGTATGCTTTTTTTTTTTAAGTGCTGATTAGCAATATATGTCTCACATTACTAGTGAGTCTTGTTAACTCCTCGTGCTAAGCTAAATGCTTGTATTACGAGTGGGTTCACGTCGGGTGAGTTTCGAACCGGCAACCACATGATCGCAAGTCCGACGCCCTAGCCATTAGGCTACCGCCGCGTTGTTTGTTTCTTTTCCACCTTAGTGGAATAAAAAAAATATCTGTCACTTAAATGGTGAAGGAAAACATCGCGAGGAAACCTGTATGCCTAGCTACTACTAGCCGTGGGTAGTGAACTATTAACTTAACCCCTCGTATTCTGACAGAAGAACCCTGCCCAACAGTGGGACACAAAATTAATTGATGATAGATTTATTAGGAAATCTGTAGATGCATATATTAGCTTAAGTTCAACAATTACCTATCGTAATTCAATATGATAATGTTTGTATAATTATAACATACCATCACGCCTGTATTCCCCGAAGGGTTAGGCAGAGGTGTTCTTAAAGTACACCCACAGTTCGCCGGTACGTTTAGGTCCATGTAATAGGGGGCGAGCCTATTGCCATTCACCGGGCACAAATCCAGACTCCGAGCTGCTACTGAGAATTTCATAGAAAAACCCAATAACGCTTTGCTCGACCTGGGGATTGAACCCAAGACTTCTAGCGTAGCAGTCGCGATTGGGACCACTAGACTAACGAGGCAGTCTATAATTATCTTTAATTTATACTAATTATGTTTGTTTATGTAGTTATCTATATAATAACTATGAAATTAGGTTTTGCATTTATATATGTTAATCAAATGAAATGATATGAAATGATATTTATTTCTGTAAATAGATCTTTTAAACACTTTTACAAGTCGATTTTTTTTCTTTTTTTTTTAACTAGATGGCGTCGACGTTTCCTAACTGACGACCTCTGAGAAGAAACGTTGAAACAAACTCAGAGAATCATGGTCTCTTTTAAAGTCCAGACAATAGTGATATTATTAGGTATGCGAGTTTTACAATGTAGGGCAAAATCTGAACAGGCCTTTTGAAGAAAGAGCCATAGCAGCTTTGAGTTGACCTGTCGTAACTGACGGCACGCATACATCAGTCATCGTGTAGCTCAACCATTTTATAGGGAGCTCAACGACCCGTCGCACAACGATACCAGATCAGCAAGACATTTGTGTAGATCATGTGAAATACTCAAAACTGTCAGAGAAGTTTATTATACATCTGATACGAGTTAAAGCTAACCTACATAGTACTCACATTTACATTTTAATATCATACAATTAACATTTGCAAACATAACAATATTATGCACTAGGACGACATAAGCTGGTTAAGTCTTATGCTGTCCACAAACTAGATTGCCATAGAAGGTTCACACGGAGGCCCAATTCCTCACCAAGTCCCCGTCCTGCTCCTTTCCCGGCAAAGCATCTGTAACACCTTTAGTATTGCAGATGTCCATCGGCGCGAAGGACTACTTACTATCAGGTAGCTCGCTTTCTCGTTTGCCGAGTCATCCTATAAAAAAAGATAATCCTTTTGGGACGTGAGTGAAACCAAGGGCGACGGTCAGTTAAAAAAAAAATAGAAACTGCATTGTAAGAAGATTTAGCTTATTAATAGATGCTAATTTATTCTCAAATAGATTCGAGATAAAAATACTTCATTCGATTATTTTCAAGTCGGGAAAACTAAATGCATAGCAAATTGAATTTCAGGCTGATTCGATGAATTCTGTTTGGGAACATACGGATTGACATCCCATATTTTTTCGCCACAGATTACCATGCGCGTTTTTAAGCACTTTGGATATTGGTTATAAATTCAACTCTGCACTGCTAATTTAGATTTGTTATCCTTAAGGAAACCGTTTTTGCGTACTTAGTTTGAATATATTTAACTAGCTCCTATTTAAATACACACTTAAATAGGAGCTTATTAGCTTATACATATATAGGCTACAAGGCTACAACTGCATCTTAGACATAAAAAATTGCATAAATCTGATCTGATCTGATGCACATGACAATTGCGGCGTACATAACACAAGTTATAATTAGTTAAAGTAGTAGTTATCTCTAGAGCATAATATTATTTAAAAAAAAAGAAAGAAGGAATGCGAAAACATTTATTGTACATTTCAGTTACTAGCTTCGAGACACATTGCTGAACTTTATAATAAAATCCATAAACGCAGCGTCTGTTGACGGTTTATTGGCCCGTGTGTTTCCACTTCCTGCAGCGCAGTGGCTCCGTAAATTGACGATAAGGTATTCAGAAATGAGGAATTTTTCACCCTCACCAATTGTTGGAGGGTTGAGACTTCACTGTCAGTATTATTAAAGGTAGCTATTACAGCTGTGCTCATAAATGAAAACAAAAATAACATAACATTACGCTTGTATTTCCGGAAGGCAGAGGCGTACTAATGTACACCCACATTTCACCGGTTTGTTTAGGTCCCTTATGGGGCGAGCCTTTTGCCATTAACTGGGCACAAATCTAGACTCCGAGCTGCTATTGGGAATTTCATAGAAAAACCCAATAACACTTTGCTCGACCTGAGGATCGAACCCAGGACCTCCAGCGTAGCAGTCGCACTTAGCACCAATAGACTAATGAGGCACTAAAAACTTACACTCACGCTTTTTCCCACAGGGGTAGGCAGAACTATAGACCGCGATTTACCCAATTAATTTGATTATTACATATTATTTTCTTATTTACTATTTAATTTTATTTGTGAACATTTATGTGTAATGCAGTTACTAGTGACCTCGGTCCTCAGTACAACATGTTTTTGTAACATAATTTACACCTGGCTGCATTGTCGTCATGCTCCCTTAGATGTCATTGCTTGCGGTAGCGTCATTGGTCGGGTCACCCCCTTCCCTCTAAAATGGCGAGGGAGGAGATGGCTGATCCGTGCGTTATACTCGTGAACGGGTGCTGCTTGTGGTGCCTGGTCGACTTGCTGGCTATCGTGTCTCAAATATATTTTTTTTATATTTTTTTTTTCCATTTACGAGTTGACTGAGTTGCCTTATAGGTCATAGTTATCATGCATAGTATTATTAATAATATACACTGTACCATACAAAATGTAAATGTGAGTACTATGTCGGTTTTAACTCGTATAACATTTATTTATATTAAAGATTTCTGAAAGTTTTGAGTATTTCCCATGACCTACGCAAATGTCTTGCTGATCTGGTATCGTTGTGCGTCGGGTCGTTGGGCTCCCTAAAAAATGGTTGAGCTACACGATGACTGATGTATGCGTTCCGTCAGTTAGGACAGGTCAACTCAAAGCTGGTATGGTTCTTTCTTCAAAAGGCCTGTTCAGATTTTGCCCTACATTGAACTCGCATATAATATAACTATTGTCTGGACTTTAAAAGAGACCATGATTCTCTGAGTTTGTTTCGACGTTTCTTCTCAGAGGTCGTCAGATAGGAAACGTCGACGCCATCTAGTTAAAAAAAATATGTAAAAAAAACGACTTGTAAAAGTGTCTTAAAAGATCTATTTACAGAAATAAATATCATAAATATCATAAATATCATAATAATGTTTGTGTTTATTCTGTAAATATGCCTTAATAAATAAACAAATAAAATGAAAAATATTTCGGGAAATTCCCACAGGATTGGGAAAAATCTATTCCACGCGGACGAAGTCTCTTTCAAAAGCTAGCTTTTTCTAAATTCTTGAAAAAATACAACCAATTTCGTTAAAAGTAGGTTGTATCTTAAATGAAACCTGCTCTGCTCGTAAAGTGATAGTTATTATAAACCATGGTTCGTATAGCTCATAATAACAGGCAAACACTGGAGGCTTAGTACAGCTTGGTACACGCAATATTGGTCTCATAGATCACGGCTGTGGTGCGCGGCTTTGTAAAAGGTGCGGTCTGAGTGACGGCGGGAGTTAATTTTTTTTAAAAATAGTAGAATTAGGCGATCTTAGGGGTTAAAATATGAAATTGCCGATTTGTACAGCAAAATTGAAATTCGTTTTATTTAACATATTTATTTAATCAAAATAATTACCATTTTTATCTAATAGGATCTTAAATATATTTTAATTTAAAATTTGGGTACCCATTGTCGGGTGAAGGCCTCCTCCATCGTATGCCATTGTTCTCTGTTTTGGGCAGTCTTGGTCCAAGTGTGACCAGCGGTTACTACTATATCGTCGCACCATCGGCGTCTGGGTCTGCCTCGTGGACGAGACATATCTCGCGGGTACCAGTGGAGAATTTTTTCACTCCATCGTCCGTCCGTGGCTCTTGCAACGTGCCCTGCCCATCTCCATTTTAACCTGCATGCTAATTCAGCGGCATCTATTATTTTTGTAGTGTTTCTTATTTTTGTGTTCCTTATTTTATCTCTGAGTTTTATTCCCATCATGCTCCTCTCCATTGCACGTTGGAAAACTTGCAGTTTATTTATGATGACTTTTGTTAGAGCCCAAGTTTGGCAGCCGTAGAGTAGTGTAGGTAGTATAGCGTTATCCATAGCTTTCTTTTTCAGTCGTGTGGGAATGTGGGACTTAAACACTTCTTTCATCGACAAAAATAAATAAATTATAAATTAAAATATATTTAAGATGAATGAATACATGAATAAATTATTAAATATGAAATAAAAAAAATAAAATAAAATAAAATATATATGTATAATGAATATGATATAAATAATGAAATAAATAGTAAAAATAAATAAAAATAATAATAATAAAAAAAAAAAATGTAATGTGTTAGAAAAAATAATGTAACTCATTTAATTATGTATTTGGGAAAATAAAGGCTTATTTATTTATTTATTATTTATCTAATAGGAAGGTCTAATGCCTTTGCGATAGAACTCTGATGATCTACATTCGACAAACTGTGTGAAAGCATTTTGTACTGCCTCCTGGGAAAAAACATTTTATCACGTAGAAAATTGTCTAAATCGCGAAAAAAATGGTAGTCCGTTGGAACAAGGTCTGGCGAATACGGAGGGTGATTAATGGTTTCTAATTGCAGTTCCTGTAGAGATAAAACGGTTTCTCGTGCTGTTTGAGGTCTGGCGTTATCATGGAGCAAAATGGTGAAAATCGATTCATGAGTCGGGGCTGTATCACTGTTTTGCTATCATTGTTCGGAGTTCGGCACAGTAGACATCTGCCGTTATTACTTGACCAGATCGGAGAAAGCTACAGTGAATAACACCATGCTGAGACCACCAAACAGTTACCATTACCATTTTATTGGTAAGCTTTGCTTTAGGACACTGTTGCGGCGTATAATATAAGATTAATGTTAGTTAAAAAATAATTTCCACTTATCGCCCCTAGTGGCACCACACCCTACGCATACCTCTAGGCACATTTAAATCATAGAGAATTGTAAATATTAACTACTGCGGAAATTAGTTTTAATGCGTTAACAGTATTACAGATGTATAGGAGGCGTTTATCACGATGCGGTTATCTACTGGGATAGGTAGAGTTATTGGTAGATAGATATATATACCATCATACCATCACGCCTGTATTCCCCGAAGGGTTTAGGCAGAGGTGCACTTAATGTACACCCACAGTTCGCCGGTATGTTTGGGTCCCATGTAATAGGGGGCGAGCCTATTGCCATTCACCGGGCACAAATCCAGACTCCGAGCTGCTACTGAGAATTTCATAGAAAAACTTAATAACACTTTGCTCGACCTGGGGATCGAACCCAAGACCTCTAGCGTAGCAGTCGCGATTGGGACCACTAGACCAACGAGGCAGTCTAACTCATTATATAGATATATATAATGAGTTTAAAATTAACTTTTTTGTAGGTTGCATTTAAATATGGTGAGTATGGATGGACAAGTTGGAAGGGGAAGACCTCCGCGAACGTACCGCAACCAAATTGGGGATGTTCTTGAAAAAGGCCAGGTTCCGAGCACCCTAAACCGACGGTCATGCATGAAGAGATTAATGAATGTAGATGAAGCGAAAGTAGTGTGCCAGGATCGTAGCAAGTGGAAATCTGTAGTCTCTGCCTACCCCCATGGGAGACAGTATGTATGCATTTAAATAGATACAAATGAATGAGCGATCTATGATTTTTATTCATGACTTTTTAGATTTTAGTTTAGAATATATTTTTTTTATTGAAATCTGTCGTCTTATTTTCGAATTTTTGGGAGTCTAATGCACGTTGATGACGCTAAAATGATGGGGTGTTATAAGTTTGACGTGTCTGTATGTGTGTTTGTCTGTGGCATCGTAGCTCCTGAACCGATTTAAATATTAGATTTAAGATTAATCTCTGCAATTCTGTCAAGGGTTAAGCAGAGGTGTATTGATATTCAAATTCACATTTCATCGGTATATTTCAAGTCTCAAATAAAAAAAGGGCAGCCTTTATTATGACTATGTGGGCACGGTTACACGTCAAACCATTAATACCAGTAAAAGCTGAACTCCCATTTACGTAAAGCCTGACGAACGAACGAATGCATGGACGTGCGAACGAAGGAACAGACGTACGAACGGTCAGCTTATAATAAAAAAACCGGCCAAGTACGAGTCGGACTCGCGCGCGGAGGGTTCCGTACCATTACGATTTATGACGTATTAAAAAAAAACTCTTTACTAGATCTCGTCTAAACCAATTTTCGGTGGAAGTTTACATGGTAATCTACATCATTTTTTTTTTGTGTTATCGTTCTCTTATTTTAGAAGTTACAGGGGGTGGGGACACACATTTTACCACTTCGGAAGTATCTCTCGCGCAAAATATTCAGTTTATGACGTATTAAATAAAACTATTTACTAGATCTTGTTCAAACCAATTTTCGGTGGAAGTTTACATAGTAATGTACATCATATAATATATTTTTTTCAGTTTTATCGTTCTCTTATTTTAGAAGTTACAGGGGGGGGGGGGACACACATTTTACCACTTTGGAAGTGATTCTAGCGCAAACTATTCAGTTTAGAAAAAAATGATATTTGAAACCTCAATATCATTTTTGAAGACCTATCCATAGAAACCCCACGCGGGTTTGATGAAAAAAAAAATTGAGTTTCAGTTCCAAGTATGGGAAACCCCCAAAATTTATTGTTTTTTTCTATTTTTGTGTGAAAATCTTAATGCGATTCATAGAATACATCTATTTACCAAGTTTCAACTACATAGTTCTTACAGTTACGAAAAAAAAGGCTGTGACACGATTGGACAGACAGACAGACAGACATGACGAATCTATAAGGGTTCCGTTTTTGCCATTTGGCTACGGAACCCTAAAAATGTATAGTTGTAAGTGTAACCATGTTGTATACCATGTAGGTACCTATTAACCAAATGTATTACGTTTATGCTTTCACATTAACAAAAAATACAGATTTGGGGGACAACCATGGTACATAAAACGATAAGGTGGGTATGTCAATTAAAGTTGCGAAAACGTATGAAATGTTAGGGATGACAGAAAGTATGAGTTTTAATGGCCTTTGTGTAGCTTTGACGACATGTGTTTTAGAACATTAGATTACATGGGGTACTCCTAGTACCTACACCTCTGCCTAATCCTTTGGGGAATACAGGCGTGATGGTATGTTATAATATGTATAATGCACATTGCACAGACTAAAATAAAAGTCTTGTCGGCCGGAACAGAGAGAGGGCAAGTTGGCCGTTCTGTTCTGTAATACTATTACTTATTCTGTGGCATCGCCATACTTCCCATGACACACTTTATAACAATGGAACTGAAGACACATAACAAGGTGTTCCATGTCAAAAGGATTATCTAAACTCCAGTAAAGTTTGTCAAATTTAACTGAAGTTGTGAAATCAAGTTTAGCTTTTCGTTTTAATTGTTGCGTGTTGTTTGCGGAGTCAAGTTTTCGTTGGAGTAACGGGGAAATGATATGGTTCCTCATTTACTGAAACAAAAAGTTCAGATCGATTTTTAAATAAAAAAAAAACATTTCAATAGAGTAGACGGATGGGGTTCATACCATCTGCTTGAAACCCGTTTCAGATTCTTAAGGCTCATGCGTGAGGGTTGTGCGCAAAATTCAATTTTTTCTTGTTTTTTCGCAAATTATTCGGCTATAACACATTCTAGGTAGGTACATGGCAGTTGAAATTGCGACATCAAAAATAACTTATTGCGTGAAATAGCAGACTCAGATCAAATAAAAAGTAAAGATGGACTGCCTCGTTGGTCTAGTGGTCCCAATCGCGACTGCTACGCTAGAGGTCTTGGGTTCGATCCCCAGGTCGAGCAAAGTGTTATTGAGTTTTTCTATTAAATTCTCAGTAGCAGCTCGGAGTCTGGATTTGTGCCCGGTGAATGGCAATAGGCTCGCCCCCTATTACATGGGACCCAAACATACCGGCGAACTGTGGGTGTACATTAAGTACACCTCTGCCTAACCCTTCGGGGAATACAGGCGTGATGGTATGTATGTAAAGATGGAACTTTGCGAACAAAGAAGTGAGGCCGGCTAAAACTACGCCATACCGTCTACAACACACAATTACACGCACACATGTATTAGTTAACTACGCCTTATCTTGTCAATCGAGTTTTCGATGGCTTGATAGCTCGACTGACCCTTCGGGGAATACAGGCGTGATGGTATGTTATGCTAACTTTTATTTGCTGAGGAAGATTTTCATGGATCGTATTTAATGGGAGATGGCGGGGTATATCAGAGTCGTACTGAATGTTAAAAAGATGGAAAGAATATTTTGAAGGATTGTTTGAAAGGGAGTTAGTACAGGTGTCTACCACGATGATGGATGAAACAGTAGAAAGTGAGGATAGTATTGGTATGGATGAAATTGTGAAAGCGTTGGATAGTATGAAATTGGGAAAAGCTGCAGGATATGATAGGATATCGACCGAAATGCTGAAGGCTGGACAAGGCGTGGTAGCTAGTCAACTGTACCGCCTTTTCAACTTGTGCTGGAGTAACGGGCTTGTACCAAAAGACTGGAGCAAAGCCGTGATTGTGCCACTCTACAAGGGAAAAGGGTCACAGCAAGACTGCAAAAATTACCGAGGCATTAGCCTTCTCAGCGTTGTCGGTAAATTGTATGCAAAAGTTTTGATCGAGAGAGTCGTGAAAGGAACAGAGGACAAAATATGGGATGTGCAAGCGGGATTTAGAAAGAGCATGGGATGTACGGATCAGGTTTTTTCCTTGCGATGCATATCCGAAAAATGTTTGGCCAATGGCCAAAAAGTCTATTGCGCATTCGTAGATTTGGAAAAGGCCTACGATAGAGTGATTAGGAATGAATTGTGGTCAGCACTGTCCATGTATGGGGTGAATGGCAGCCTGATTCGGGCACTGAAATCGCTCTATGAGGGTTCCAGTGCGTGTGTCAGGATAAACGGGGCCTATACTGAATGGTTTGACATCAATAAGGGTGTTAGACAAGAATGTGTAGCGTCACCGTGGCTGTTCAACTTATTCATGGACGGTTGTCTGAAGGATTTGAAAGAGAGCGAATGTGGTTTAAGGATGAATGAGTTACTCGTCAAATGTCTCCTCTATGCCGATGATCAAGTTATCCTTGCTCCATCGGAGGGGGAGTTACAGAAGATGGTAACAATTATGGACGGTGCTTTTAGGAGTAAGGGAATGAAAGTGAATGTAAGCAAGACAAAAGTGATGGTCTTTGAAAGGGATGAAGTTATGACAGCGTGCAATATTTTGATAGGTGGCGTAAGAGTAGAACAAGTGAAAGAGTTTGTATATCTGGGCTCTATGTTTACTAGAGATGGTAAACATGAGAGTGACATTGAAAGGAGAGTGAGTGCTGGTAACCAGGTGAATGGGGCGCTACACACCTTCATGAATAGTCGGAAAGTGTCCGAAAAGGCACGGCTGGCTGTGATTGGGGGAGTGTTGGCGCCGACACTAATGTATGGTAGTGAAAGTTGGGTATGGCAGAAGAAACATGAAAGCAGAATAAATGCTGTAGAGATGAGAGCTTTGAGAAGTATGTGTGGTGTTACGCTAAAAGATAGAGTGAGAAACAGTGTGATAAGGGAGCGTTGTGGAGTGAAAGAAGATGTAGTAACAAGGATTGAGAAAGGTATGTTAAGATGGTTTGGTCATGTAGAGAGAATGGATGAACGGAGATTGACGAAACAAGTATATATGGTGAGTATGGATGGACGAGTTGGAAGGGGAAGACCTCGGCGAACGGACCGCAACCAAATTGCGGATGTTCTTAAAAAAGGCCAGGTTCCGAGCACCCTAAACCGACGGTCATGCATGAAGAGATTAATGAATGTAGATGAAGCGAAAGTAGTGTGCCAGGATCGTAGCAAGTGGAAATCTATAGTCTCTGCCTACCCCCATGGGAGACAGGCGTGACAATATAATGTATGTATGTATGTATGTACTGAATAAAAACAGCACTTGCCTTCTCTATAGTCACGGCCATTAGATTTGCGACATTCGTCACGATGCTAAAAGTCAATCTCAGTTTTTATTTTGAGTGTTCTATTTAAGTTTGTAGACTAAATATTACACTGATGGTGAGATTTCCACGATTTAGACACGATGTATTAGAATAATGTTAATTCACGAATCTACAGACTGCATTCACTAAAATCCCGAAGACGGGAGAGCGAGAGATAAATATATCTATCCCTTTCTACCCCTGAAACGTATACCTTTTCATTATTACTTCAGTCGCGTCGCGTACTCAATACAGAGCGGACCGATCGCGCTCCCGCCGGAAAATTATACTCAAATCCTAAAAACACGTGCATTCGAATTCCAAATTCAAAAGTGACGTTCCAACTTTTAAGTTATCAATTGTTTTGTGCACAAGTGTTGTTTACATACAGCCTAAAAAGTTTGTAAAAAGTTTAATTGATAAAAAATTTTTTGGTGACTTTGTCGTTGATGCCAGATTATTAAGATCAAAATAACCTGGGAATATTTTCGTCGAGGACGCGGTTTGCTCGGAGACAGTTCAACTAGTGATTTATGGATCCTAGTTTATCGTGTGAGTTGACAAATAGTTTATTTTTCAATCATAGCTTAAGGTGTTTGAAATTTTTTACAATTTTACGTATTTTTTCAAGAAGAATATTTTAGTCTTCTGACAGGAAACTTTCACATTATTGGGAAATATAACAATGATTACATTATTTCTTGTTTTTTTCGCGTAACTTTTAAGAAATGGAAAGAATGATGTCAGCGTAAAATGTGGAAGAGAAATTCGACATTACTTGTAGTGGTCTCGTTTGGTAAAGCGTCTGGTATACTTAACCAGAGGGACGCAGGTTCAAACCGTGCCTGAGACCGAATTTTCCTTTTACAAAAAAAATATATCTTTGGAAAGAGTGGGATATAATAGTAACAACATTATTTTATATAAAAAAATATACTTTGAATTATCTAAATAAAAATCAAAAGTTTATGAAGTCTACCCACCTTCATTAGCTGGTGTGGCGGATTATAACCTAACCCCTCTTATTTTGGGAAGTGACCTTTTGACCCAGCAGTGGGACAGTATTGGTATAGGTTCGTGATGATGATGGGGGTAGTTTTTACGTTAGATTCGAAAATGATACCGTCGAAGCATACATCAAATTATTAATGTAGGTAGATACATAAAACTTATAACGTCTTAGTAAATGAACAGACAGAAATGTATTGCGGCTAAAATACTAGGAGGCGGTGAAAGGCGGCCCTTTTGGGGGCTGTCTATAATGTTGAAATGACGTCCAAAAAATACCTACTACCTAGAAGTCTATCTTGAATTTTGACTTCATTACCCCGGTGTTCCTGAAGGACCGAGTTTGTAATTGCAAGTGATGATTACATAGGTGCGTACAGAGAGATTTTTAAGAAGTTATAAATGTTACGAGTGGGTTCACGTCGGTAGTGCAATGGGTGGGTTTGGAACCGGCAACCACATGATCGCAAGTCCGACGCCCTAGCCATTAGGCTACCGCCGCTTCATTTGTTTTGTCTCCTTGTCAGGCTGATAAAGTATGACAGAGACTGGGGATTTATTGCTTAGTAGCAAAAAGTAATAGATTATACCTTGTCCATTATGTGAACCGTTTTTTGACAGATGGAACTAGTGATTGCAGGAACAATATTGCGATTATCGATCCGATTATTGACACTTTGATTACTGTCTAGTATTGATTATCGATTGTTTGGTTTTCGAATCGAAAATGGTGCAACGACGACCAATAATAAATAAATATGTATAATATTCATCTGATTGTATTATTTTTTATATAATATTCATTTTCCATCCATTTCTTTTCAAAAATATTGTTTAATTTATATTTTATTGATATAAGAGTGGATGCCATTTTCCGATACTGACTTAATGTCATTTTTCAAAATGATTCCAGCGAATACATTCGATTGCATCACTAGCCGCGGTAGAATGTGGTAGAATGTAACTAAAATTAATACGCTTAACAATAATCTTTTTTTTTGGAAAACCCGTTACATTTATGGTATTATAATGTCTGCAAGGAATCATAATTAAGATAATTGAATAACATAAAGTACCTAGATAATACATTTATTTTGTTACGCATTTCAAAGTTAACTTTTACGTAATCTGGAACACCTACGCTCTAAGGCAGTCAAAGGCATCTGTCAAAAAACGGTTCACATAATGGACAAAGTATAATATTTTTGTTCCAGATATCTTGTTTATCGCTAGTACTTAATACATATATTGAAATATTTATTTATTAATATTTACCTAAGTAGACCTTCCAACACTTAGTTCAAGAGTAGTCAAAACAGTGATAGCTTGGTTTTAATATGTTCAAAAGCCTAATAGGTACCTACTTAAATATTACACCCTAGATTAATATTAACTTTAGTACATGTAATATTAATTAATTTGAATGGTACAATTTATGTAACTGTTTATAACATAACATACCCTCTCGCCTGTGTTCACCGAAGGGTTAGGCAGAGATGTACTAGATGTACATCCACAGATCGCGAGCTTATTGCTATTCACTGGACTCATAAGTACCTAAGTTGTAAATTTTACATACCATCATCACGCCTGTATTCCCCGAAGGGTTAGGCAGAGGTGTACAAATGTAAACCTACATTTCGTAGGTACGTTTAGGTCTCATGTAAAGGGGACGAGCCTATTGCCATTAACCGGGCACAAATCCAGACTCCGAGCTTAGCACTGAGATGCTACTGAGAATTTCATAGAAAAACCCAATAACACCTTGCTTGACCTGGGGATCGAAAAGGACCTCTAGCGTAGCAGTCGTGCTTAGGACCACTAGATTTATGAGGCAGTTGAATGATTTTATCTATTAAAATAACAGAAAAAAAAAATTATAAAGAGGAAGGAGCAGTGATAGCTTAGTGATATTGGACTGCCAAGTCAAAGGTCTCGAGTTCGAATCCAAGGCACGCACCTCTGACTTTTCGAAGTCATGTGCGTATTAACAATTAATTATCACGCGCTTAAACGGCGAAGGAAAACATCGTGAGGAAACCTGCATGCCTGAGAGGTTTTCTTGACGGTGTGTGAAGTCTGCCAACCCGCAGTAGGCTAGCGTGGCGGACTATAGCCTAATCCCTCTCGCACTGAGAGGAGACCCGTGCCCAACAGTGGGACAATGTAATGGGTTGATGATGATGATTATGAAAGAGGAAAGATTTCTCATCACATCACATCACATTTGACATTTAAGTATATCACTTCTCAATCACGTAGGTAAAGACCAAGTTTATGTATGCGATTCTGTAGCCAGGTAGGATCTTTCTAGGATTAGCATTTAAAGAGATTTCTCTATTCTAGCTCAAAAACTCGGCAGAATTTTCTCGTGCACAACTTCAGGGATAGGATATTGTGTCATGGTGACATCGAAAATAATACATGCCATCACGCCTGTGTTCCCCGAAGGGTTAAGGCAGAGGTTTACTTAATATACACCCCCAGTTGACCGGTATGCTTAGGTCCCATGTAATAGGGGGTGAGCATATACCCATTCACCGGGCAAACATACAATAGCTTAGATTTGGAGATAAAATAATCAGCTGTTAAATAAATGCATTATAAATAACAGATAAAAATGTAAAGAATGATTCTGAATTTAAAATCACCATTATGTAGATAAGTATATCATAACATAACATACCATGACGCCTGTATTCCCCGAAGGGTTAGGCAGAGGTGTACTAAAGTACACCCACATTTCGCCGGTATGTTTAGGTCCCAGGTAATAGGGGGCGAGCCTATTGCCACTAACCGGGCACAAATCCAGACTCCGAGCTGCTACTAGGAATTTCATAGAAAAACCTAATAACACTTTGCTCGACCTGGGGATCGAACCCAGGACCTCTAGCGTAGTAGTTGCGCTTAGGACCACTAGACTAATGAGGCAGTCATCATCATAAGTATATCATCTATACCTTGTCCATTATGTGAACCGTTTTTTGACAGATGCCTTAGACTGCCTTAGAGCGTAGCTGTTCCAGATTACGTAAAAGTTAACTTTGAAATGCGTAACAAAATAAATGTAGTATCTACCTTATGTTATTCAATTATCTTAATTATGATTCCTTGCAGACATTATAATACCATAAACGTAACGGATTTTCCAAAAAAAATGATTATTGTTAAGCGTATTAAATTTAGCTACATTCTACCACATTCTTCCGTGTCTAGTGATGCAATCGAATGTATTCGCTGCAATCATTTTGAACAATGACATTAAATCAGTATCGGAAAATGGCATCCACTCTAATATCAATAAAATATAATTTAAACAATCTTTTTGAAAAGAAATGTATAGAAAATTATTATTATACAAAAATTAATACAATCACATGAATATTAAACATATTTATTTATTATTGGTCGTCGTTGCACCATTTTCGATTCGATAACCTAACAATCGATAATCACTACTAGACAGTAATCAAAGTGTCAATAATCGGGTCGATAATCGCATTGTTACGTTCCTGCAATCACTAGTTCCATCTGTCAAAAAACGGTTCTCATAATGGACAAGGTATATACTAATATTTATAATTTATTAGATACTTTATATTATTAAGCTAAAGAGTTTGTTTGTTTGCTTGAACGCTATAAATATCATCACGCTAAGAGTGATAGGAGCGGAGCATAAATAAAAAATGTTGCAAAAACGGGAAAAAATATTCCTTTTAAATGCAGAAGAGCCGAGAAACCACACGGGCGAATCCGTGGGCGGAAAGCTAGTATTAATATCAATATACATAAAGGCGGTAATTTTGAGGTTAAGCGTGTGTAGTAATGCATTCGTTACATAAAATCTTATGCATGTTTTATTTTGAACGCCTAGCAACCGAGTTAGTAATTTAAATCCTTCTGCAACGCTAACAAAACCTCAGTCTAGTAGGTATATATAAATACTAGCTTTCCGCCCACGGCTTCGCCCGCGTGGTTTCTCGGCTTTTCTGCATTTAATTTTTTCCCGATTTTGCTCCGCTTCTATTTGTCTTAGCGTGATGATATATAGCCTATAGCCTTCCTTGATAAATAGGCTATCTAACACTGAAAGAGTTTTCAAATCGGACCAGTAGTTTCTGAGATTAGCGCATTCAAGCAAACAAACAAACAAACTCTTCAGCTTTATAATAAGTACAGATTGCTATATAGTAAAGGATATTACTTACGTCTAGGCAACAGCTGTTACGTTAAATATAAGTGGTCTATATATCAACACTAGTTATAATGCTTATTATATGACTTTAGTTCTCCGTATTAAGGCCAAACGTTCAGCCACAAAAGAATCTATTATTAACTATTCTGTGGTTCAGCCTTGGGCGCGAAATTCAATTTAAAAATATTCTGTTATAATTGTAATTTTTCGCCAAATCCTCTATTTTACACCAAAATCACCTACGATAACGATTTTAAACCTTTTAAACGCCAGAGTATAAACGTATTGCCGTACCACTGACGCCAGGCCACTTTTTCTGTCAAATTCCACAAGGTAGTGAAAACACACTAAAGTAATTATTAAATTGTTTGTTTCATAATATGGTGCGACGTATATTTGTCATATATTTGTGACGTTGGCGTTCAGGGTAAGATTTCGTTTGTCACATATATGTGACAATGGCGTTCAAAAGGTTAAGCAAAAGTTTTAATACTAAATTGTAAATAAGTTATTTTCGATGTCGCAATTTCTACTGCCTTTCACCTAGAATGTGTTATAGCCGAAAAATTTGCAAAAAATCAAGAAAAATTTAATTCCGTACTGAACGTTTAGCCTTAAGTACAAATATTATAATACTATCGATGGTCACAGTGGTCACGGTGAAGGAAAACATCGTAACGTTCTAAAACCAAAAATTCGAAAATATTTTACATCTACCAATTCCCACTGGGCCCGCGTTCTCACCACGCGAGGAGGTGCTTTGCTCAACCTAGGTATCGAACCCAGGACCTGTAGTGTAGCAGTCACGCTTAAGACCACTGGACTAACGAGACAGGTAAATTAAGAAAATTAGAAAATGTTAGAAAACTTAACAACTAAACTGCCTCATTAGTCTAGTGGTCCGAAGTGTCACTACTACGCTAGAGTTCCTGGGTTCAGTCCCCAGGTCGAGCAAAGTGTTATTGGGTTTTTCTATAAATTCTCGGTAGCAGCTCAGAGTCCGAATTTTGGTGCCCGGTTAATGGCAAAAGGCTCGCCCCCTATTACATGAGATCTAAACGAGACCCAAAAAGTGTGGTTGTTCATTAGTGCACCTCTGCCTAACCCATCGGGGAATACAGGCGTGATGGTATGTTGTGTACAACTTCGAGAGGGAAGCCGATAGAAGAATACAGCTGGGATGGGCAGCATTTGGTAAACTTCGGCAAGTCTTCTCGTCGCTCATTCCACAGTGCCTTAAGACGAAAGTCTTCGAAGCGTGCGTCCTACCAGCTATGACCTACGGAGCCGAAACGTGGACACTCACGACGAGACTGGATCACAAATTTAAAGTCGCACAGCGAGCTATGGAGAGAGCTATGCTCGGAGTCTCTTTGAGGGATAAAATCCGAAATGAAGTCATCCGTCAGAGAACCAAAGTAACCGACATAGCTCAAAGAATTTGCACACTGAAGTGGCAATGGGCCGATCACGTCTCTCGGAGAACCGACAACCTTTGGAGCAAACGAGTTCTCGAGTGGAGACCGCGGCTAGGCAAACGTAGCGTAGGACGCCCACTGGCCAGGTGGAGTGACGACTTGCGGAAGGCAGCTGGCAGCAACTGGATGAAAAGAGCTGAATATCGGGCTCTGTGGCGTTCACTTAAAGAGGCCTACGTCCGTAATATTTTCAAAGAAATTCATTTTTGGATATTTTATGCCAGTTTATGGATAATATGAGGGTTTAGTTACTATATTCAGCAATCTATATATATAAAAGGCAATGTCCCGACTGACATATCATCGCCCAGCCGAAACCACTAATGATAGAAGTTTGAAATTTTGTGAGGATATTGCTTTTATATTCTAGGCGTCATTTAAGAAAGGATTTTTCGAAATTCATTCCCTAAAGGGGTGAAATGGGGGTTTACAGTTTGTATGAAACTCTGTCATTTCTAATTTGAATTTAATGAAATTTGGTATTAAGCCTCTAAATACAAAATAATAAAACACGTCGTTAAAGATTTTTTAAATTTCATCCCTTAAATGGGTAAAAAGGGGTGTTAAAGTTTGTATGGATATTTTTTTGTTTATTATCAAAATTACTTGAAATTGAAAATTTATGCATTTCAGTATAATTAATGATTTACGTATTTTTGGATTTTTTTAATTTCATCCCTTAAATGGGTAAAAATGGGTGTTAAAGTTTGTATGGAAAATATTTTTTTATTATCAAAATTACTTGAAATTTAATATTTATGCTCTTCAATACAATTAAAGAAATACGTATTTTTGGATTTTCTTAATTTCATCCCTTAAATGGGTAAAAAGGGGTTTTAAAATTTGTGTGAAAAATGTTTTATATACAATCAAAATTACTTGAACCTTAATATTTATGCTCTTCAATATAATTAAAGAATCACATATTTTAGGACTTTTTGAATTCATCCCTAAAAGGGTTAAAAAGGGGTGTTAAAGTCTGTACAAAAATAAATTATTTATTATCAAAATTACTTGAGATTAAGTATTTAAACTCTTCATTATAATAAAAGAAACACGTATTTTGAAATAAATTGTTTATTGTCGTGCTTGAACTTATGCATTTAAGCTGTACAATACAATTAAAGCAACAAAATTTCAATTTCACCCCTTAGTCGCGTAAAAAGAGTTACTTCCCCTATATAGTTCAAGTAAAGAAATCTGGCATTTGTATTAACACCTAATTTTTATTATTACCTTTAAAACGGAATACGTTATGCATTGCGTTCAAAATAAATAAATACGAGAATCACAATATTCGAAAATCATATCAAAGTTGTACATATTATTATTTAGCCAACCAGTTTGTGTCACGCACTCACTTTTGGCTAAAATACAAAGTCATCGGGACATTAGCTGTAGCTGCATCTGGAATAACACCTCTTTTGGTGGGAAGGTGGGAAAGCGGCTCTGCCTTTTAAACTTCCGCTTAGTCTTATTCGTGTCGAAACTCCGTTGTGCAATAATATCTTAGCAGAGTGACATTTCTCAAATTCTCCGAAATCGCAGATTTATCGTGTGGGATGAGACAACTAAGGCGCACAAAGGTGGAATTGAAGCACACACTAGATTTTTAAAGATGTCAGAGGCAGCAAAAGAACGATCGGTGGAGTTCCTGAGTTGCAGACGGGGGAATGCCGTCAGATTCTGTTATATCTAGAGGAACCCGAGCAGACGAAATCAGAGCATCCTTACCATCGTCATACCTATAGCCCTAACCCAAATTAATGATTATCCGTAAAAAGAAATATGAGAGATACGGTTCTTGGAAAGTTTTCAGAGCTATTACTTAAAATAGGAAATGCGGATTATCCCGAATCCGAAAGGAAAATATGTATACCATGTCTGCTGGTAACAGTAGTGACAGGTGGCTATGATAGTTTGAACAGTTAGAGTGTACTTACCCTGATTTTTCTAATAAACAAATAAGTTTATAGATTGGCTGTGCAAACGTGCAATACTAACTTCATAAAAAAAACATTGCAGCTGCTATTAATTACATACTTCTTAAGTCGTTGGAGGGCTCAGAAATTGAATACAGGTCTATCGATTCAGTCCTACAAGCGGATGAAGCAATTTACTATCATGTTTCCTTATATATGTATCATGAGTTCCTTAACAGTGTTAACCTTCCTTGGGACACCTGTAATGCTGCTGCGTCTCATTAAACGATTTAAACTATGTAACGGGACTAGACTGCGAGTAACCGCATTGCACAAAAATATTAAAGAGCCACTGTGATAACTGGATGTATTCGGGGGAATCACTTTTCCTACCTCAAATACCACTGATACCATCCGACTATGTTTTTGAGTACGATTTCTACTTTGCAATGCCCATAAAAATAATTCAGGGTGAGTCCTTAAGGGTGGCAGGCATAGATTTCAGAGATTGCTTCCTTCATGAGCAATTCTACGTTGCCTGTTACAGAGTCCGTACTAATAGTAATCTGGTCATTTTGACACCAGACAGAAAAAACACCAATGAGCAAAGTGGTTTACCACTATTTGTACCTCCCCGAGGAAATCGATCCTACGAGACCTCCAGAATGATAGACTATCACTCTAGCTGTAAGAACACGAATGCTGCTCATTTAATAACAAATACATATAGTACATGTTACTTTGGAAAAACCTAAACCGGCAAAATCGTGGTGTCCACGCGGGCGAAGCTGCGGGCGGAAAGCTAGTCTGATATAATTTACAAAGTCCTATAAACTTCAAAAATAAATCGCAGTTGTGGGGATGCGAACGCACTGTTCGTATAATGCAAGACCGGCCATTTTTGTCGTAGACAAGTATGCACTTAATGACACAGTGAATTTTGTGGATCGTTTGTTAATTATTATGAAGAAGTTAGTTATTGGCATGGTAGTTTATATTTTCTTTTTGACGGTAGGTAATTCACAACGCACAATTTATGATTTTTATGCTATTATTGTTTCACTAAACATATGTAACGGTATTATATTTTGACAATGTTATTGTTTTTAAACATAATTTGTTCCAAATTCACCGTATAGTTCGTATTGACAATTGTTACATTTTGAATATACTAAATCACTGTTTATGTTTTTTCTATGTGATAATTATACACTGATAACACTTTCACTGTTTTTTTTTACATCATAGATCACATTTATAACTTATTTAAAGTTATAGACTAGAGATTTTAATTTTAAATTAAAAAATAATGCGGAGCTCAATGTAAACATGTCGGGCAGCGCCATCTGCGAAAAGAATACGAATACGGGCTGATGATGATGATGATGATGATGATGATGATGGTATGTTGTGTTAAGACAGGGCAACATCTATCTGGTCAGATAGTGATCAAATAAAACTATACCAATGTTTCAGTACATTCTCTATAGTTTTCATGAAGCGTAAACGCCAACAGAATTTCGTAACAGACTTTGAAGTATATTCTCTTCCATAAGCCCCGGCAGTGTACTTAAATAACCGTAACTCAATTTTAAACCGTTATTATGAAACGGTGCTTAGGTGCACTTACTGTAAGTAACAGCTGTCAGCTGTATTAAGACGTTATTGTCATCTACGAGGAGTCCAGAAATTCCTTGTACGAGAAGTCTTAAAATGGTTGAAATATGTTATTTTAGTGAAGGAAAAATTCGATCGCGGGCATATTCGGACCTGCGTCTACTGGTTACGCTATGAGCCACTACAAAGATGTTAATTCAAAATGTGTGACCGAAGTTTGAGCAAGCAACTAATATTAGATATAAAGTTTAAGATTAAGTTGATACTACATATTACCGAGGTCTTAGCATAAAATCTGTTACAATAGATTGGTAAGCCTTGCCTCTTAAACTATGGTAACCTGCATCTTAAGGGATAGTGTGCGGCTGCAATAACCACTAACCGAGTACAAATCCGATCTATGAGCTGATGCGGAGAATTTAATAGAAAAACCCAATACTTAACACTCCTGATAATCGAACTTAGGAACACTGTATTAATGAAGCAGTCAGTTTAAGATAATTCAAAATAATTATTAAATATAAAAAAGAAACTAAAATTCCATCAACAAAATTTATTACAAAGGTAGATAACCAAAAATAATAGCATAAATTTAATATAAGCACATAATTATTATTATATTTTTAATAATACTTCACAAAAAAAATCCTTAGGTACTAAAATCTGTTATTATTAACCCCCGACACAAAAATGACGGGGTGGTATAAGTTTCACGTGTCTGTGTGTGTGTGTGTCTGTCTGTGGCATCGTAGCTCCCGAACGGATGAACCGATTTTGATTTTGTTTTTTTTTTGTTTGAAATGTGAATTAGTTGGGAGTGTTCTTAGCTATGTTTGATGAAAATCGGTCGAGATATAATGCAATGGTCGTGGGTTTTTTAAATGTTTAATTTAGTAGTTATAAAATACGTAAAGTGACTCTAACCACAAAAAGATTGCCATAGCAAGTAATACCTGAACAGTTCAAACAGTACCCGCTCACGAGCAAACTCTATTAACACGTATTTTGTAACATCCCGAAACGACGTTGTCCTCAAATAACAAGTCCCATAATACGCAAATGTCCCTAAATATTTTAATGAGGGACAAAATTTCCTTTCTTTTGGGCACCGGGTGGGTAATTAGAAAGCAGTGGTCTCTCTTGGGTGCGTTTCCATTGTCTCGGAGCTGGGCGGAGCGGAGCGGTAAAGAGCAGTGAAAAGTGGAAGTGTTTCATTGAATTTTCCGTTATTGCTATTGACTGTCTTATTAAACTAGTGGTTTTAAGCCCGACTGCTACGCTAGAGGTCCTGGGTTCGACTCCCAGGTCGAGCATAGTGCTATTTAGTTTTTCTATGAAATTCTCAGTAGTGGCTCGGAGTCTGGATTTGTGGCAATAGACTCGTATTACATGGGACCTAAACATACCGGCGACACGTGAGTGTACATATAGGACGCCTCTCTATCCTATAAAACATGGTGTTTTTTTACATCATTATCATTCATCATCAGCCCATACTCGTCCACTGCTGTAGGCCTCTCCTAGTGAACGCCACAGAGCCCGGTCTTCGGCTTTCCTCATCCAGTCACTGCCAGCTGCCTTCCGCAAGTCGTCACTCCATCTGGCCGGCGGGCGCCCTACACTACGCTTGCTTAGCCGCGGTCTCCACTCAAGAACTCGCTTGCTCCAGCGTATGTCAGTTCTCCGACAAAAGTGACCGGCCCATTGCCACTTCAGCTTGCTAATCCTTTGAGTTATGTCGGTAACATTAGTTCTCTGACGGATAACTTCATTGCGGATTTTATCCCTTAGAGAGACTTCGAGCATACCTAGGGAATTTTTTTCGCTTTTGATTAATTTCGCAGTAACCTCTGCGCTCTGCTCCGCCCAGCTTCTTGTCAATGGAAACGCACCCTAAACAATAGCGCCTTTCACCTAAAGTAATGTTTGCTCAGACGCCGAGAGCACCTTTGTGGTTGCAGATTTATTTGTACCTGTTTTTTTTTGTTGTTGATAGAAATGTAACATAACTAAAATGCTACGACACCTGCATCCCCGAACGGTTAGGCAGATGTGTATTGATGTAATGTGGTTCGTTATTTTTTTCATTTTGATGAGTTTTGATTTATTCAATTCAAGAACTTTGAATTCTTGTGAAAATGTAATAATATGTGTGATTTTGCTGGGGACTGAGATGCACTGTCTCTTTCCCACAAAAGAGTACCTATAGAGTATAGAGATTGTTTGTCATATCGGATTATGACGTCATAATCCGATATAGTGTGCTCTCTATCCATCTATCTAAAATCCTACTTTAATTATTATTAATATTATAAATGTGAAAGTTTGTGAGGATGGATGGATGGATGGATGTTTGTTACTCTTTCACGCAAAAACTGCTGAACGGATTTTGATGAAACTTAACAGTATTATTGTTTATACATCAGAATAACATATAGGCTTTAATTTATAACGATATTTTGGGAAATTCCCACTGGATTGGGAAAAATCTATTCCACGCGGATGAAGTCGCGGGCAAAAGCTAGTAATACTATAAAAAATAGACATCTGTGTTTTTTTATGTACGTTTGTAATGTTTTCACACAAAAACTACTGGACCGTTTCAAAAATTGTTTCACCATTAGAAAGCTGCATCTTCACTGAGTGACATAGGGTCTATAACATTTTCAAAAAACATAGGGGTCCCTATTAAAAAAGCAATAATATAACCCAAGGTGTGACAACGCGGGCAAAACTGCGGGCGGAAAGCTAGTCTAACATAAAATGAAAATACTTATAATTTCCCTGTATTCAAATTTCTCATCCTCATCTTATTGCCAAATACATATTATGTATATTATGAGCGTATAATAACTTTTGCAAAGCTCCCACAACCAATTACAGACCAAATATGGCGCGTTTCAGTTCGATATAAAAAAGTTTACCAATTTAACTTGCGCGGGGAGAATGGTTCAAATATATTTTTGTTAAAAATTAAGATCCGCGAATAATTCCTGTGGGTATCGTAAATTTAACCTGGGTCTCCAAGGATAGGTTTTGGCCTGAATTTTTCAGCCTAATTTTTATAAGTTTAGGCTGAGCTTGCCCGTGGCTAAGTTATAATTGCGCTAATAAAAAAAATTGCAAGGTTAAGCTGCGTTTGTTGCGGTCAATCCGTAGATGGGTGACCATTCATAATACATCGAGACCCTTCCATGCCGTTTTATTTAATTAAATCTATGGTTCAACTTTCGTTTGCAATGTCGGTCATGCTAAATTAAATGAAATGGCCGTCATTATGAAAAAGGGTAAGAAATACCTATTCAACCTTTTAATTTTTCGTTCAAAAAGGGGTTATTGATGACGTAACAGGCAGATAGTCACTTAGCTTGAACAGCTGACGTGATAAATGTATACCTTTTACATTTTTGTTGGTATTATTATAGGGAACGGTCTTTAAACTGTAGTGTTAAAAGGCGTCATTCTCATAGGCGTCATTCACAAAGACATCATTCACATAGGCGTCATTCTCATAGGCGTCATTCACATAGGAGTCTTTCACTTTGGAATCATTCAAATAGTTGTCATGTTGTCAGTTGTCATGAACATAAGTGTCTATCACATAGGCGTCTTTGACATAGGCGTCTTTAACATAGGCGACTTTGACATAGGCGTCTTTGACATAGGCGTCATTCGCAAAGGCGTCATTCGTATCGGCGTTATTTACATATGCGTCACGTCATTCGCTAAGCGTCATTCATATAGGCGTCATTCACATAAGTGTCATTCATATAGGCGTCATTGACATAAGCGTCATTCTCACAAGCTTCATTCTCATAGCCATCAATCTCATAGGCGTCGGTGTTAAGGGCGTCGGTGTTATTACAGCGGACGGTGTTAAAGGCGTGAGTATTCGTACGTAACGTATCTAGAAATCCGGGATATTGGCTTTGTTTTTTTTTAATAAATTACCTACCAACTATATTTTTAATGACAACTGTTTTCCTTGACACTAAAAATCGAAATCTCATATACTTTTTAAATATTTTAGTAACCCTAGCCCAATAGACGAATTTCCCCTTTAACCATTTATCTAGAAGATAATCTTTCCATCTTTGCTCACTTCCCAGAAATAAATTGGTATCACACTAAACGTTATGCACAATTTTCGACAGCATTCTATTACTTTGCCATGTGGTAAACGTAAACGTAAATAGTACCTACTTTCTGTCATAGTCAAATACATTTAAAAAAGTAGGTGTACAAAAATAAATGACCTATAAATTATATCGAAACAACAATTGTGTTATCACCTATACCAATTCAATACCGGTATTATACTGTAAATTTTGGGATGTTACCTAAATATATTACACGGCCGCTTTTTTGTAGCCATCTGAACTTGGTCGGGTTATGTAGGTTTTCGATGCTTCGTCAGTATTATAATTGTTTTTCTTTAATTACTGAATTTAATGACATGAAATTTTGAATATGAATAGTTGAATGAATACACTAATTATTGGCATACATTTTACCATGCAATGCCTTTAGAACGTCGTGATATTTGACTGCTTTGTAAACAGTGATCTATTCATGGTAAATTGTCCTATAACTCTTTAATTACTAACGGAACATCATTGATACTTGGCAACATGTTGCAGACACTTACAAGGTTTGTATAAACGTGACAATCTAGACCCCAAAGTGCATACTTTAAGAACTAAGACCTAATAAGCGTATTTTACGTTTATATTTTTATCTTTTAAGACCTACATTTTTTTCTAAATCTGTTTTTTAAACAAATATAAACAAATTCAAAACAATGTATGTAAAAATCTACAGCTCTCTATGTAAGCGCTTTATATGAAAACTAGCTAATGGCCAAACGTTCGCGTAGCGGAAACTTGAATTTCTCCGAAGTTTATGCATGCACTAATGTTATTCATACATACACAATTACACACAAATACACACTAATTATTGGACACATCTTTTTTCTTCTAAAGTTTATGGATTAAAAAAAGTTCCGCCAGGACAACGTTCACCCAGCGGAATCAGTTTTTAATGAATTTCTCCACAATGGCTGCGTGCACAAATTATTTTTTACCATACACAATTATACAACGTCATACACTAAATATCTGCATAATTAAAATCTTTAAATTCAACAACATTCCGCTGCGCGAACGCACACGTTTAATGGTAGGTACACTATTTTGTATTTGAAACAATGTTCGAAACAACAACAAGTTTTGTACTTAACACTAGTCCCAAACGCGACTGCTACGCTAGAGGTCCTGGGTTCGATTCCCAGGTCGAGCGAAGTGTTATTGAGTTTTTCTATGAAATTCTCTGTAGCGGCTCGGAGTCTGAATTTGTGCCCGGTTAATGGCAATAGACTCACGTACCCCCTATTACATGGGACCTATACATATAGTTGGAGAAATGTGGGTGTACATTAGTACACCTCTGCCTTACCCTTCGTGGAATACAGGCGTGATGGTATAATATGTTTATGCTATTATTGATTTATTAATTTTTTGCTATTGAGCTTTTGCTATTTTGCTTTTGATCAAGGGAAATAGACTCATTTTTATATATAGATATACATACTCTTCTTCACACCAACCTGTCATTCTGTGTCTTTGGCACAGCTATCTATGATTCTGACATTCTGCATTGAGTTTGACAATGTCATTTAATTTTCAAAATCGTTGAGAATGTTCGTTGAGAGTTGGTAAACGAAACATATAAGATGAGTAAGACGAAGTCTGCAAAAAACACGACCTACTATAAGCCACATTTTAACAAGCGCGCAAGTGTGAGTACTTATAGAAGTTTAAAATCGAAGTCCTTCCATTACCAAAGAATGATAGATGAGAGGCTTATGGCTAAGTTATAACTGCGCTGATCAACAGATCTGCAAGGTTAAGCTACACATGCCGCTCACGATCTTGGATGGGTGACCTTTTTTAACACATGGAGAACCCTCCATGCCTCGGAGAGCATGTAAAGCCATCGGTCCCGGTTGTCATACCCTGGACAATCGTTAGTGGAAGTCAGAAGCCGAAAAAGTGTCAGTAACTGACGGCACGCATACATCAGTCGGTCAGAGAGTAGCACAACGACCCGTCGCACGATAATACCAGATCACAAAGACATTTGCTTAGGAGCACCGAAGGCCAAATTCCCCTTCAGTCTCCTTCCTTCTCCTTTTCTCCTTCCCCTCCCGTTTCCTTAAATAGGCTCGGCAACGCATCTGCAACTCCTTTGGTTTTGCAAATGTCCATGGGCGGCGCTGGTTACTTACCATCAGGTAGCTCGTCTGCTCGTTTGCCGAGTTATACCATAAAAAAGGTCATGTGAAGTACGCAAAAAACTGTCAGAAAACTTTCTTTTTAATCTTATACGAGTCTCATTCCCTGACAAATTCCTACAGAATGCTGCTGCTGTTAGAAACCAGTAAATTCCTGCAGTTTAAAGTAGCCGCAGCGTTTAGCGGTGAACTTAAAAATCATTAAGTGGCTATCACAATAGACCGAATGCGGTCGCAGTGATACACACAATACCTATCAATAAAAAAAAAGAAACAATATACGAGTCTCGAGGGGAAAGGGATGGTACTTATGCCAAGATAGCTTGGTTCATCATCATCATCATCAACCCATTAAATTGTCCTACTGCTGGGCACGGGTCTCCTACTACTCTCAGAACACTCTCGTTCTGAGAGTAGTCAGCGAGTAGAGTAGGCTAGCGTGGTGAACTTTAGCCTAATCCCTCTGGATTTGGCTATAGTCCACCAGGCTAGCCTACTACGGATTGGCAGCCTTCACATGCCGACAAGAAAACTTTTCGGGCATGCAGGTTTCCTTACAATGTTTTCCTTCACCGTTTAAGCACGTGATAATGAATAATTAATACGCACATGACTTCGAAAAGTCAGAGGTGTGTGCCTTGGATTCGAACTCGAAAACCCTCTCGAAGCCTTTGACTTGGCAGTCCGATGGTGATATCACTAGGCTATCACTGCACGCACACATCACGCACTGCTTATAGCTTGGTTACTCAGATAATAATGTCTTCCAGGTTCGCTCCCAAGGCCCGCCCCCCCATCAGCCTAATAACGATGTCGACACCTCCTTCTTCGCCGACAGTAAATTTGGATCGCTGGTAGATGTCGTGATGTGTTTACTACCATTCATATTTTTATTGTTATATTTTCTATTTATTTTGTAAATACTATTAATACAGAGAGGCAAGATATTATGTTTTCTTTTTATCCTGTAGTTAAATGATATTTACTTCTGTAAAAAGATCCTTGAAAGAAACTTACAAGTCAATGTTTTATACTTGTTTAAAACTAGATGGCGCCGGCTTTTCAAACTTCACTCTGAGAATCGTGGTCTCTTTTAAAGACAATAGTAATATCATAATCAATAAACTAATAGAAATTATATTCGAGTTGTACGAGATATATTTCTGATTTAAATTGCGAAATACTAAAAAACATCCATAGTGTTTTTTGGCTCTGCTGAAAAGTATCAATTTTGAGTTGTGCCCTCTTTACTCACTGAAATATGAGCACATTAATCGAGAGAATACATATTTAAATACCTTTATAAAATGCATACCTAAAAGAAAACTAAATCGCAAAAGTTTTCAAAGGACCACTCGCACAGAAAAACATATTCCACACGTTAGAAATAATGAAAGTGACTCTTCCAAGAATTAAACGAAAGAATTTTAAAAAATTCATGAATGCATACATTTTTAAAATTCCATCTTTTCAGCAGATTCTAGTTTAGTTAGTAAATAAAATCCCTTAAAACCTGAAAACATCAGCGGAGACATACCATCACGCCTGTATTCCCCGAAGATTTAGGCAGAGGTGTACTAATGTACACCCACACTTCGCTAGTATGTTTAGGTCCTATGTAATAGGGGGCGAGCCTATTGCCATTATCATGAAGAGATTAATGACTGTAGATGAAGCGAAAGTAATGTGCCAGGATCGTAGCAAGTGGAAATCTATAGTCTCTGCCCCCATGGGAGACAGGCGTGACATATTGTCACGCCTTGTCACTCCCCATGGGGAGTATGAGCATTCGTGTATGTATGCATTTATGTATCATTTTTTATTTCATTTTAATTTTTCGTTTCACTATTTGTGTAATAGAAAACATCTAACCAGCTTTACAGGGAATGAACGCGTAAATATACGTAGTATATATGTAAATCAAACAAAATGCATGAATAGCCTCTGCTAGTTGGTAAACATTGCTGCGCCTAACGCTACACCCACTGCGGCGTTTCCAAATGTTGCTAATTGCCGTAAAATAATACAAAATATTTAGACGACTTTGTTATTTAACCATGACGGAATTACTAAGCTTAATTAGTTCACCTAGTTGTTAAAGCATTCTAGCAAAGTACGCTGACCAATTGATCTAGAAGGCTCACCGTTTTGATGAAACGAGATTCTCCAAGCAACGTCACTTAAAAGACGTAAAATGTGGAAGAAAATTCGACAACACAGGCAGTGGTCTCGGTAGCTTAGTTGGTAAAGCGTCTAGTGTACTTAACCAGAGGGACGCAGATTCAAACCCTGTCTGAGGCCGAATTTTTCTTTCACTAGGAAATTTTCTTTCAATAGGAAATTCATATCTTTGTTCTCCAAGCAACTTTAAAAAAAGCTGTCACTTTTTGTTCAAGAAAAATATTTTTTATAGTGAACACAATTTGTGGAGCGCTGGAGGCCCAATTCCTCCCTCAATACCCTTCCTTCTTCTTTCCCCTTCCTTTTCCTTAAATAGGCAACGCATCTGCAACTCCTTTGCTATTGCAGATGTCCATGGGCGGCGACGACTACTTACCATCAGGTAGCTCGACTGCTCGTTTGCCGAGTCATGCCAATAAAAAAAAAATATTTAAAGTCGTTACAAGTTAAGAGTTGAATAAACCCAATTATAATAAGTAAATATAAAATACATAAAATTCTGAAAAAAAATTGATCTTAAAACTATGTTAATAAATCAAATTAATCAACAAGACATCCATATAATTATAAGTAATCATTTACGTAAGATCCTTCCCAGCACTGTGGACCCTGATAAGTCTAAAATCAGCTTTAAGATTCTGTTGTCGTCCCTTAATGCTGCGCAATAGCGAAGCTATATTTTAACCGCCGACAAAACGGAGGAGGTTCTTAAGTTGACGTATATATGTTTTTTTTTTTATTTATGATATATTTTTACATTGAACGATTTTGATAATTCTTACTTTTTTATTGGAAATGGTATACCCCGAAGTTGTCCCATAGAAATTGGGAAAAGAAAAACAGGGGATGATTGATTGTTTATTTATTTATTTATTTATTAATGCTTTATGCACCGTTGGTACAAAGGCGGTCTTAATGCCATAAGGCATTTTCTGCCAGACAACCTTGAGGTGATGCAGAGATAATTAATAATACAGTAGTGCACTCGTAGATCAAAGAGAGATTAATAAAATGTAGACTAAAATAAATTATATTAGATATACAATAAACATAAACAGATACATATAAGTATGTACTCGTAATACATAAAATAATAGGATATATATAACTTATAAATATATAAAAATATGATACATATAATATTAGATAAGCAGATAGATCAATTCAAGACGATGAATCAGCCAAATTACAGTCGAGAAGGTGTTTTCGTAGCTTTTGTTTAAAAGATAGCCGAGTGTTTGCCAACCTGATTTCAGACGGGAGAGCATTCCATAATAAAATAGCTTGGACAAAGAAGGTAGAATGAACGAAGTCAGAAGAGTGTGAGGGACATTGAAGGAGACGGTTATTTGAAGATCGCAAATATTTTGTATGATTTGTACACAGATACTGAAAGTGAGAAGTTAAGTACGAAGGAGAATTGGAAGAAAAGAGAACAGAGTACAGCATAGTCAATGCTCTCATGTGCCTACGTTGCCGAATAGGCATCCATTTAAGGAGCGTGCGGAATTCAGATACATGATCATATTTGCGAAGGTTAAAGACGAAACGAATGCAGTTATTAAGAAGGCGATCAAGTTTGTTGAGCAGATCTGCATTCAGGTCATAGTAGCACACATCACCATAGTCAATTATAGGAAAAATTAGGGCCTGCATAAGCATTGTTTTGGTCTTCGGTGGAAGTAGATTTTTCAGCCGGTATAAAGAACGTAGCGATCCCGTAACTTTCTGACTGACACTAGCTACTTGGTTTCGCCAGCTAAGGGTAGTATCAATATGTAAACCAAGATCCTTAACACTAGCGCTAATGGGAATGACCTGGCCATCAAAAATTACTTGGGGAAGGGTGATGTTACCCATTTTACAAATATTTCGCTGACTGCCTATGATAATCGCTTGACATTTGTCTGGGTTTACCGCAACACCAAACATGTCGGACCATCTTTTTATAGCGATCAGGTCAGAATTTATTGCCTGGATTGCATTGGATATATTTTCCACCCCAGCTTGACAATATAACTGCAAGTCATCAGCATAAAGATGAAACGAACACTGAAGTTGGTTAGTAATGAAATTTATGAATATAGAAAATAGAAGAGGAGAAAGTATGCCACCTTGAGGGACGCCAGTCACCACGTCGCACCATTTAGAGGATGATTCCTCAACATGGACCGACTGCTGACGATCCCGAAGATAAGAAGAAAACCATACCAGCGCTTCGTCAGAAACCATAAGATGGGAGAGAAGGGACAGAAGGATTTCGTGACTGACGGTATTAAAAGCATTGGAAAAGTCAACCAGCACTAACAGAGAAACTTTGGATTCCTCCATACCCGCTTTAATATCACCAGTCACTTTAAGGAGAGTGGACACAGTACCATGGCCTGGCCTAAAACCAGACTGGAAAGGACTTAAGAGATTGTTCAGATAAATAAACTGAGAGAACTGTTTATGAACGCATGCTTCAAGCACCTTAGATAGAAAGGGAAGAATGGAAATAGGTCGAAAATGACAAGGAAGGGTAGGGTTTGAAATCTTGGGCAGGGGACGTACATAAGCTTTACGCCACAAGGACGGATAAATTCCAGACTCTAATGAGAAATTTATAATGTGAGCAATAGTTGGAAGGAGTTGGTCCAATAATGACACAACCATTCTGCGGCTCACATTGTCACAGCCCACTGCCTTAGATTTAATGGATAGGATTATCTTTTTGATCTCTGCATCAGCAACTGGAACGAAGTGAAAAGGATTTATTTTAGGACGCGATAGACCAGATATCGAATTAAGTGTTAACTGTTTGGTCAGACCATCCAATGTAGAAACAGTGATGAAGTGATTATTAAGGACGTCCAGGCCAATTGAAGAAGGAAGGTCTAAATGACGCGATTTGCCGATACCTAAAGTTCCGAGAAACTTCCAAATATCGGCAGAAGAACAAGAAGAAATGTTCTCAAGAATATAGCGGCGTTTAGCATTCCGAATCATCTGGTTACACCGATTCCTTGCAGCCTTGAAGAGTTTCCAATTATCTTCGACACGATCTCTTTTATATAAGCGGAAAGCACGGTTCCTACGTCTCATTGCCATCTGAACCCCTCTAGTCAACCATGGCGCAGGTGGACGCTTCAACTTAACCTTCTTAAACGGGGCATTAGTGTCATAAATGTCGGTCACAGCCCGATTGAAAATTTGGACCTTTTCGTCAACCGTAGAGGCGTCAACCAAAGGCTTCCAGTCAATACTTGCCGCATCCCTGCATAACTTTTCTACGTCCATCCGCCCAAAACAACGCCTGTACAGTACCACGGGCTTAGGTTTAGGAGGTAATCATATATATTTATTGCATTCATGTAGTACAAAGGTGTTACAAAAATGTAGATGTTTCATACATGACCCTGCTAGGGCACAACAATATGTACTTATTTATTATCATTAGTTTATAACATTAATTAATAATTTACTTTATCTAATTATAAACATTATTTCATTGTGTATTTTATAACAATCTAATTATGGCGTTGTTGTTTTTATATATTTATAACATTATTTAATTATCTATTATAACATTTTATATATTATAATTATAATACTTGCTAATTAAAATCATTATAATGGTATTATTAGTGTTGTGTCTGGTATTAAGGTGTGTTCAATTTTGTATGTTTTTGTATGCTATTTATTTATCATCAAAATATTCGTTTAGGGTGTAGTATGACTTGGATATAAGATATTTGTGTAGGCTATTTTTAAATTTATTGTCGTAATCTGTGTTTTTTATAGAGTTTGGAAGCTTGTTATATATTTTGACACACATGGCTAAGGGTCCGGAATGAAACATTGTTAGTTTTGAGCTAGGTAAGGCTAATCTATTTGTGTTTCTAGTATTGCGTTGTTGTGAGCGTTGGTCTTTTGTTAGTGGGAACAGAGATGGGTGTTTTCTCACAAATTTGCCAGCTTCTAATATATGTATACTAGTAAGTGTAAGTACTTTATATTGCACAAAGAGCGGCCTGCAGCTTTCTTGGTTGTGTATATTTGCTAGGATCCGTATACATTTCTTTTGTAAAAGAAAGGGTCTCTCGATATCCACACTATTACCCCACACAACGATTCCGTAATTTAGCCACGAGTATGCGTAAGCATAATATGCTGTTAAGGCAGTTTTGAAATCGGTGGCTCTTTTTAGCTCTCCTAGGGCATATGTGAATCTTGCCAGTTTATTACATAGGGCGTCTATGTGAGCTTTCCAATTTATGTTGGTATCTACAGTGAGACCTAGCAATGTAAACTGGTTTATGCATTCAAGTTTTTTATTGTTGTATGAATAGTTAATATCTAGTTTTTGTTTTTGGTAAGGTCTGTATTGCATTAGTTTCGTTTTGGAGTAATTTATTTCTAAGTTATGGTCTTTTAGCCATGTTATTGTTTTACCGAGTTTATCGTCTATTATTGTGTTTAAGGAGTCATTATTTGAGTATGGGAAAATTATCGATATATCGTCAGCAAACAAGATACTTTGAGCATCAATTGCCCTAGGGAGGTCATTTATGTATATTAAAAATAATAAGCAACCTAAGACGCTGCCTTGTGGTATTGACATAGTTACTTTTGATATATTAGATCTTATATGTGTAATTTGAGCTGTGTGTGGATCGTTATATTCCAGTTCAACGCATTGCGCTCGATTTTCTAAATAAGAGCAGAACCACTTATGTGCGGTACCTCTAACACCTATTCCATATAACTTATTGAGTAAAATGTGGTAAGAAACTCTGTCATATGCTTTGCTCATATCCAGTAAGATTCCCACTGCATATTTTTCCTCATTGATTATGTTCAGTGCTTCCTGAATGTACTTGAATACTGCTAATGTAGTGGATTTATTTTTTCTGAACCCATTTTGGCTTTCATTGAAGATTTTATACTTTTCACAGTACGAGTAGAGTCGTTTTGACATTGCAGTCTCGAATACTTTTGAGGCAGTAGGTAGTAACGCTATCGGTCTATAGTTACTAGTGTCAGTCTGGTCACCCTTTTTGTATATTGGCTTTACTATTGATATTTTAAGCAGGTCGGGGACAGAGCCTTCGTCAAAAGACTGGTTAATAAGATATGTTAGTGGAATAGTAAGTTCGTCAACACAAGCCTTTATAAGAGTCGGTGGAAGTTCGTCGTGACCATAGCTTCGCTTATTCTTCAATGTTTTTATTATTAATCTTATTTCACTTGGGTCAGCTGGTCTTAAATAAATGGAGTTTTCACTTTGAGAAGTTGTGGGTCGGCCACTTGGACAAGAGTCTCCGTTAATGCTATTCTTTTTGCCTACTGAAATAAAATAATCATTAAAAGCGTTTGCTATAGTGTTCACATTATCTGTTATATTATTTTTTATGCGTAATTTAAAATTAGTTTTTGATTTTTTGTTTATTTTGTTTGTACGCTGTTTTATAATTTGCCACATAGTTTTAGTTTTATTTTCAGATTTATTCATCATTCTTATGTAATTTAGTTTTTTAGAGTGTGCTACTGTTCTTTTAAGTATTTTCTCATATTGCTTATAGTATTTATGTAAAATGTTGTTATTGGTAGTAGATATTAGTGATTTCATTTGTCTTTTATGCTTACATGCTATCTTTAATCCTGTAGTTAGCCATGTTTTGGGTTTTATATTTTTAATTTTGACGGTTTTTTTCGGTATGGTTTGGTTTAGGACGCGTTGTAGGGTGTTGTGGAATGAGGTGTAGTTAGTATTTATATTTTGGTTTTCGTTTATTACTTTTCCCCAGTCTAGTCTTTGCAGTTCTTTTTTAAATGAATTTATGTTTTGCTTGTTAAACTGTCTCTTTTGTGTTACTATGTGTTTTTTATTATTATTATTTTGGTCTCGAGTTGGTATAGTTATCGCTACTCCTTTGTGGTCTGACACTCCGAGTTCAACAACCTCTAGGTGTAATTTATTTTGTTCGTTTGTGAATATTAGGTCAATGCATGTGCTGCTTGAAGCTGTTTCTCTAGTAGGTTCCCTCACTAGCTGTTGGTAATTATACTTAGTCATATTATTAAGTAAAATATATGAATTTCGATTTTTCTCAAGTATGTTAATGTTGAAGTCCCCGCCTATTATTATATGTTTATGTTGATCTTTTAAATTGATTTTAAGTAAGAGTTTTTCCAAGGTTGTATAGAATATTTCAGTTTCTCTATTTTTTTGCGGCCAATATATAACTATTAGGAGAATATTATGTTCAGGTATATCAATTGCACATGTTTCGAATATATATTCGATAGTCATGTTTGTTATGTCTTGAGGTTTCAGGATGTAGGAAAGGAAGATGAGGTCGTGATGAGAAAAACCAGGTGCAATAATTTGACCATGAGAGGAAACGAGGGAAGTATTGGAGGTAAGGATTAAATCAAGCCAAGTGTCCTCTCCCACATTGTTGTGGTGAGTAGCTTGAAGAGGAAGGGTATACAGGCTCGCTGACTCTATCAGGTGCAGGAGTTTTCCAGCACGAGTTGAGTTTTGAGCAAGGAGGTTTGTATTGAAATCGCCCATGATGATGTGATGTGCATACTCTGAACCCACTGATTCTAATACTGATTCGAATTCAGTGAAATAATCTACAGTAGGGGGACAATAAACCACCCCAAGAATGACTTTAGCGCCTCTGACACAAACCTCTAAAAAGAGAAACTCAGCAGAGGAAGAATAGTTTGGAGATGAAGTAAAAAGAATTTTAAAGGGAAGATCACTGCGAAGATAAATAGCAACACCACCTCCTCCCTTACCAACCCGATCATTCCGGATCAGAACAAAACCAGGCAGCGGGTAAGAGGTAGATAGTAATTGAGGTTTGAGCCAATTGTTCACTCACTGATTTTAATGCTGAGTTGTGTATTGCAAAAAATAAAAGTTTAAAGAAAAGATTAAAAAGATTAAAAAGATTAAAGCCACAAAAAAATAAAAAAAACAAGTAATTAAGCTGCCGAAAAACTGAAAAGCAATAACATACTTAATAACATTAAACAAAATAATTAAACCGCCTTAAAAAAACAATAGAAAAATATATGGCGAAAACAAGATCCACTCAAATTAAAGACACCGACTTCAGAACCTGTTTTAGACCAGGGAATGGAAATCATTGGGTCAATGGCGTCCAAAATACTAACCTCAACTCCCTAAACACACGGCTCACTTTAGAACGTAGTGGCTGTAATAATTGTCAATGACACGATTACGTCGCGGTGAAGTTCCGCATGTTACAAAAATATCTGACCTAAATACTGTAGCCGTATTCCATTACTTGCGATACTCGATGACGAGAGCGTTTACAAACTTGTCATCGCGTTCATTGATTATAAAGGTCTTTCTTGGTAGGACTTTAAGTAGAAATAAATTAGTTATCTGGGAGCACGGTAGTGCCATCGCCAAGACGAGCCAAAGGGAGGGTACTACCTACTTTGGTCTGGTCTGGATAATACTATTTCAGGTTTCTGCCAACGCATGAAATGATTGTGTTGTCTCGTACGTAATATCTTATATAGTTTTTTAGCATTGTTTATGAAGGCTAAAAGGGCCATTTTACGTTCAGTATTCTATTGGCTCTATAACAGTATCTCAACTTTGAGTTTCTCTGTCAAAAAAAATGTAGGTATTACAAATTGTAATCCAAATTTTGTTTTTTTCAATAACAAACAGGAGTGTTTATTAAAAACTTACAATTAATTATGTTTGATGACAGATAATCAAATCATTTGACTCTGGAATGTCAAGACTGAAAAAATCTCTTCCATCGCTTCAGCTGTTTAGGAGGAGTTCGGACATAGGCGTATTATATAAATTATGAAACGTCATTGAAATAGGTATAGAACCGGGTAAACATATTGCTTAAAAATAGAAAGAGATGGCTAGCATAATAAAGTGTGACAGTTCATACTATGCAGCACTTGCCGTCCCTTTCATTTCTTTTTCAAGATAATTGCAGCTCACTTCACCTATTGTAATCGCATAAAGTTTCTTGTATTATATTTTATAAATAGACGGGAATTAGTCAGCAGGAAAATCGAGATCAAAACTAGTATCTAAAGTAATAAGGTCTATATTTATTTAATAAAACTTTTCCAAGAATCTTTGTGAAAAATCAAGTACCTAAGTACTTGTTAAAAGTTTTTCAATTTCATTTTGCTCTTCAAACTAATCTTTAACGAGAAAATAACTTAGAAAGGAAATTGGTTTCAGAATACCTGACACAGTTTTTTTTTACGAAAATCAAAAGTTTAAAAAACTTGCCAAGTTTAGCTTCTAGGTAATACTAATATAAGATTTATTTATTAGTCGTGTTATGTATTTTTATGACTAAGACCATAACCGAATTCAAAATATCTAAATATATATAACTCAAAGGTGACTGACTGACTGACATAGTGATCTATCAACGCACAGCCAAAACCACTGGACGGATCGGGCTAAAATTTGGCATGCAGGTGGATGTTATGACGTAGGCATCCGCTAAGAAACGATTTTGATTAATTCTACCCCCAAGGGGATAAAATAGGGGATGAAAGGTTGTATGAGAAAACACACGGGCGAAGCCGTGGGCGGAAAGCTAGTTTTTAATATATTTTCTGAAGAAATGGTTGGACAGGAGCCACTTTTGTAAGATACCATCTTGGAAGCCACCCTATGAGAAAAATCGATTCACAATCGATGAAAATATAGTGTCACAAACACAATTTTTTTTTGCAATCACGTTTTATCAAAATTCCACGGTACCTGATTTGTGAATGAGGTTTAGGACCTAGGAACTGCGACGCTATTTATACTATACTCAAAAACCGCTTACCAATGACTAACTGACTGACTTTTGCTTAAAGTAATATTAAGTTATTTTACTGAAGGAAAAATACGACCGCCGGCAGGATTCGAACCTGAGTCTTCTGGTTAAGTACACCAGACGCTATGACCGCTAAGCCTACGCGACTCCGCGACTCAAAGACGTAAATTTAAAATGTGAAGGCAAATTTCGACATGGCGGGTGGGAGTCGCGGTGGTGGTATCAAAATGGTATCCTATGGTGGTATCAAAACAAAAGGAAATTAAAAACCCTTATCATTTCTTCAAAGAACGATATACCCTTTTCGTGAATACAATTGTGTAATGAGATGTGGCATTTGAATCCTGATAGAGATAGGTACAATCGCCAGCATATCAAGTTATACAAGGCTGTCAAATTTCTCCAAATTAATTTAAACCTTAAAGCTTTTATGATTAAGTTCAAAATCGACTGGGAAATTTTGAAATTTTGTGATAACTTGATGTGCTAGCGACAGTTCTTTAAAATCCATAGGATATTATTATTGATCCTATGTGTATTGCCCATATTCCTCATTCTGTTATATCTCATGTAATAAGGGACGAATGAACACTTGGAGGTCTACTACGAAATCGAACTATGAAGTTTCCCCGGACCACATATTTTCCTATCTTAAAAATATGATTTACAAAATGATGCTCTTGTCTTTTATATAGATGCTAGTCACCTCTTCCAAATGCTATTTATCATTTAGTTCTTTGAGAATTTGCTAATAAAAGCTAAATTGTAATATGATTTCACGGTCACTTGAATGAATACACAGCAGTATTCATCTCCCAGTATAAGTTGAACTCTAATTGTACGAGGCCAACTTATACTGGAAATGTGTAGCTAAGTGTCCATGATTCCATCCAATTCCATCCATCAGAAGTGGCTATTTTAGCCCCCTATAAAGTCGAAAGATCACTGTGAGACGTTGTTTCGTTTCGACCCAAACCTTTAATGTATGATTTTGATAGTAGACCCCCAGAATACGAATGCCTAGGTCGAAACCGCTAAAATAAACGACGTCGCCCCTGCGTCAAAACTATTTGATACAAATATTTGGCAATAAACCGCTTGTTGTAAGACATTTTTGTACGGAATCCGTTTTTGTTTGCGCATTTATGTAAGTCGTATGTAAAAATAGGGCCAAGTTTCGCGTCTACGAATATGAACGATATTTATTTGTGAAAAAAGTTTGCTTTTTATTACTTTTTTGTGGTTGCTATATTTCGAAAAAACAAAGACTTTATGGTTTAAATGCTGTATTAGTATTGAGTATCTCGAATCATTATAAGAGAATTTAAGTGAGTATGATGACTATATTTTTTTAGGATATAATAAATCGTACATCAATAATAGCGATAAAATTCCTGATTGAGCGATAAAATTACTAATTGAGCAGCAAAATTCCGAATACAAATATAGTTAAGGTTAGGTTAGAACTGTGACCCCGCATCACCATCTGCCAGCAACAAATCGAGTTCATGATTTGTTAGAAAAAAAAACGTCACCGTTTTTAATATTCGTAGTCGCCGACAGTTTACCGCCCACTTAGTATTTCAATACTCAGTATTCGTTTTCTTTGACGCCTTTACTTTGACTTTTAATTCGGTCGTTTAAATACGAGCCTATTTTTCTATGGCTGCCTCGTTAGTCTATTGGTCCCAAGCGCGACTGCTACGCTAGAGGTCTTGGTTTCGATTCCCAGGACGAGCAAAGTGTTATTGTGTTTTTCTATGGAATTCTCTGAACTAGCTCGGAGTATGGATGGATTTGGGCCCGGTTAATGGCAATAGGCTCGCCCCCTATTAACCTCTTCTTCTTTCTTTCATTTCTTCTTCCTCTACCTAACCTACCTTTGGGGAATACAGGCGTGATGGTATGTTATGATTTTCTAGTTTGACGTCACATATTCCTATAATGCGCTCTCCGTCTAACGTATTTTTTTTTGTTTTTTACAAAACCAAAATTGAAATCGGTTAAAAAATATGGCTCTATTTCTGCTTAACTTTTTCATTACGCTATTCATGTAACAGAAATGGAAAGGAAACATGTTGCTATAAATCCAGGCATAACACTAGGCTTTTTACCCCGTAAAGCTTTTTCAGTTACACAGAAAATTAGTTTCAGATTTCATTAACTCGTATAACATTTATTTATATTAAAGATTTCTGAAAGTTTTGAGTATTTCCCATGACCTACGCAAATGTCTTGCTGATCTGGTATCGTAGTGCGTCGGGTCGTTGGGCTCCCTAAAAAATGGTTGAGCTACACGATGACTGATGTATGCGTTCCGTCAGTTAGGACAGGTCAACTCAAAGCTGGTATGGTTCTTTCTTCAAAAGGCCTGTTCAGATTTTGCCCTACATTGAACTCGCATATAATATAACTATTGTCTGGACTTTAAAAGAGACCATGATTCTCTGAGTTTGTTTCGACGTTTCTTCTCAGAGGTCGTCAGACAGGAAACGTCGACGCCATCTAGTTAAAAAAAATATGTAAAAAAACGACTTGTAAAAGTGTCTTAAAAGATCTATTTACAGAAATAAATATCATTTCATTTCATTTCATTTCATTTCATTTCATTTCATTTCATTTATTTCTTAAGAAAATACATTGTGTTGAAAAAACAATAAATAAATACACATTTATGTCATAAAAAAGTGGAGACAGGTACCGTCAACCTTTTTAAGGTGATAAGATATCGTATAATTGAAACATAGGTAATACCGTGATTGGATTTTTGAGCTGGGAATAAACATTATTATATGCCTTACAAGATAATTATCTTGGAGCTGTTTCTAAATATGCTAGGGATGGCTGTGTTTTCTGGGGTATAGTAGCAGTTTATATAATTATTATAGGTGGACTGTATTCTGAATAATTTATTTTGTCTGCTGATCTCCTAACTTGATTATGAAGGCAGCAAGATAATGATGATGATGATGACAGGAGTCTTTAAAAACCCTCAGCTTTAACCGAACCGTCATTCATAAGGACAAGCAGATAAAAATGGTCCAGGGATTAAGCGTGATTTAGCGGAGCGCCGCTCTATTGCTCCCTCAGTCTCCTTCCTTTTCTTTTCTCCCTTCCCTTTTCTTAAATAGGCTCGGCAGTGTATCTGCAACCCCTTTGGTACTGCAGATGTCCATGGGCGGTGACTACTTAACATCAGGTAGTTCGCCTGCTCGTTTGCCGAGGTATCCCATAAAAAAAGGCATAAGGGAAAAAACCGGCCAAGTGCGAGTCGGACTCGCGCACGGAGGATTCCGTACCATTACGATTTATGACGTATTAAAAAAAAGCTACTTACTAGATCTCGTTCAAACCAATTTTCGGTGGAAGTTTACATGGTAATGTACATCATATATTTTTTTTTAGTTTTATCATTCTCTTATTTTAGAAGTAACAGAGTGGGGACACATTTTACCACTTTGGAAGTGTTTCTCGCGGAAACTATTCAGTTAAACAAAATTATATTAGAAACCTCAATATCATTTTTGAAGCCTCAATATCCATAGATACTCCACACGTATGGGTTTGATGAAAAAAAAATTGAGTTTCAGTTCTCAGTATAGGGACGGACAGACAGATGAACATGATGAATCTATAAGGGGTTCCGTTTTTTGCCATTTGGCTACGGAACCCTATAAATGAAAAACGTACGCATTTTGGTTTCGTCAAAAGGTTTTTGACCTATAAAACCATGAAAGACGTGGTCTCTACAACTTAAAGTTCTGCATCAAAGCTAAGTCCTACATAAGCCACAAGTAAAGGAAAATCTAGACTAAAACCAAGTCATTTCTCAAGCTAGTTCCAACTATTTATTAACTTCACATCGTCGACACACGAAGCGCATGATAAATGTATTTAAGTTTAGATAACATTCTAGAAAATATCTTTATTACTATGTATCTTCCACTAGGAATTTTTAAGACAAAAGTTATTCTATGTCGTTCTCTAAAGTTCAATCTATCTGTAACCCAAAATTTATCAAAAATTGGTTCAGTGGTTTAGACTTTCACATTTATAATTTCAAGTTTGAATAGAAATATTAAAAATGATTTTGTTCGTTGATAAGCGCATCACATGAGAACGGCTGGACCGATTTTGCTGTTTTATATATAAGTATATGGATACCGTCACGCCAGTTTTCCTCAAAGCGATAGTCAGAAGTGCAATTAATATCATACAGCCACCTTTCTGCCTGACCTGACGAGGAATCCAGGCGTGATGGTAAGTGTTTGTTGAAAATGGCCGAAACAATGTTTTACATGTCCGCTAGTTTTAAATAAGTTCTTATTTACTTAGCACTAAGTATTATTTTTCCTTGGTTTCAGGTGTATGCTTCGAGACGTAGCTATCATTAATTAATTGGATATAGTGATATCAAGAAACGTGTTTGACAGGTAAAATATATTTTTTTAATCTCTATAATATCCAATGCCTCATTCGTCTGACCACTAGACCAATGAAGCAGTAAGTGCATTCGATGACTCGATTCGATTCCCAGGTAGAGCAAATGTTTATTGGGTTGGTTGTTCAATTGAATAGTGATCCTAAACGCGACTGCTACGCTAGCGGTATTGGGGTTCGATTCACAAGTCAAGCAAAGTGTTATTGGGTTTTCTATGAAATTCTCAGTAGCAGCTCCGAGTTTGGATATGTGCCCGGTGAATGGTAATAGGCTCACTCCCTATTATGTGGGATCTAAACATACCGGCGAACTTTGGGTGTACCTACATTAAGTACACCTCTGCCTCGCCCTTCGGAGAATACAGGCGTGATGGTATTATACCGGCTGGAGTTGCATTCAGCGAAAAACCAGAACAAACAAACAAATAGACAGACATTTTGAAATACAACCGCATTGGAAACAAACAAAAACAAACGTTTGTTTTCACTGAAGCGAATAAAAATATTCAATAGCTAGAAACGAACATACAATACAAACATATTTATACCTACATATTTTGGTCGCGAATGTATGCACATCAAACTATACAAAACCGGTATAAGCTGGCCTTGATTGTACAGAAAACCTTTACAATGGGAGGTCTAAAGTTCTAAACTGGATTTGTTCACATTGATGTGCAGCCGTGTGTACACCCACAGTTCGCCGGTACGTTTAGGTCCCATGTAATAGGCCGAGCCTATTGTCATTCACCGGACACAAATCCTGATTCCGAGCTGAAACTGAGAAGTCGATTATTTTGAAGATAGAGGCTGTAAGAGTGAGACGGCACTATCGAATTTTATAGCAGCGTCCCGCTCTTTCATTAGCAATAACACTTTGTGGTAAGCACAGCTCCATGTTTAGCTAAATAAATCCAGTTTAAGCTGACCTCTCATTGTACGGAAAGTTTATACAATGTGGGATCAGCTTAAACTAGAAATGTATGGCTAAACCTATAGTACTATGCACGCACAAAACCAATATACGCTGGCCTTGAATTGTACGGAAAACCTTTACAATGGGAGAGCAGTCTAAACTGGATTTGTATAGCTTGATGTGTAGCCGTGTGTACGTCTTCTGTGCCAAGCAGTCAAATAGCAATGGATAAAGTATGGTGAAGCATTCTTTCTCATTACTCAACAAATTTTCCAAGAAATTTATAACTCGGTTTCCTGAAAATTTACAGTTCTTTGGAAAGCAATGTTTCTGGCAACACTGAGTGTAGGTGTTCTTTAAAAGCAAGCATCTGGTAGGGATGTTACTAACTTATTTACGACTCGGATATTGCGGATATTTTATTGATACTTTAATTTTATTGCAAACGGTTCTCAGTTCTTCCATCAGTCCCCTTCCTTCTCCTTTTTCTTTTTAAGGGCCAGCAACGCTTCAGGTGTTGCTGGTGTCCATGGAAGACGATGCCCATTTACCATCAAGTGGTTCATCTTCTCTCTTGCCGACTTAACCAGTAAAAAAAGTTTATTCGTCTATCTATTCAAATTCAATTAAATGAAATCTATTCAGTAACACACTAAAAAAATAGTTTATAGAAGGTTCATTAAAAAGACTGTCTACAAATATTATACTTTGAAAAAAAAAAAAAACACTACTTACGTTTTTTTTTTTCAAACTAAATTCTGACAAAGTCGATATTTATTACCTTTGCTTCGTATTCACGTTGTGTTTCCATTTTAAAGGTTTTTTCACTTGTTCGTTTCGAGTGGGAATGGAACCCGCCACCCATGGCACAAAAAACTGACCGATCACTGCGCCACTTGCTCCTACCCTTGGCTTTTTAAAAGTGAAGGTATACTTACATTTGTTTTTCAAAGTGCACGCAGTTGAAAAATGTTCTGAATTTTAAAAATGTATTTAAAAATCGAGAATATTTTTTTCAACAGAAAGCTCTAAACCATTCCATCTACATATATTTATGTACGATCAACACACTCAGCAATATTTAAAATCGCAGGTTTTGCCCATTGAGGTATGAAGTGAAACCTCTGTACCGTCATAATATTTCATGGAGCAGTCTAGCAATTACAGTGAAAATTAAATAATACCATCGTTGGGTTGAGCTTCAACCTATAAGCCGGTTACCCATAACATTACTAGGCTACTACTGTTTTTACTTTAGGATCAGATAGGATGTTTAACACTAGGATTCCCACTAGGAAAAATATTTTTTTTATATACACAAGTACTCAAACCCAGAACAGCTACCTGTGGGTAATACAAATATTTATAACATGCGTGGATTGAAATCAAAACTCATGGCTGAGAAACCAATCTCTATAGCCACGCTAGCTTTAAAATCGTATGATAAATGATATTTATTTCTATTTTAAAGACAGACACAGACACAGACACAATAGATTAAAGACATTTTTACAAGTATAAGTTTGTTTTTTAACTAGATGGCGCTGGTATGAGATACATATCGAGGCCGCTAGCAGCGCTTTTGCCATTTTGGCTAACTTTTACTCTTCACTACTCTGAGGCATGTGTCTTCCTTATATTCAATAGCTACATATTATCTCAATGGTTCTGGCTAGGGCATGACTCCGATCTTCGCAATCGTTATTTTGGGAATATATGAGTGACGGCTTGATGGTTTTTCTTAGCTATTTGTAAAGCGGTGAGTTGAGCAGTTTCTTGAAAAGCATCTTTTCGTTAAATAGATTCCGTAGGTGTGAAATCAGTAACTGTCAATCACTGGGTAACAAATACTTGATATTTGATTTGTTCACGTCTCAAATATAAGATTTCATAGCTCAAATAGTTGGCATGACTTATATAGCGCTTCAATTTAGCAATTCAATAAATTTTCATATTGAATTTTGAGATAGAATATGATCTTGCGGTACACGATATTTGAAATACAGATTGTTTAATAATAGCGCTTACAAATTTATTGGTTTAGGATATTATCTTACTCGAAACTAATTCCGGATTTGTACTAAAGCTGTGATCTGATAAGTTCTAAATCTTGTATAATAATAATGGGGTATATTTCCTTCTATTACGTATAAGGAATATTATATAATTCTTCATGATTAATCTACACATACCATCACAACATAAATCGCAGTGTGCTGAAATAATACTAGTATCATAATTTTCCAATACGTAGACACGCAGATATTCGGCTATATCCGAAACCTAACCAACAATCTCTACCTACAATAAATCGTAATATCATAATTAAATCAGTATAAATCAACGTGTACAAATCCGCACACTCGAAACACAAACAAATATCCGCAGAATTATCCGAAACTTTTCCACCACTACCGAACTATAAATCACCATCTTTTGGAACAGAAAATTCAAACTTGTCAAAATCCGCATACTTGGAGCGTAGATATCCGTATATCCGAAACTGTTCCATCACTATAGGACTTCCGACAGGCGCACAAACTTTCACACCGACTTGGCTGATATGCAATGCGCACAAAATGCGCAAGCTGAACTTTCAGCGGTTACTTGGCGTTTCTGTTATTAAATCTTTCAACTGACTTACTTATATTCGAACTGACAGAGTTTTAAATGACTTTTAATATAAAAGTTGAGTGTAATGAATTTGTCATGTACATAATTTCTCGGATATTTTTTTTCAAAGAATATAGTAATTAACATAACATAATATACCATCACGCCTATATTCCACGAAGGGTTAGGCAGAGGTGTAGCTACTTAATTAACAACCAAAATTCGGTGTATTCCAGTTAGAGCACCCAGCCGAATAGCACCTGATGTATTCCACTTAGAGCAAATTTCAATATTTTTGACGATTGCTGTAGGTAAGCGGGAAAAAAAATTTGTTCCTCAAATAGCACCTACGTAAAAGAAGTTTCTAGTGATGTGGCCTGTATGAAAAAGAGCTGAAGATTGGGCTCTGTGGCGTTCACTTAAAGAGGTCTACGTCCATTACGGTTTATTGGTGATGATGAAAGTGCCAGTGTCCCTTCGAACCTACGACCTATAATTCGTAAGTCGCTCCCGTTACCACTGGACTACAACCGCTCCCACAACAAAACAATGTTAACACATTATTGCTTACTGACTGCCTTATTAGTTAAGTGGCCCTAAGCCCAACTGCTACGCTAGAGGTCCTGGGTTCGACCCCCAGGTCGAGCTCAGTGTTATTGGGTTTTTCTATGAAATTCCCAGTAGCAGCTCGGAGTCTCGATTTGTGCCCGGTGGCAATAGGCTAGCCCCCTATTACATGGGACCCAAACATACCGGCAAAGTGTGGGTGTACATAAGTACACCTCTGCATAACCCTTTGGGGAATTTCGGCGTGATGGTATGGTTTTATTGCTTAACGGCAGCATATTTGGCAATGTTGATGTATCATGCAGAATTCCGTGAACTAAACACAATTTCCATTACACGAACACATAGATTCATCAAAGTCAACCTTCGATCAACAAGCCCAGATGATTGACACACTCTTAACTGCCTACCCCGGAGAGAACAGCGTGATGATACAGACATTAATCAATGCTGAACGGGATTTATCCAGTTTTGAACATTCATTGGGGAGTTCGAAGGAAAAGTGTATGTAAAACTCTAAGGTATTTGAGATAAAAAGTCGCAGGTAATGCGATTTCCAGAAAAAAGTAAAATGGTCTTCCTATAAGCAATATGCGCCAAACAGAAACTTTTGAACTTTTCACAAATGATTTTTCTAGTGGAAGAAAAAAACGGCCTCAGGCTCGTGTTAGAACCTGCGTCCCACCGGTTAAGTACATCTTAGTTGGTGAACAACTAAGCCACCGAGATCAGTGCCTGTGATGTCGAATTTCCCTTCCACATTTTACGTCTTTAGGTGACGTCAGAAACATCTATTGAAGACATTACTGTCCTTCAACCAACACGACTAACTTTATAGTCAGTTCAATGACAAACGATGTTGCCTTATTACTGTTTATTTTTTTATTATATTTTAGCATTAAATGATACGAAATATTCACAAAGATATGAATTTTCTAGTGAGAGAAAAATTCGGCCTCAGGCAGGGTTCAAACGAAAATTAGAATTTTATTAGTAGAATATGTCTGTATGTTGGTAATTTCACATCATCACACTAAAACGCCCTTCACACCTTAATATCTGGTTTCTATTCTTAATATTTGGTTATTGTAACGTTATTAGAATAATTTAACCGTTATTGTAACGTTAATGTATCACAATTGTAGGTCCCTAATTATTATTACAAACGTTATTGCGTGCGAAGGCAATTTGCGTGACTATTGCGGGCGATGCGTTTTCATGTGGCATTGTGTCTCGTTAATGTATTTAGTGCTATTTGATATTGTAGCTATAGTTAGAGCTAAAAACATTTGACATTCTAAATTAAATGAATGTTGTCTTTACATTGCTCATGTTAAACTTCTAATATACAATAATTTAGATTTCTAATGGTGACAGAATTATTAAAATTGGTTCAATAGTTACAGAGTTTATTGATTACAAACAAGCAAATTGTTCCTCTTTACATTATTTGTCTAGACTCACTAATTTGCCCGCGGTTTCCTTCGCATTCTAAAGGATTTTTTGAAACCTATGTCCTTCAAGGTACATTCGTAAATGTATATACCACATAAATGTGGAAGTGTCCCTGTTTTTCTTTTTTGCATAGATATCTCTATGCAAAAAATTCATCAAAATTGATTTAGTGGTTTAGGTATGATAAGGCAACAAGTAGACAAAGAAAAACAGGGACACTTCCACATTTATAGGTATAATAATAATAATTAGTATGAAAATATAATATAAAAGTCGCGGTACACTCAAGTATACAAGTCCGAGGTCGAAAATTTCTTACAAAGTTGTAATGTTTTATGTAACGTTGCACGTAACGTTATTGTAACGTTGCACGTATCGTTACTGTAACGTTGCACAATATCGTTATGGTAACGTTGCACGTATTTCTCTTGTAACGTTTTACTCGTTACGTAAGTAAATAAATCACTTTTATTTACTGCTGTTCGCCTGATGCAGCCGACTGTATTTAATAGGATTTGGAAAAGCGAGATGTGTCTATATTTTGCTCTGAATCTGTGTTGAAAACAACGGAATTTTAAAACTACTTTAAAAAAACACTCACGCAATTTTCCCTACAGGGGTAGGCAGACACTATAGATCGCCACTTGCTACGTCGTACAACGTCATTCTTCGTATGACAAATGGAACTGATAGGGTCACCCATCTATAGCAGAATGCGTAACTTACTACGTTGTAAATCAATTGATAAATGTTTTTTTTAGTTAGCCATGAGCCAAATAATATATTAAGCAGCGGTAGCCTAATGGCTAGGGTGTCGAACTCGCGATCATGCGGTTGCCCGTTCGGAACTCATCCATAGCACTACCGACGTGAACCCACTCGTAATACAAACATTTAGCTTAGCATAACAAGAATACTAGTAATGTGAGACCCACATTGCCAGTAAGCTTTAAAAAAAAATAGTAGCCTACAGGAGGTTTTAACTACTCTGACAAATAGATCTGTAAGGTTAAACTGTGCCGCGGTCAGTCTGTGGATGAGTGACCATTGTTAAACAATCAGACCCCTCCTCCAGAGCACGTAAATCCGTCGGTCCTGGTTGTCATACGAACACCTATGAGAATCGTTAGTGGTAGTCAAAAAGCCCAAAAAGTCTGACGACCAGTTTAGCCTTTTAATATCGATGTTGCCCAGAATTTGTGTTGCGGAGGTCTGATGGCAGTTGCTTCGTGTAAAATACTGATATTCAGTCGCATCTGCTTAGACTGTAATTCGAACCCAACATAGTTGAGAAAAGGCTAGGACAGGGGTCTCGAAAGTATATGTCCACCAGCCCCCTCGTTCCATGTTGGGACCGGACGCGAGGCGGCGGCGCGTAGTGTTCCACGCGCGCCCATCTAGGATGGAGGAGGAGTTCTGACTCCCCCGTACACGGCGGGGCCTGCAGAGGCGGGCCATCACCAGTCGGTGGCCGCGGACGAATGTACAGTTCCCGTGGCCCCGACGTAGGTGCGAGAGGGAAAACCGTGTGGTTTTTAGTCGGTAGGTCACCCACTCTGGGTGGAGTCCGACACATCACGTCGCCTCCCCGGGCGGCGGATGTCCATGAGGATTTTCCACACGCACAAAAAAAAAAGGGATCTCGAAAGTACGGCCCGCGCGTCAAATCCGGCCCGCTAGTTCCATCAATCCGGCCCGCGACAGCTTAAGTCGCGCACTCTGCGACTATAGTCTAGAAATAAAGTTAAGAGCAGAAAAAATTTAACAATTTTGGCCCTTGGAACATACTGAAGTACCTAATCATTATGCCCCGAAGGCTTCAATGTTTGGAGACCCCTGGGCTAGGAGGTTGATGAGCCAAACAGCCTATATCATTATATACCATAACCACGGGAAATCTTAGACTGCCTTATACAATGTGGCAAACATGTTGAACTGGAAAAAAAATATTTACCTACCATCTTAAATGCTTTATATAACACCGCCCACGGCTTCGCCCGCGTGGTTTCTCGGCTTTTTTGCATTAATTTTTTCCCGTTTTTGTAGCATTTTGTTGGCCTTAGCGTGACGATATATAGCCTATAGCCTTCCTCGATGAATGGGCTATCTAACACTGAAATATTTTTTCAAATCGAACTCGTAGTTCCTGAGATTAGCTCGTTCAAGTAAACAAACAAACAAACTCTTCAGCTTTATAATATTAGTTTAAATATAGATTTCTGTATTCATACCAATATTTTTCATTGATGCATACACATGTTTAAACAAATAAATCTTTATCTTATCTTATTAGTCTAGTGGTCCTAACCGCGACGGCTACGCTAGAGGTTCTGGGTTTGATCCCCAGGTCGAGCAACGTGTTATTAGGTTGTTCTATGAAATTCTCAGGAGCAGCTCGGAGTCTGGATTTGTGCCCGGTGAATGGCAATAGGCTCGCCCCCTATTACATGGGACCTGAACATACCGGCGAAATGTGGGTGTACATTAGTACACCTCTGCTTAACCCTTCGAGGAATACAGGCGTGATGGTACGGGTAATGTTGCCTCACACTCATCTGCCAACCCCTACTGAACTCAGCTTTAAGATGAATAAGTTATTCTGTAATCTATAACAAGGCGTTTTTATCTTCTAAATGTGGATCCCTAAAAAACCTTTTTGTTTTATTACATCATTACTTAAACATTGAAAAGGAGCTTAACTCAGCTTTTTGATTAATGTTTGTACAATTGCGCTCGTTTCTTTAAGGGAGATGCGCAGTATCAGTAGAATAGATTTTCACATTTGTATTTTGCGTTTTTGTATACTTTGAAATTATGACAGGGCGCGGTTTTTAAAATGAGTTAACATTAAACTAAGCCAAAATTATAATTTGCAGAGCCAGGATTACATAAGGGCAAACACACTTATAATTTATTACACGTATCTAATGATCACACAGAGATTCGACGTCACTATCACAATTACTAGCGGACAAGTGTATGACATAACGTCCATACTCGTATCACCTCCGAGCTCCAAGCAAAAGTGAACGAGTATTCTTAAAAACTTAATCAATCTCCTAACTGTATGATAAGTTCTTATCACCGACGAAAAAAATAAGTTCTCCAGTCAACGCGTTTTTTTTTCCAAGATTGATTGATTTTGCCTCATTGGTCTAGTGGTTGCCAGCAGGGCTGTTAAACGTAAGCTTTGTCTATTAGTAGATGGTAAGTCAGAATGACATTACTTAGCTTATCATGTATTGTCATCTAAACTAAATGTGTATGCAAAATTTCAACTCAATCGGTTGAGGATTACTGTTTTAAAATTCAGTAGCAAAATTTGAACCGAACAAACATAAAAAGCTTGTAATAAAAACGGTGATTTCTTGCTGACCTAAGACCTAATTATGTTTTAATCAATATTATTTAATAAGTACAGTTATGTAAAATAACACTAGTTCGCTAAGCAACACAATTAGGTTGTTTTCGAATCTTCAGACAGCGCGTGCTATTACTTCATCTGTACATCTTACTTTGTTTTAGTCAAATTATTATAACTGACGTTCGATAAATATTCATCATCATCATCAACCCATTACATTGTCCGACTGCTGGGCACGGGTCTCCTCTCAGTGGATAAGGCTATAGTCCGCCACGCTAGCCTACTGCGGGTTGGCAGACTTCACACGCCGTCAAGAAAATCTCTCAGGCGTGCAGGTTTCCTCACGATGTTTTCCTTCACCGTTTAAGCGCGTGATAATTAATTATTAATACGCACATGACTTCGAAAAGTCAGAGGTGCGTGCCTTGGATTTGAACTCGAGACCTTTGACTTGGCAGTCCAATGGTCATATCACTAGGCTATCACTACACTACGATAAATATTACTTAAACTTTAATCACAGTTTGCAAGTTAAAATTTAAGTTCACGTTAACTTACCACCTCGGGTCAATACCCCCAAGTTACATAACCAAACTACTTAATAGTTACATATATAAGTTGCCGTAAGATCAGTGTAAGTTTCGTTCAACGGTGCAAGTTTGATGCAAGTTCACTTATTTGAGCACCTTGCAAATGCTTCGTGTGGTTTCCCCAGTAACTGTTGCATCAAATTGTGCAACTTTTGAACTATGATACTTGATGTTATTGTTTAAAATAGCGTCGTGCACTTATCGAGTTATCGGGTTAAGCAATTATCCAATTATTACTTTGTAGTAGTAATGTCGCGCTGGCATGACCACATGCCAGTATGAATGGGTCGGCTCGTCCGGGGAAGTACTACCCTCCCACAGAATATCGACGACAAGTAGCAGTATGCATATTGTTGCGTGAGTGAGTGAGTGTGGAGCGCCGGTGGCCCAATGCCTCCCTCAATTCCCTTCTTTATCCTTTACTCCTTCCCCTCCCTTTTCCTTAAATAAGCTCGGCAACGCATCTGCAACTCCTATTGTTTTGCAGATGTCCATGGGCGGCGATGACTTCTTACCATTAGATTTCCATTTATTTTTTTTAAATTGCGATTTTAATGCCCCATATCTGGCTACCCTTTAAAGAGGTCAACGTGATGGTATATGCTTAATCATCATCAACCCATCATCCCACTGCTGGGCATGGGTCTCCTCAGAACGAGAGGGATTAGGCTGTAGTCCACCATGCTAGCCTACTGCGGGTTGGTAGACTTCACATGCCGTCAAGAAAATCTCTCAGGCATGCAGGTTTCCTAATTATTTATAATTAATACGCACATGACTTCGAAAAAACTGAGGTGCGTGCCTTGGATTCGAACTCGAGGCCTTTGACTTGCAGTCCAATAAATGGTCATATCACTGCACTTATATCAAATTTTTTTTTATTATTATTTTTGATATGCTTAATAATGTGCATAATATTTATGCACACATTGAAATTTTTTAATCATTAATTCATTCTCTCAACCCGCCGAAATCATCTCAGCATATTCTTTTCAATTCGTGTCTCTACATCGACCTCCTATTGTTGTTCAAATATCAATTATTTTCCTATACTAGAAAAGGTTCCAATTTGATATAGTGATTATATCCCAGCCCTCGAGTTTATTTGGCAAACAATAGTATTGCCATAGAAAATAATATTATTTGTGCCCAGAAACTTTCCGTTATGGGGTGAACAGAAAAACAATTTGAGGTAAATACGTTAGAGTGCTGGAAGAGGTTAAAAAAATTCTTTTAGTATTTTTTACGCATTTTCCATGCAAAGATTATTAAGTTATTTTAGTGAAAGAAAAATATGACGAATCCTGCCCGCGGTCGTATATTCCGTCACTAAAATAACTTAGGTTAAAAATTATTATTTTGTGAGCCTGTCTATTTGTTTGTCACAGGTCATTTTCTACACAACTACAGTTTGTTCAAATCATCAAATAGCTGTGCTTGTCTGAAGTTGTTTCGTCAATCTCAATTCATCCATTCTCTCTACATGACCAAACCATCTTAACATACCTTTCTCAATCCTTGTTACTACATCTTCTTTCACAAACACACTTCCTTAAAGTACAAAGAACTTGATCCATCCCTAATCATGACATGAGAGTCAATTAAAATACAAAGCCTTATACAAAATATAAATTATATCCTCAAAATCTCGCCAATTTCCGTAAGGAGACCCCTCGACAAGTAATCGCCGTAAGAGCCACTGTCTAACATCACCAGTATATTATGACCTAAGGCTGTATTTCAAGCCATCGATTTTGCGAAGAGATTCATACTGCCACGGCTCAAGTTAAGCTGGCCGCTTCGGGTATTGATTTATTAGTGTACATAGAAACGGTGGGTTCTGTAGACATAATTAAATTAATTGAATAATGTTTTTTACATTGATGTGTGTGTTTGTTTCGGAAAATATAAATGAATGTTTTTTTATTTATTTAGACTTGAGACGACAGGGAGTTCTGTTCAACTGTGCGACTGCTTTGCTAGAGGTCTTGGGTTCTATTCCCAAGTGGAATAAAGTGCTATTGGATTTTTCTATGAAATTCTTAATAGAAAATCAGAGTTTGAACTTGTGCCCAGGTAAATGGCTATCATGGGAACTAAGCATACTAGCGAGCCGTACCTACGTTTAAGTTTAAGTAATGGAACCAGTTGATGTTGAAACTAGACTAATGGGACAGTTGGCAAAAAACATTTTTATAAGTTAAATAAAAATTGAACTTGAATGTATGTCATGTATGTACGTTTTTTGGGCCAAATCTTGCAACTGAGTTTTAAAGCAATTAATCTCGACCGATTGAGCTGAAAGCTATTTTAGTGAAGGAAAAATTCGACTACGGGCAGGATTCGAACCTACGTCTTCTGGTTAGATACACCAGACGCTATGACCAACTAAGCCACCACGAGTCCCATACGCCGATTCGAATTCTGCCCGCAATCGAATTTTTCCATCACTAAAATAACTTTATAATCTTACCTAACATAGAAAATACATAATAAAAATATAAAAAGCCAATTTGAGATTAAATTCTGCATACATTATTTAGTTTGGATGAGATGATAATGCATGCTTAGATATGTGACGTCATTCTAAATCCAATATGTATAAAACATAACATAACATACCATCACGCCTGTATTCCCCGAAGGGTTAGGCAGAGGTGTACTTAATGTACACCCACAGTTCGCCAGTATGTTTGGGTCCCATGTAATAGGGGGCGAGCCTATTGCCATTCACCGGGCACAAATCCAGACTCCGAGCTGCTACTGAGAATTTCATAGAAAAACTCAATAACACTTTGCTCGACCTGGGGATCGAACCCAAGACCTCTAGCGTAGCAGTCGCGATTCGGACCACTAGACCAACGAGGCAGTCAATAAATCCAATATGGCGTCTATAAAAACTTAGTTTATATATTTTTAACCCCCGACCTACCCCTCGACGCAAAAATGACTGGGAGTTATAAGTTTGACGCGTCTGTGTGTGTGTGTGTGTCTGTCTGTGGCATCGAAGCTCCCGAACGGATGAATCGATTTTGATTTTTTTTTGTTTGAAAGGTGAATTAGTCGGGAGTGTTCTTAGCTTTAGGTTTGAAGAAAATCGGTCGAGATATAGGTAATGCAATTGTCGGGAGTTTTTTTTTATTTTTAATTAAGTAGTTATTACAGTGATAATGTTCCGACCCCAATGAGTCTCACCAAAGCGCATACGTAAATTAAATAGTTAGTTGTAAAAATGCTAATTAATATAGATTTATTACACCATAAAGCGAAGTGACGGCCAAAAAACTTGACAAGTTGAGCCAAAATGTCCTCAACTTAATACATTTTGTATGACATACTATTAATTTTTGGCTGAGTAGATAAAAACTTTAATCGATATACTGCGCTTGACGCTGTCTGTTTATGGATGGGTGACTCTTCTTTACCTATTTAGTGCGTATGATACGACATGCGTGTCAACTTAGTATTTCTGTCCTTAAATTATCATTTTGAAATATTGAAGCCTAGAAGAATTGCTTTTATTTTTACAGAAATAACGTAGGTAGGTATGTAGTGTTCGTTTTCTGATGAATAAGGGGCAAGTTTATTGCCATTAACCGGGCACAAATTCAGACTACGAGTTTTTCTTGTTAACCCCTCGTTCTAAGCTAAATGCTTGTGTTACGAGTGGGTTCACGTCGGTAGTGCAATGGGTGGATTTCGAACCGGCAACCACAGGATCGCAGGTCTGACGCTCTAGCCATTCATTACGCTACCGCCGCTTCTGTTGAATTTTCACTAAGAATTTCATATAAAAGCACTTTGCTCGACCTGGGAATCCATCCCAGGACCTCAAGTGTAGCAGTCCTTCTACCATCTTAATAACATTAATTTGATTTCAAAAACAAACATTTGATTTTCTTGTAAAATGAGTCTTGGTGTCCAGTAGAGGTAATTTACTCAAAGGAGAGATGTACCAGACTGAACACTGTGAAATTATCAAACGAGGTATGAGTGAACGAATGAATGATTAAAGAACAACTCTGTTATCATTCATTCGTAAAATTTCTTAAGAAAATAACACGTCACTTGCATGCTTATGATATTTTAGCGGATGCATAAATTACCCTTTTTCGGCGCTCTCTAAAACAGGCGTTTATTTTATGTTTAGAAATATGATACCAATGAGTGAACGAATGAATGGAACAACGCTGTTATAATTCATTCGTAAAATTTCTTAAGAAAATAACACGTCGCTTGCATGCTTATGATTATTTAAGCGGATGCATAAATTATTATTTTTCGGCGCTTGTGTTATGTTAGTTATTTTATGTTCAGATATAATATATATTGGTTGTTTGTGAACCAAATTTTCAAGATTTTTATTTTTCTTAGATAATTACCGACGATGAAATTTGTAAATGGTGAGGAAGATATCGTGAGGAAACCTACATGCCTGAGAGATTTTCTTGATGGCGTGGGAAGTCTATGAACTCCCAATTGATAGGCTAGCGTGGTGGACTATCGCCTGATCGCTCTCGTACTGAGAGGAGACCCATGCCCAACAGTGGGAAAATGATGAACACTTGTAGGTGATGATCAGTAAAAACATTTAAAAATATTATGGAGGGATGGTGGAGGGAAGGAGGGAGGCCAAAAAAAAGATGAATGAATTGAGTAAAGTCAGATATGAACGAAAATGAATGAATGAATGAATGACGAATGAATGAATGATGAATGAATGAATGATGAATGAATGAATGATGACTGATTGAATGATGAATGATGAATGATGAATGATGAATGATGAATGATGAATGATGAATGATGAATGATGAATGATGAATGATGAATGGTGAATGATGAATGATGAATGATGAATGATGAATGATGAATGATGAATGATGAATGATGAATGATGAATGAATGAATGAATGAATGAATGAATGATGAGATGACGACGAACAGGGATGAATGGGAGAAAAGGACATGCTGCACCGACCCGATATAAATTAGGAAAGGGGCAGGAAGATGATGATGATCAGTAAAAACTAAAAAAAAATACCCTCATGATAGGTACTGGCAAATATTTTACTGATAAGAATCCTTGGGATAATATTATTACGTTTTTGTTTGAAGGATAGACAAAGACAACGACATATATTATTATTTATTTGACTGCCTCGTTGGTCTAGTGGTCCCAATCGCGACTGCTACGCTAGAGGTCTTGGCTTCGATCCCCAGGTCGAGCAAAGTGTTATTGAGTTTTTCTATGAAATTCTCAGTAGCAGCTCGGAGTCTCGATTTGTGCCCGGTGAATGGCAATAGGCTCGCCCACTATTACATGGGACCTAAACATACCGACAAACTGTGGTTTTAAATATTGCCGGCTACTCATCGAGTTATACAAATCCAGTTTATCGTGGCCTCTTATTATATTAAAAGCCTATACAATGCTAGATCATCTCAAACTGGTTTTGTATAGCTTGACCTATAGCTGTGTGTACAGTCGCCAGGTTATACAAAACTGTCAAATATTTCCAAATAATTATAAACCTTAAAATGTTGGGGATTCAGTTCAAAATCGACTGAGAATATTTGATATTATGTGGTAACCTAATGTGATGGCGACTGTACTAGCAATGGTGTTTTACAAAATAAAGTTATTCTCAACAGTCTACCCAATCCCAAATAATGCACTTACAACGCCCAATTCCTCCCTCAGTCTCCTTCTTTCTTCTTGGCCCTCCCTCCCTTTACCTCGGCTCGGTAACGCATCTCCATCCGCAACTCCTTTGGTATTGCAGACTTCCATGGGCGACGATGACTACTTACCATCAGGTAGCTCGCCTGCTCGTTTGACGAGTTATCCCATAAAAAACAACGTTAATATATATTTTTTTTCCTTTCTGATTACCCTGTCACTAAACATCATATTTTTTCTGTGCATGATTCGAATCAACGATCCATCGTAATGAAATATATGGCTCAACAACTACGCCATTCGTGTGCTTTCAAAATAATATGTAGCAATGTTGGGCCAAAATCAATATTCTGACATTGTCTGTATAATTGGATGGCCTTATCGGGGGCTTAGGTTGTAATGGCCTGATGTTCGTAAATAGTTTGTGGTTGGAGAATACTAAATGGCTACTTGCATGGCCTTACGCCCACGGCTTTACCCGCGTGGTTTCTCGGCTTTTCTGTAATATATTATGGTATTATGTATACATTATACATATAAACCTTCCTCTTGAGTTACTCTATCTATTGCTGAAAACTGTATAAAAATCCGTTGAGTAGTTTAAAAGATCTAAGCGAACAGACAGCGGAAGCGACTTCATTTTATACTATTTAAAGATTACTCACCTAGCCCGCCAAATTAAAAGCATTTTATCTAATTAGGAATATGCATGAAGTTTAAATTTGCCTATTATATTTTTTTCCGGAATCTTAAACATACATAAAGTATTATTGTAACAACATTTTGTTACATAATTGTTATTTATTTGTATAAAATAATAATTAAAAGTGCTAATTATGCGAGCGAAATTCAAATTTACAAAACGCGCTGTCATTGGTCGAACGAAATGAAACGTCACGGGCCACGACATTGAATTTAATCACATAGTCGAAAGCTGCTAGAAGATGAATTATCTTGGAAATATATTTTAATTTGTGTGTCTTGAGCGATTTTGGTCAGTGGTGAGACTATATACGATGACTGAAAGAAGAAAAAAATACTTTATCGGGAGTAGTTCTGATAGTATTTTTTCATTTTGGCACTATGCAATGCCGATAGAAAGGGTTTTTAGCTTCTTCCATGGTAAAATCTTAAAGAATTAACCAAAAAACCTGTAATAAACAAACACTTCGTGCGATGATCGCGGCCCATGACGTCATCTGAAGCGCGCGAAAAATGGCGGCGTTTAAACAGCTCAATTTTGGATATGTATGTTGAATAATATTTAAAAAAAAATTTTGAACATTCCCGGGAATAATTATATCTTCTATTGTGTTGTTATGATGTATAGAATCAATAAAAAAAAACGCATGCATGTTCCTAATTGTAGATGTACAGTCACCATCACATAATAATATATCGGAGCGAAAAGACTGTTCATAATTATCTGAGCAACTAGGAAAATTAAACTATATCTCAATGGGGTAAAATACATGTCAGAATGACAGCTGCCGTGTGTAGTTTTCATTCTAAAATATCCTTTGTGTCGCTAAGATATGGTTTAATTTCTGTAGTTACTCAGATAATTTTGAACAGTCTGTTTGCTCCGATTTATTTGATGGTGACTGTACAACATATTCTAGACACATGACAGTAATAATTGCAACATGAACTATAACAATACTAGCGACCCGCGTCGGTTTTCCTCGGCTTAAAGTTTCTATTACACTCTACAAAAGTATTAAAATAACTCCGAGTTGGATTTAATCACTTTGCTTGATCTGGAAATCAAGGCCGGGGCCTTAAGCTCAGTTACACTTGGGAAAAAACAGGCAGTAAAAGTAAAAGATACCTACCATACCATACCTACACAAGATTCGTTCTTGGAAATCCTACTCATAAAATTGATTTTCACACAAAAATAAAACAATTCTAAGTAAACACAATTTCATAAACAAGTTTCTGATAGCGGCAAGTGCAAAGGTTATCATAAAACTTGCAATAAAGGGTTAAAAAATAAAGCTTACTTCCATTTGAAGCGGCGCTAGCCTTATGGCTAGGGCGTCGGACTTGCGATCATGTGGTTGCCGCTTCAAAACCGACCAGACTATCCTTCGAATATCGGTTTTGCCAAGAAATTGGGTTGCGGAGGTCTGATGGCAGTCGTTTCGTGTAAAAATACTGATGTTCAGTCGCATCCAGTTAGACAAGAAACCGACCCCAACATAATTGGGAAAAAGGCTTGGAAGATGATAACATGTACCTACTTAAATATTATCTATACTATTATTCCATTTATTTAAAGTTTACCCATATTGTTTAGATTTTTAAATATTTTTATAAAACACAGAAGATAAATAAAAAACATTTAAAAATATAAAAATAATAGTCCACCGGTGTCGGGAGCAGAGTCCAAGCCACCGGCGGTCAGGGCCCCAGAGAGAGGAACCTCCTAACAATACGCGCCGTATCTAGGAGTACTGTTTTCTGTATCAAGCCCTTGATCCAGCCACTCAACGAGAGCCTCCTTAGGTGTTGGTCGAGGCTCTTGGCTATTAGGCCATTCGCTGACACAACGATTGGTACAATAATTGCTGAATCCACCCCCCACATGTCGACAACATCATGTGCCAAATCAAGATACTTTATTTGTTTCTCTTTTTCGGCTTTCACGAGGTTCTCGTCATGCGGAACGGTGATGTCAACAATCACTATCTATACTAATATTAATATTATAAAGCTGAAGAGTTTGTTTGTTTGTTTATTTGAACGCGCATATCTCAGTAACAACGGGTCCGATTTGAAAAAATCTTTGCAGTGTTGATAGCCCATTTATCGAGGAAGGCTATAGGATATATATTATCACGCTAAGACCAATAAGAGCTGAGAATAAATGAAAAATGTTGCAAAAACGGGAAAAAATTAAATGCAGCAAAGCCGAGAAACCACGCGGGCGGAATGTAAACATACATATTATAATGTTGTAGATAATCTCGCTTCACCCGCTGACCTTTTATTTCATAGTTATCAAACATCAATAAATAAAATAGTTATAATTTATGCACTGATTAAAGGATATCTCAAATATATATAAAAGCGGGGAGAATTATGAAAAGGCGTCAGTTTATCTTAAGTTAGAGAGGTGGTAATGAGTTTTCTATTTCTCATTTGTGTTTTTGTTACGTAATATGTATACACTTTATATTTTTTTTTGTGAAATGTCCATTGCAATATCATCATAATCATATATCAGTCCACTGCTGGATATAGGCCTCACCATTTCACCCTGGCCTTGGCTTGTCGCCTCCAGCTTCCGCCAGCAACCTTCCACAAATCATCACCCCATCTTGCCGGAGGCCGTCTTACGTTTACCAAGTCGTGGTCCACTCGAGTACACTTCTACCCCAGTGCCCCAAAAATAATATTATTAGCTTCCCGCCCATGGCTTCGCCCGCATGTTTTCTCGACTTTTCTGTGCTTTATATCTATTAAAAAAAACCGCATCAAAATCCGTTGCGCAGTTTTAAAGATCTAAGCATACATAGGGACAGACAGACAGCGAGAAGTGACTTCGTTTTATATTAAGTAGTGATGTTAAAAACATCAATTTTATACATATTTATACTTGCGACAATACCATCAGTGCGTCCTGGAAAACCATCTACTATTTTATTCAGGTAAGTCCCATATATAGCCGTTAACGTAATAAGAACGATTCAATTAAATATACAGCCATATCCCTCCTATATCGAATCTCATCTACAAGGGATTATCAGAGGATCTGAATAGCCGTAAAAAGGAGGTTTGACACCATTTGAATAGTCTCTTTTGATGAAGAAAATTAGTATGTATGTTCCGTTCATAGATCCAGTAGGGGAAGAAAGTAATTATGTGTTTAATTAAACTAAGCCCGTAGTAATTTAGTCATGGCATAGTGGATGGGGTATTCGGCTTCATCGTCGCTTGGAAAACATTAAGGCAACCATTAACAGTAACTATTGACCTACTTATATGAATACAAAATTCTCGTATAGCTATGTACTGCTGCCAGCACATCAAGTTAACACAAAATGACAAATTTTTCAGTTGATTTTGAACTTAATCAACAACAATCAACTTTAAGGTTGAAATCATTCTGAGAAATTTGACAATTGTTTATTTAAACCTGTTCAAAATTTTTATTTAATTCTGTTCAAAGTTTTGATTTAAGCCTGTTCAAATTTGTGATTTGGACCTGTTCAAATTTGTGATATAAACCGATTCAAATTAGGCGCTTTAACAAGTTCTCCTATGATAGCAATACTGATAGATTGATCTTTTCTAGCAAAGCAAGATTGGCCATATTGTATATAATTATGTATACATATTGATACAGCCGTGATGATGTAACCAACACCGACTTATACCAAAGTCACCATGTATTTACCAATCTCCGAAAGCCCTAAAAGCGTACTTAAGTGGAATTACAAGTAATATCAATAAGTTCGTCTCAATATTCTAAAGGTTCCAATTAAGATTTCAATAGAAATCCTTGTATTAGATAACATCTAGGTGTAATTTACACAACTAGGCAGTTTAATTTATAGAGTTTACCTCGATTTCGGAGACAAAGGAAAGCTGATTACTTTGTTAATCTAGATGTAATAAGTATTGAACCTTCCAGAGAAATATTTTAGCTGCCCCCGTGTGCGGATCGGTCGAAAGGCATTAGAGTAGGACCTCTTGAGGTCGAACTGCTAACGATCACCCTACCGTTGAAGTTTGTCATAGGGCACCTTTTTTACGCGAGGAAATCTTTAAAAGGCGATCGGTCTTTTGGGATAACACCGGACAGTGTGGGATTCATACATACATACACGCACGCCTTTTTCCCACACAGGCAGGCAGAAACTATAGACCACCACTTGCTACGGCTCTTACATATCTCTTTCACTTCTTCCACATTCATACATCTTTTCATACGCACGCGCCGGTTGCGAGTACTACGCACCTGACCTTTTTTATGGGATAACTCCAGGCGAGCTACCTGATGGTAAGTAGTCATCGCCTACCATGGACATCTGCGAAACCAAAACAGTACCATCAGGTGACTCGTCTGCTTGTTTTCTGACTTAATCTATAAAAGAGCTAATTCGTCTATCTATTGAAAGTCATTCATTGAAATAAATAAATAAGTCTATATAAAGTCACACAGTTTACAAAATGACGATATTTGAGAAATTTCATTAAAAAGGCTGTCTACAAAAGTTATACTTTTTTTTTAAATCACTACCGATCTCAGTTTTCAAACGAAACTCTGACATCACCTCACCTTTGCTCCACATAGTATTTTAGTTTTAAAAATCGAATTTTAAAAAAGTTCACTCGCCAGCGAAATTCACCGTGGAGTCCATAACTCGTTCGTAGACAGAAAATTGCATTTTAGTTTTGGTTTTTTAATGATTTTTTTTCGTTGTTCGCAGGTATGTAACTTTGTGGTGAGAAAGAGTGTCTAAAAGAATGATTATGCTGGAATCGGATATAAAAGTGGATTCTATTTCCTGTTATCAATACCAAGTTGGTAAGTATTAATATTTTATTTGAAAAATAATATTTCTATAATGATTTATGAATTAGGCCTATTAATATCATATGTATAATAATGTCAATTTCGAAAATAAATAATAATAAATGAATAACCGGCACGCAGGATTCCAACCTGCGTCCCTACTGTTAAGTGTCAAGCAAAGCTATACTAGCTCTTTCTTTCAAAAATAATGTTTTACATGCTTTAATGCCAAATATAATAAAACAACTGAATAATAATAACCTAAAAATTTTCAAATATATTTTAAATTGACTATTTATTGTATTTATCTATTTCTCCCAAACCTAAAGACTGAAGTGATAGTGAATGCATTATGGCATTAGGTTGGCTATTTGTGTATAAAAGTATAATAAAAAAAAATGCTACCTTTTAAGCGCCGGACGCCCAATTTCACCCTCAGTCCCTTTGCTTCTCCTTTTCTCCTTCCCCTCCCTTTTCCCTAAATAGGCTCGGCAACGCATCTGCATCTCATTTCGTTTTGCAGATGTCTATAGGCGGCGATGACTACTTACCATCAGGTAGCTCGCCTGCTCGTTTGCCGAGTTATCCCATAAAAAAATTGAGCGCGAAAAATCATGATAAATGTATTACAACATGTACAGTCGGCAATAAAAGTTCCTGAACACGATGAAATCTTCAAAACGCTTAAACATATTTATTATCCAAAACTTACTGACCCGAGATGTGGTAGGTAGTACGTGTTTCTACATACTGGACCATCATTTTTTTTCTAAGCGAATCTATGGAAAAGTATTGGTGCTGTGTTGTTTTCAAAACTTGGCGGTGTCAAGCAACTTTCGTTGCTGACCGTACCTACATATCTAGTCAGAGAGACAGGCGACTCCATTTGAACAACACCTGGGTAAAGTTCACAGATTTATTTTAAATCGGCTTACTGAACATCGAACACAATGTGAAATATTCTCCATTTAATTCTATCCGATAAAGGGAACTGAAAAGCGCAGTCCTTTATTTTGAAATTGAATAGTATTTTTTTAATTTCGGAATTATGCGACTGCCTAAATAGTAGGTATGCGCGCAACTGCTATGTTAGAGGACCTCCGTTCGATTCCCAGGTCGAGTTAAATATTGGGATTTTTTATGAAATTCTCAGTAGCTGCTCGGAGTTTGGATATTATTATGTCCCCGGTGAATGGCAATAGGTTCGCTCCCATAGAACCGAAACATACCGGCTAACTGTGGGTGTACCTACATTAAGAACCTCTGCCTAACCCTTCGGGGCATACAGGCGGCACAGTGTAATGGTATGTTTTGAAATTTTGTTTATAATTAGGAGTCGAATCCAAGAACTGACGCTTATCAGCGTAACTTGCAACGATTAGGCCAATGAAAACTAGATTTTTGTTTAATTTTACTTTGGTTAAGGGGCGATTTTTCCATCATTAGATAACTTTTATCCGACGGTTAAATTGACGTATGACTGATTTTTAATAGAAAGTCTGTCTAAACGTCAAATTTATCCGTCTTATTATAACTTACTCGATTATTGAATCAGCTCTCAAAGATCTTTGAAAAAATATCAATGTGCCAATATTTCTTCTTAAAATGGCAGACTTTTCTAAATATCAATTCTGCTTCGTAGCGATAAGCACTATGTCGAGACGTCATATGGCATTATGCCATTGTGTCGTATCTTATAATAGACGATATGTCCATTGTAGTATGTACTACTACTACTACTATGATATGTATATATAGCTATCTTTTCCGGGACTTGGGAAGCCTAAGCGGTAATCTGAAGATATTGCTTTCGTTCCGCAGTTTTTTATTGTAGACTAGCTTTCCGCCCGCGCCTTGACCGCGCGTTCTATACGTTTCTTGTCATTTCACGGGATAAGATATAGCCTATGTCACTCGGGAATAATGAAGACTGACTGGTGAAAGATTTTTTTAAATCGGTCCAGTAGTTTCAGAGCCTATTCAATGCAAACAAACATTCAAATCTTTCCTCTTTATAATATACTAGCTTTCTGCCCACGGCTTTGCCCGCGTGGTTTCTCGGCTTTTGTGAACTATAATATGACATGTAAACCTTCCTCTTGAATCACTCTATCTATTAAAAAATAACGTATCAAAATCTGTTGCGTAGTTTTAAAAATCTAAGCATACATAAGGACAGACAGACAGCGGGAAGCTACTTTGTTTTATACTATGTAGTGAAGTTTAGAATATGACAAATAAGAATCATCATCCTGGCATTCAGTCTAGCAAAAACATATATGTGATAACCTTGCAAGTCGCACTCCGCTCGGATTTATAGCAACGGCCAAACCGATTTAACTGATCGAAGATTTGTTCAGCTTGTTCAAGATTCACGACGCGATTCCCAGCAAAGATGGGAAACAGGTCGTAAAAATCTTTAAAGAAAGGAAGGAGCTTTTGCTAAAAATGCAAGAAGGAAAAAGGAGTAGGTATTGTTTAAAATGATAGATGAAAAAAAAAATGTGTTTCTAAAGGAAGAAATTCTAAAATTTTACTGTTTTTTCTTGTGTAATTTTAATTATAAGCTGACCTTTCAGTGTACGGAAAACCTATGCACCTACCGATGAAACAACTAACAGTAGATAACTTGATTTACGAGGAATCCGCGTAATTTGTTTCAACTCTCAACGGCGCCATCTAGTTAAAAAAAAAAAAAAAATCGTCTTTAAATCGTGTATCGTGTCTTTAAAAGATCTATTTACAGAAATAAATATTATTTCATTTCATTTCAACGTAACGGCTATTTATTTTAAAATATAAAGTTACTTTTTATTGCTTTGAAGGAATTTACCTATATCAAAACAATTAATAGAATTGAAATAAAATATAAATCTGAAAATAACTTAAAAAAAAACGGTTTTGTTTTGAAAAGCCTTCTATTTCTAAAATGAAATATTTAACATGGGAAATGCCCATTTGATAAAGAGGTTTTGGCCAAAGGCCGCCCATGAATGAAACAAATTATAGGCATTAGGGTTGACATTATAGATAAAGAAACAACCACTATTTTTTACACAGAACTCGGTTGGAGTTATAAAAATCATATTAAAAAATTCACGGTTAACAAAAAAACATACTTGTAGTTTTATGATTTTTGGTCGTGGGAAGCGGTACAGAATCCAATGTAAAGCCAAGGTCGTCATCAGGAGCGGTAACAGGGTCCATAATCGTAATCAAAGTCGTCGAAAAATCAACCAGAAAACGGAATTCAAAAAATCACTACTCGCAATATCGCATTTTGTCAACAAACTAAATGTGAAATGTCAATGTCAATCAGTCAGTTGTCAATTATGATTTACGATTAATAATGATGTAGGGATGACGATAAGATATCTATTTATCGAAAAAACTGTATAAAAAAAACCAAAAACACGGAATCGGTTCAATAGTTTGTGTTTGAAGCCCAAAAATGGACAAACACTTCTTTTTTTCACTTTTATTTTCTGTAAAAAGACAATAAAAAAAGCAGAAAAAATCGCACAAACAAAAAGATTTCCCAAAAATCAGTTTTTACCGATTTTAGTGTATCGACTTTTTTAGTAAAAGTCACTATCCCTCCCTACTTTGACGGATTGACCAAAGCCCGGAAGTTGTAAAATAAAGCAATCCGATTGAGTGTCTTAATTAAATCGGCTTTTAATTCCGGAGTTCTGCTACAAATAAGTTTATAGCAATATTCTAGTTACTAAATGCGTATTTTTTTTGTATTTACCACATTGATGGGCAAAGCATGGCCAAAAATGGGCGTTTCCCTTTAATTTCAATTCAATTTCATTAATTAAATATTTAAATAACACAGCAATGCAATTTTATTCACTAAAACATAAATTTTGTATTATCTTTTTTTTTAAGCAAAAACAAAACAAAAACCACTTCATTTCATTCATTCTTAATTTATTATTTTTACACAAAATACAATTAAATTTCCATGGATAGAGTAACTACCTACGTAAAGAATCCCAATATTTATTTTTTCTAACACAAACAAATTTATTAAATAAAAATCTTCAATTAAAAACTTCGTGCTCGGATTAAATAGACGAGGTATATTTGCAGTGTACATCAGCCGGGCAATATCCTTTCCGGATGTATGGAATGTAGGCCTAATGAACCGGCAAGCGGGCAAGGAACGAGTTCAATAATAAATATCTATGCGCCTGATTGGAACGAGTGGTTACAAAGCCTCGATATTTGTATTGAAGTGATGTGCATCTCTTAAACTACTTTGTTTTATAATGGGATTTGAATGGTATCGCATTGAACATACGAGGACACACAAACCTTGAATTGTACGGGAAATTTTATCAATATATGTCAGTTTAAACATGTGTAGTCGTGTGTACTACTAGGGGTAAATAAAATCGCACATTATATAGCCGGCATGTAAACAACGTGTAAATTAAGTGTAATACAGAAATGAAAAATCTTACTTTTTTTAAGAGTAAAAACCTAGATTAAGCTACAAATCTGATTGTGCGTTTGTCTTATCGTAGAAAGCGCTTAACTAGACATTTGAAGGAACAACTTGAAGACGAAGGGAAGAGCTTAAATTGCACTTTCGTGTCGCAAAATTCTCTCTAAAAGATTTTTCACTCCGATGTTTTTTGTTTTGCCCACGAAGACCTTTATGCCATTGCCATAAAGTTTAATTTTCAATAATTTAACGGCCTTCGTGTGATATTCTATGATAGAATACTGTATTTAAGTTCTTCCTTACATAAATAATTGCTAAGCACTCCACGGAGACTGTAACTAGTGTATAACTATAATGCAACAAAATTATCTGACAGCATCGCATCGTAGCGTTTAGTGTTGCCATTAAAATAAATTTACTACAAAAAATATTAATAAAAAAATAATTTGAATATATGACTGCCAAATTAGTTTGTACGCCAGTGGTCCTGGGTTCGATTCTCAGATGACTGACCAATAAACATTCACATTTAAAACAGAAAATACATAATAGATCACCGAACTCGACTGACCATACCACTGACATTAATCAAAATGGTGACGTTCAAAGCAATTTTAGGTCTTAGAGTAATGACTGTTCTAAGTTTTAGGTACAATTTCGGTCACTGGGTCAATTAAGCTTATCGCACTGTAATTCAATTATGTTAACAAACCTTCATAGTAAATTATATTATTGGTAATACAGCCAAGGCAGTTTCAAAAATAGAATGTGTTGTTAAATTAAAGTAGCGATCCTCTATGGTGTCACAGCCAAGGCGGTTGTTTCAAAAATAGATTATTGTGTTTTTTTTTGTTTATCCCAACAACTCGCAACTGGCCAGTGTGTTTGAAAATAATGTATGGACATAATTATGGACATGGACGAATAATGTTTGCAAGAATCTTTTTATTGAGGAAAAAGGTCGATTGTGTCTGATTAACCAAAGAAAAATTTGCTTCGGGATGACACATGTACTTGTGAGAAATCATTGTATTTTTTTTAAAGGTTAAAATTATATTTAAAGCGAATCTCGGGCCAGGGAAGATCAGATTATGTACTAAGGTTAGTCACAAATATTTTTTAAATATAACGTTGGACGATTAAAGTTCCAAGTACCTATTTATGCACAATACACATCAAACTATAATTTTCCAGCATAAGCTTGCCTCATTGTACGGGAATTTTATACAATACTAAGTCAGCTTATACTGTATTTATTTGATTTTTGTAGTGCCTCATTGGTCTAGTGGTCTTAAGCACGACTGCTACGCCAGAGATCTTGGGTTCGATCCCCAGGTCGAGCAAAGTGTTATAGGTTTTTTTTTTATGGTACCTATAACTCGGCAAACGAGCAGGCGAGCTACCTGATGGTAAGTAGTCATCGCCGCCCATAGACATCTGCAAAACCAAAGGAGTTGCAGATGCGTTGCCGAGCCTATTTAGGGAAAGGGAGGGAAAGGAGAAAAGGAGAAGGAAGGGGAGTGGGGGAGGAATTGGGCCTCCGGCCCTCTCGCTCACCGAACGAAGCGCAGTAACTAAACGCTACTACTCGGACGTCGGTCTTCTGCGAGAGTGTGGTACTTCCCCGGTCAAGCCGGCCCATTCAAGCTGCGAACAGCGTGGCCCTACCACAACAAACTATTTTTCTATGAAATTGTCTGTAGCAGCTCGTTAATGGCAATATGCTCACCCCTAAATACATGGGACCTAAACATACCGGCGAAACGTGGGTGTACAAGTACACCTCTGCCTAACCCTTCGGGAATACAGGCGTGATGGTATGTTATGTTACTTTTTTTATTGAAGACGGTTAAAAAGCAACTGTTAGCTATTCGTCCATACCCAGATTTTCTCCCCAATTTTCATAATCCAAGCCCCATTACACACAATAAATTAAAATTACAAGCTCAGCCTTCGAACCTATTACTACTTAGCAAAGATAATACCGAGATTATCTAAACTGACTCATAAAATCCAGTTTGATCCGGATTTAAACAACCATTTTACTAGACCCACGGTGTCGAATAAAATGTTTGAAATTCAAGGTCTAGTTGTTAAGGTCGTGTTTGTGACTTTACTAAGGAGATATGGTGTTAGGGATTTTCTTGATATATACCTACCATATATGTAGGTATGTAACGTTTTACATAATTAGCGGAAGACCTGAAAGTATTTCGTCCAGAATCGACTACTGAATCGATTTAATCGATTGAAGTGGATGTAATAGTAATTATAATAGTTATTGGGACTGCGTCGTTAGTCTAGTGGTCCTAAGCGCGAGTGCTACGCTTGTAGTGTAGCTGCGAGAGGTTTTGGGTACGATGCCCAGGTCGAGCAAAGTGTTATTGGGTTTTTCTAAGAAATTCTCGGTAGCAGGTCGGAGTCTGGATTTGTGCCCGGTTAATGGCAATAGGCTCGCCCCCTATTACATGGGACCTAAACATTCTGGCGAAATGTGGGTGTACATTACGTTATACGTTATGTTACAACGTAATTTAAGTAAAAGAAAAATTTGGCAGCAGGCAGGATTCGAACCTGCGTCTTCTGGTTAGATACACCAGACGCTAAGACCACTAAGCCACCGCGAGTCCCATCCGCCGGGTGGAAATGTGCCTTCACATTTTTTGTTTACGTCTTTGAGGTGACGTCAATTATTATATTCCTTTGATATAAGGTTCAGTTAGTTCTAGCGGCGGTAGCCTAATGGCTAGGGCGTCGGACTTGTGATCATGTGGTTGCCGGTTCGAAACTCACCCATTGCACTACCGACGTGAACCCACTCGTAACACAAGCATTTAGCTTAGCACGAGGGGTCAACAAGATTACTAGTAATGTGTGACCCACATTGCTAGTAACCTTTTAATAATAATAATAAAAAAAAAGTTTTCTATAAATTGAGTAATTGATGGACGAGAGGACGGGGGCCATAAGTTCAGGTATTAAAATTATTATGAACGCTCGCCGGCAAATCAGGTTACCAAAAACTGTCAATTTTTTTCATTCGATATTGAACTTAATAAACAACATTTAAAGGTTTAATGTCATTTAGAGAAATTTGACAGTTTTTTGTAACTTGATGCACTGGCAACTGCACTTTGGGAAAAGTTATTCAGTAGTCGATTCTAGAATTACTTTCAGGTAATAAAAACCAAACCGTTATTCAATTTCAAATTTTTTTTTATTCACATAACATACATACCATCACGCCTGTATTCCCGAAGGGTTAGGCTGTACTAATGTACACCCACACTTCGCCGGTATGTTTAGGTCCCATGTAATAGGGTGCGACTCTATTGCCATTTACAGCGAGACTCCGAGCTGCTACTGAGAATTTCATAGAAAAACCCAATAACACTTTGCTCAACTTGGGGATCGAATCCAGGACCTCTAGCGTTGCATTCGCGCTTAGGACCACTTGACTAATGAGGCAGTCAGTTTCTTTATTAAGTACAACAATAATCCTAATTATGGAAATACAGTGTGCAGAGTGTGCAGTGATAGCCTAGTGATATGACCATTGGACTGCCAAGTCAAAGGTCTCGAGTTCGAATCCAAGGCCTCTGACTTTTCGAAGCTATTATTAATACGCACATAACGTATTAATAATTAATTATCACGCGCTTAAACGGTGAAGGAAAACATCGTGAGGAAACCTGCATGCCTGAGAGATTTTCTTGACGGCGTGTGAAGTCTGCCAACTCGCAGTAGGCTAGCGTGGTGGACTATAGCCTAATCCCTCTCGCACTGAGAGGGACCCGTGCCCAGCAGTGGAACAATGTAATGGGTTGATGATGATGATGATGGAAATACAGGCGTGATGGTATGTTCCGTTAAAAAAGTTGCTTATTTTCCAACACAAAAAAAATACTTCATACGTGGAAGCAAGCCCTGGGCAGTTTTAGTTTTATGTAAAACTTTCACGTATCTCGCGTGACTTTGTCGTGACGAGCGGGAACTCTGCCCGCTCCCCCGAGGATACTATCGTGAATATGTTGCGAGCTTCAAAAGTTTGGCATTGATAGTTCACAGTTTATAGTCCAAAAAAGATTGAGAGTGCCAAGTTAGAAGTGAATTTATTCGAAGGGTTCCGTTAAAATTTTTTAAAGTTTAAAATGCCCATGATTTTATTAAGTTGTTTGTTGTATTGCTTTTAATACCTAATCTTTTTGCATTTTTTAGGCATTTTCCATGCAATGATTAATATAATATGATAATTAATGATAATAATTATATAATACGAGTAGTTTAATATATCCTGCCCGCGGTCGTATTTTCCTTCACTAAAATAACTTGTTTTTACTAGTTAATCTATTGAATATATTGTTTATTTTGTATACTTACCTAATATATTTATTTAGGACTGCCTCATTAGGAATCTAGTAGTCCTAAGCGCGATTGCTACGCTAAAGGTTTTGGTTCCGATTCCCAGGTCGAGTAAAATATTATTCGAAATTTTCCAGGAAATTCTCATTCGCAGTTCGTGGTCTAGATTTGTGCCCGGTTAAGGGCCTCGCCCCTTCTTACGTCGGAACTAAACATCCCGCTGAAGTGGAGGTGTAGATTAATACACCTCTGCCAAATCCTTCGGGGACTACAGGCGTTATGGTATAGACCAAATTCACTCACGCTCAATTTAACCATACGAATTGTTTTCCTTAAAACAACCACATCAACAAAATTTCCACATTCGCATAAGTAGGTACATGACAACAGAACAGCAGAATCGTTTTCCCAATACTGTAACGGGTCCCTAAAAATAAAAAAGAACCGTGTCGCACTGCAGTGTCAGACGGTCAGCGTTTCTGATTTTATGATCACATCCCTAGCGAGATACCCTTTTGTATGTTTCTTGTGATATGAAGTTTTGTTTTTGGAAAATACAGCCACATTTAGGAAATGTATCCGCTAACATCGTTCAGTGGAAGAAAAACATCGTATGGAAACCTGCATGCTTGAGAGATTTTCTCGATGGCCTGTGAAGTCTTCCAACCCGCAGCAGGCTAGCATGGTGGACCATAGCCTTATCCTTCTCATTCTGAGAGGAGACCTGTGCCCAGCAGTGGGACAATATATGGGTTGATGATGATGATAATGGTGATCCGCTAACATTGAAAACTATACGATTTATTTAGTCTGAGACGGGGCTTTGAGCTCCCTGAATCATATTTGAGCTACACGATGACTGATGTATGCGTACCGTCAATACAAGTCAACTCAAAGCTTCTGCGGTCGAATGCTACAGCGCTCCCGTAGTCCCGGCACTAAAGTGATGACGCGAAACGCCGAGGTTGTTTTTAGTCGGTAGATCGCTCTTTTCAGAGCGGAGTCCGACACACTCCACCGCTCTTCTTGGAGCGGTGGGTAGTGCATAAAGAATTGCCAACCCTGTCAAAAAAAGGTCTAATTAAAGTTGCTATGGCTCTCTTCAAAAGGCCTGTTTAAATATTGTCCTACATTGTAAAACTGATTTATCTGAAAATACTACTATTGTTTCGGCTTTAACGTCACCATGATTCTCTGAGTTTGTTTTTATGTTTCATCTCAGAGGTCGTTAGTGGATATTACTGAGCATACGAGACTTAATAAATGAAGTCTTAAGATGACAATGCGCAAATGATACATCTATATAGGTAAATAAACTTTTTGTTTGCCATTTAAGTATAAAAAATCGAAAGCTCTTAACTTAAAAACGTCATCATCATCAACATTGTCATACTGCTAGACACGGGTCTCATCTCAGAAGAGCTATAAGGATATAGTCCACCACGCTAGCCTACTGCGGGTGGACAGACTTCACACACAAAAAATCTCTCAGGCATGCAGGTTTCTTAACGTTTTCTTTCACCGTTAAAGCGCGTGATAATTAATTATGAACACGCATACCTATGACTTCGAAAAGTCGGAGGTGCTTACCTTTAGGCTCGGACCATGTTATATGGGTGATGAGTCCCAAACGTACTGTTGTTATTTTCCTTCATTAGAATACCTCTACCTGCCTACCTTCGGGGAATATATGTGTGATAGTATAAAACCCTATAAATAGGATTTTGTAGTCGTAGTGCCTGCTGGCATGAATAGGTCCGCACGACCGGGAAAGTACTTCCCTCTCACAGAATATTGACGTTAAGTAGCAGTATGCATACTGTTGCGTTTCGTACGGTGAGTGTGGAGCGCCGGAGACCCAATTTCTCCCTCAGTCCCCTATCCTTCTCCTTTTCTCCTTCCCCTCCCGTTTCCTTAAATAGGCTCGACAACGCATCTACAACTCCTTTGGTTTTGCAGATGTGTATGGGCGGCGATGACTACTTACCACCAGGTAGCTCGCCTGCTCGTTTGCCGAGTTATCCCATAAAAATCCCCATACGCATAAACACTAGAAATACGCCTCAATTCGACATTGAAGCACGTGCTAACATTCATTAACTTTTTAATCTCTCTCCCCACGATCGCTTGGGGGATATTAAAAATTTCCCGCCAGATAATTTAATTTTAAACGCTGATACGGCCAGTAACGTGTATATTATGTACGGTAAAAAGAAAAAAAAACTGGTTGTTGTTGTTCAAGATACTTAATATACTTAGTTTGAATTTAGTGCTTTCCTGTAGAATATAGTTTGAAGATATTTATTCTATGTTTGCCATAGTGCAGTGATATCCTAGTGACATGACCATTGGACTGCCAAGTCAAAGGTCTCGAGTTCCAATCCAAGGTACGCACTTCTAACTTTTTGGAGTAATGTGCTTAATTAACACGCGCTTAATCGGTGCAGAAAAACATCGTGAGGAAACCTGCATGCCTGAGAGATTTTCATGACGGCGTGTGAAGTCTGCCAACCCGCAGTAGGCTAGCGTGGTGGACTAATAGCGTTTACAGAGGAGACCCGTGCCCAGCAGTGGGAAAATGTCATGGGTTAATGATGAAGACGACGCTCCCATTGCCAGATAACTTCTGAAAAGAAATGCGAAGAAACTCTCTTTTATTCAATTATTTTTCTGAGAATAATAATAAGTAAGAAAATAATTAACTTAGAAGCTAGTTAGGTTATATTCGTTAGTAAGATCTTTCTCTAATTGAGTTTAGTACGCGAACTTGCTGGAAAAATTAAATTGTATTATGTATCTGTCTGGTAGATAATACTAGTGATAATAACGTCATTGTCGCATTAATGAAATACTAATCATAATCATAATTATTATCTTATTGCATTTTTGTTGACTGCCTCATAAGCCTAGTGGTCCCAAGCGCGACTGCTACGCTAGAGGTCCTCGGTTCGGTCTGCAGGTCGTGTAGGTTTTATAAGGGGTTTTTCTATGAAATTCTCAGTAGCCCGATTAATAGCAATAGCCTCGCCCCCTATTACATGGGACCTAAACATGCCAGCGAAGTGTGTGTGCACATTAAGTACACCTCTGCCTAACCCTTCGGGGAATACAGGCGTGATGGTATGTGATTTATTTGCCAATTGCTAGATCAGGCCATTAATTACTTATAGATATTTTTTTTTACGGTCACACAAAATTTTCTCATTCTTTTTTTAGTTGAGCCAGTGAGTGTTTAGTTTAAAAGCTATCGTCAAGACTCATACCGATAAAAAACTGCACTTACCATGCTATAGGACTAATGATCACAGTTTCTACGACCCCAATATAACCCAAACACCTTCGTAACCGTAACTTCAGATTACGTATAAAAAATACGATTCAAAATCATATTTTTTTAACCTTTTGAACGCCAGAGTATAAATGTATCGCCGTACCCCTAACGCCAGGCCAGTTTTTCTGTCAAATTACACAAGGTAGTGAAAACACACTAAAGTAATGATTAAGTAAGTTTATTTCATAATATGGTGCGACGTATATTTTGTCATATATTTGTGACGTTGGCGTTCAGGGTAAGATTTCGTTTGTCACTATATGTGACAATGGCGTTCAAAAGGTTAAATCTCGTAACTTGAGATTATAATTAAAATACACATCAAAATACTTTTGTGAAAAACCAAATTAGATCAAAATAAAAATAATTACATTTCCTTAGAATAATTTTAATCTGTGCACACAATTATTTCAAATACGAAAAACCAAGAAACAAGTATTTAATTTCAAATGTCAACACCCAAATTTTCATTAAGAAGAAAAACAATAGACTTTTTTGCGCAAAATTCGGGCCCTGATTTTCTTCTGTATGATAACTCCATGGGTTCCGTAGGTACTTATTAACATTTTAAAGTACTTATTCATATAATTATGTGAAATTGTCTTTTAAAACTATCCAAAACGCAGGTTAGCTAAAAACTGATGTGCATATTCCAGGCATAATTTAGGCAAAACAAAAACTAAATGACCTATTTTACTTCTTATAGGTACTCTCATGAGTCTAGTGGTCCGAAGCGCCCGTACTTATACGTATTTGTACCGGGTTAATGGTAATAGGCTCGCCCCCATATTACATGGGACCTGAAGATACAAGCCAAATGTGGTTGAACATACTAAACCTCCGTCTAACCCATCAGAAAAAACAAGCGTGACGGTACATACACTTTAAAATCACTTATTAAAACAAAGTCTTTTTTTACAAAAACCTTAAATAAAATGCAGTCCAATATTCCGGTGCTGAATGGAAATAGTAAGGCCTCAAGGCGCCGAGTCCCGCCCATAAATAGGGATGCGACACATTCTTAAGTCCCGGGATTTGCGGGAGTCTTGCTTTTGCAATGGATGTAACGTGCTGAAATATTCGAAAGCCTTAAATCGAGATGTCGAGTCTCTTGAATTGAATGCTGCAGTGATTATTTTGGTTAAATCGGGTAAAGTGTGCCTCATTTTATTAAGTTAGACGTTTGTAGCCATCGGCACTGACGCGACGTTTTAAGTGTTACTGACGCTGCGTGAGTGATGTGACGCTGAGCTCGAATGTACTTCCCTGCATAAGTATACATAGTACATTAATCAGTCGCACAGTAATCCGTCACCGAATGTACTCACGTAGCGTCATGGACGCTTGCTAAAAAAGGGCGAGGGGCATATCAATAGCGACCATTATTAATTAATCGAAACAATATTTATTTCAATTTAATGAAATTATTATTTTTTTATTCGGGAAAACAAACAGATACACAATTTTCTTACTCTATGATCTTAACATTAAAGAATATTTATAATTGTGTAGCCCACAACGTTATCCACATTTTAAGCAATTTTGTTCGGCTGTTATGATTTTTAAGTATTGGTATGTCTAACAGATGTCTCTTTCTATCTCTATAGAATCTCTTTTCATTTCATCTATGTTAGTTTAACTTAATGTCAGTTCTGTGATGTTTATAACATAAATTATATTTAATTTAAAATAATGTATTCTTCTTCTATATCATCACTAAGAAATATACATTAAATTACTACATTAAGTAGAATTGCTGGAAGATTTTTCCCATCAGTATGTAATATGAATGGATGAATGAAAGGGAGGCCTTTGCCCTACAGTGGGACGATCACGGCTGATAAATAAATAATTAACATCAGAATAGGTAGTAAATACAACCAATGTGTTTTGCCCACCATGACTTATGGTGCAGACACATGGGCGCTTACGAAGGAGGATGTGTACAAAATGAGAGTTGCACAGAGAGCCATGGAGCGTGCCATGCTCGGCATCAAATTAAGTGACCGTGTTCCAAACATTGAGATCCGGAAACGAACTAAGGTTCCGGACGTTGGAAGAAGGATCATGGAACTAAAGTGACGACATAACATACGTCGTTGGGCGTACTTGGATGAGAGTGGCACGGGACCGTGGTGGATGGCACAAACTTGGGGAGGCCTATACCCGGCAGTGGGTGAAATCAGGCTGTGGATGATGATGATGATAGATAGTAAAAATCTACCAGCTAAGTATCTAGTAATTGATGGCACAATTATTATTGTAGATAAATATGTGCTGCTGTCACCGTACTCTAAATAAAATTGCATTTTAATATTTGTTAGATTAAAACCCCGGGATTATTGCACATCACTAATATCAGCTAGTCCCTTCAAAGACTCAACTTCACTGTACATTTACTTTACTCTGTGCCCTCTGACCTAAAGCTTCGCTATTTTATTGGGGTTCAGTTCGAATAATTGAAGACCTCCTTAATTCAGTTTGTCTTTCGGGTTCCGTGAAAGAGATATTGGGGTGTTGTTATTTCTTTAAAATGTTTCGGTATTTACATTTGTGTGAAGAAAGTTTAGGTGTTCAATTTAGTGACGTGTACCATCACGCCTTTATTATCAGATGATTAAACAGATGTGATCTGATGTTCATATCATGTTCTGAGTAATATTTATGTGATGCGTGTACAAACATACAGACAACAATTTTATTGTTGTTTTGGCTTCTGTTGCTCTAATATTAGTTTTTCCTCAATATCTATAATGGAAAGATAGCCGGTATGTTTAGGTCCCATGTAATAGGGCGAGCCTATTGCCATTAACCGGACACAAATCCAGACTCCAAGCTGCTACTGAGAATTTCATAGAAAAACCCAAGAACAATTTGCTCGATCTGGGAATCGAACTCAGGACCTCTAGCGTAGCAGTCGCGCTTGACACCACAAGACTAACGAGGCAGTCATATGGAAAGTATTATTAACAAATAATAATACTTCCTATATTTCTGGCTGTTACTAAAAAAAAATACTTTTTCTATGAAATTCCCAGTAGCAGCTCGGAGTTGGGATTTGTGCCCGGAATAGGCTCGCCCCCTGTTACATGGGACCTGAAACAAACCGCCAAAGTGTGGGTGTACATTAGTACACCTCTGCCTAACACTTCGGGGAATACAGGCGTGATGGTATGTTATGTTGCTACAAATAAAATAATCCATTCTATCTCAGTGATCTTCATGTTTCTAAGTCCTCTTACGAGTGCAATGTAATTTAGGGGACATTAGGAAAATCTCCGACCACAAGATGGCGGAAAAAAGAAAATAGGCTTCCGTATAAGCATAATTGGATGATAACGAACAGACAAGAACAGAATATTTTTTCTTAGGGTTGTATAATAAACATTTTATGGACATGCGCAAGATTATGACGAGTGGGGATGTAATAAATTGTGTACTGTGAAGTATGTCAATTTACGATCTTCATCTCTTAAAGGACTGCGTCGTTAGTCTAGTGGTTTTAAGCGTGACTGCTATGCTAGAGATCCTGGGTTCGGTCAAGCAAAGTGTTATTGGGTAAATTCTCAGTAGCAGCTTGGAGTCTGGATTTGTGCCTGGTTAATGGCAATAAGCTCGCCCCCTATTACATGGGACCTAAACATACCAGCGGAGTGTAGGTGTACATTTGTGCACTTCTGCCTCACATTTCGGGGAATACAGGCGTGTTGGTATGTTATGTTATGATACTAAAAAGGAGAATAATATTAATTTATTTCATCATTCATCATCATCATTAACCCATTACATTGTCCCACTGCTGGGCACGGGTCTCCTCTCAATACGAGAGGGTTTAGGCTATAGTCCGCCACGCTAGCCTACTGCTGGTTGACAGACTTCACACATCATCAACCCATTACATTGTCCCACTGCTGGGCACGGGTCTCCTCTCAGTACGAGAGGGATTAGGCTATAGTCCACCACGCTAGCCTACTGCGGGTTGGCAGACTTTACACGCCGTCAAGAAAATCTATCAGGCATGCAGGTTTCCTCACGATGTTTTTCCTTCACCTTCACGCGTGATAATTAATTATTAAGACGCACATGACTTCGAAAAGTCAGAGGTGCGTGCCTTGGATTCGAACTCGAGACCTTTGACTTGGCAGTCCAATGGTCATATCACTAGGCTATCACTGCACTTAATTTATTATTTTTTTTCAATTGTAGATACCTACTTAGGTAATTTTGAACAGTCTGCAGGTAATTATGATTTCCTATTTAGAAGGGCTTATAAAAAATACTGCCTCATTCGTTTAGTTGGTGTTTATATGAAAATTTCAGTAACTGTTCGGTGTCTGGATTTGTGTTCGATTAATACAGAGCTGATGGTATTTTTTAAATGTTCCATATATCTCAACCAGATCGGTGTAAAGACTTAATTCACATCTAGACGGAGATACATCGATGGACAATAAATCTTGCAGGAAGCTGTCGTGCGTTTGAATGGCGCTCTATCGAAGCTATGTATATGCTATATGTATGTAGCAATGACTAGATTTAGTGAGAGGAAATTCATTGTATGACAGAACGTAGGATAAACAGAATAGGGGCAATATTGTAGGGTGTATATGATCGTTAAGACATTTAAAAAAATCACAGCGATAAGACCGCCCATTGTACATTAACTATCATATTTATTCTCTCCTGTAATTGTGTTATTGGTATGCAATAAAGCGTATATAAATAAATAAAATAAATACACAGCATATACTTACTAGGTTTAATTACATATTATCATCACGCCTGTATTCCAGGAAGGGTTTGGCAGAGGTACACACATAGTTCATTGTTGTATGTTTTTTAGGTCACATGTCTTTTAAGTCCCATACCCAATAGTGGTATTACAATGAAATTATTACAATATAATGTTACATTACCTATAGGCTTCGAGTCTATTGCCATTAACCAGGCATAAATCAAAACCCCGATCTGCTACTGAGGATTCAATAGAAAAACCCAAATTTTACTCGACCTGGGAATCTTACTCAAGGGTAACAGCTTCGTTTAGGATCAGTAGACTAATGAGGCAATACCTATATAACCTTTTTTGAAGCAACCTCACACCTATTCGAAATAAAAAAAACAAAATCGCTCCCTATAACCCCAGCTATATTCAAACAGGATATGACCGCACGATAAAGGAATGGCGGAAAACACAGACGGGCCTATTGTAATATTTTTGACCTCTCTAAACGGATGTGGCGGATTTTAGGATTCCGTATTTCAGAGGACAAAACGGAGCCCGCATAAAATCCGTTTACGGCGAGTCTGTAAGTTCGTGTGTCGAAAAAAAAGCTTAGTAGCAATGTAGTTGTATATTACTTCTATTCTTGTTAACCCCTCTTGCTAAACTAAATGCTTGTGTTACGAGTGGGTTTACGTTGGTAGTGCAATGGGTGGGTTTCGAAACGGCAACCACATGATCGCAAGTCCGACGCCCTAGCCATTAGGCTACCACCGCTTATATATTTGTATAGCTTGTCATGTAGCTACCGCAGTTTCAATATTACACTGTATGATCCGTCATGATCATATCGTCATCAGCATATCAGCCTAATGAAGTCCACTGCTGAACGAAGGCCTCCCCCATAGACTTCCACAATGACCGGTTATATGCCGCCTGCATCCAACGACTCCCAACGACCTTTACCAGGTCGTCTGTCCATCTCGTTGTAGGTCGTCCCACACTGCGTTTTCTCCACTGGACCTTTTAGCTCTAGCGGCCATAATTTCTTCTATGTGCCAAATGTACCGTGCGTGGCCAATAAATGAGTGATCATTCTAAGCAAGACCCCTCCGTGTCTTGAAGAGGTTGTTAAGATGTTTGGTTCCGAGTGTCGTAAGTAATAAAATCTATGACAATCCTGAATAGTATTAGTCAACAGACCGAACCAGTTTCTTAGGACAATAGTCAATCCTAGAAACTGGATAACTTTAAATGAAGTAGGTAATTGAATGTTATTTTTCCATGTTTCGCTTTTAATGAACTTTACAACACCTGAACCATACCATCACGCCTGTATTCCCCGAAGGGTTAGGCAGAGGTGTCCCAATGTACAGCCACATTTCGCCTATATTTTTAGGTTCCATGTAATAGGGGGCGAGTCTATTGCCATTAACCGGGCACAAATCCAGACTCCAAGCTGCTACTGGGAATTTCATAGAAAAAGCCAATAACACTTTGCTCGACCCGGGGATCGAATCCAGGACATCTAGCGTAGCAGTCGCGCTTAGGACCACTAGACTAATAAACGTACTATATAAATTTAATAAGTAAATCGTATATATAGCACTCGAAGGATTAAGACACTGCTACAATGGCTAGCTTTACTGTTTCATAAATGATTTAAAAAGATTTTTCAACAGTTTATTTCAGATATAAGTACGGAACCCACATTGTTTTAGTCTGGCTCACTTGACCTGGTTTTTTTAAAACAAAACTGCTCAAGCCAGTTTTGCAGGTTACCGCGGCATTCCATATTCGAAGGGCGGCTGAAATTGGAGTGTGATAAGCCTTTCAAATTGGTTGATATTTTTGGCTGAAAAGGGTGCGTAGATAATGATTTTTTACCTATAAGTTAGTTGCTGTGCAATTAATGTTGTATTATTTATACAAAGATAGTTTTAAATCAGTTAGTTTGTTTTGACGCGCTAATCTCTGGAACTACTAGTCGGATTTGAAAATATATTTTTGTGTATGATAGCCATATTTATAGGGAAGGTTATAGGCTATTTAACATCGCGCTACGACCAATAGGAGCAGGGCAAAGCGAGTAAAACTGCGGGCAAAGCTATCCTACATAAAGCCAGGTTTCCTGTTATCGCAATTTTGCAATGATTGCAAACGAAATGGATGTGGTGAGCCATCCGGATTAACAGTTAGCCAAAATGTGGATAGTTGGGATTTGCATTGGACTTTGGTATTTGCAGTTTTCATTTTAAGAGGAGTGTACCTCGACAGCGCGCACGCAGTTTAGGTATTGGTTTTTGTGTTGTTGTCCCTATCGCCTGCGATGCGAGCGGGCGTCGCTTGTCCCGCGCGCCCTCGCAACCACCCGCGCGCTTATTCTCGTTGTTGGGTCCAATTCTAAAGTAATGAAATTATGAAAGCGTTTTTTTTTCGGACCTTGTTCGTTCGTTCAAATTTATTATTAGGTCAATTATTTCTTTGTAAGATTCATTATGACAAATACCATCTATTTTTTATTTTTTATTCAATTACCTACCTACCTAATGAGAAAGTAACTTAGTAGGTACCTACCTATTTATTTCTATTGTATTACCATAAATAAGGTTTTTCAAAATTAGAGCAACAAGTTGTACGAAAATTTGTTTTTTCTTTTCAATAAATACCTACTTCGTACAAAATATTTTGTTTTGATCCTATGTAGGTACTTATCTTGTAAATTTAAACTTATTCGAATAAAACAATCTGGATATGACATGTAAGTCCCTACATAAGTACCTACCTAAATGGAATTTTCATTGTAAAATTATGATAAACCGTCGTATTGATGACACAATCAGCAGCAGTTAAGTTCCTAATTGCATTTAATACAAAATACCTAAGTACTTACATAATAAAATTTTGGTATTTACTTAAGTACGTATGGTGATGTGCACTGAGCGCTCGTTCAAGGTTTTTTATTGACGCGTAACGATTGGAAATTGCATTTAATAAAAATAAATACCTACCTATTCACTTCTAGACTGAGCAATCCGTATTTTTTTATTGAATTTCATAATAAAAGTAGCTATGAATACAAAGGGTAATGCACTAAAAGTCATATAAAGCTTTTACGACATAAATCATAAAAAAACGGCATCTCTAAGATTTTCAGATGCTTGATGCTCCCATCAGGGGAGAGTACGGATAAGACACTTACAATATTTGAAGACTTCATGACCTATTCGTAAGCTCTCAATTGTACACATAGCAGTAAATTTAACATATTAAAAATATTTTTGTAAACAGAGCCAAGTCTCGTATAATATAATCTATATCTGTAATGTTAAGATATGTAGTTATGTGGTATTTCTCAAACAAATCCGCATGCGCCGTAAAATTTCGCAGCACCAGATACTTTTCTCTTTTATGTTGAATACCTATGCTTTAAAAATTAAAAGCTGATAAGTAGATGACGAATGAGTCATTATTAACCTTACAAAAAAGTCATTTCACCAACAAGACAATCTTGTTTAGATTAATAGTAGCCTAATGGCTAGGGCGTCGAACTTGCGAGCATGTGGTTGCCGGTTCGAAACCCACCCATTTCACTACCGACGTGAACCCACTCGTAATACAAGCATTTAGCTTAGCACGAGGGTTTAACAAGAATACTAGCAATGTGCAACCCACATTGCTAGTAAGCTTTTTTTTTAGAAAAAAAAAGTAGCCTTTTAATCAAAAATGAAACATTATTTATTACAGCGTAATATCACTCACTCACTGATTCATTATGAAGTTTCAGAAACTATAAGGGCTACCTTATAGTTATATAAATAACAAATATTATTAGTATTAACAAGTAGTATGCTAATACTAAGTACTCGTTAATAATACTAATAATATTTGTTATTTATAATAATAGATCATATCAACTATTATTTATTATTATAAATTTGGCATTTTTAACCGGTTAGTACCGCTATGCTTTAGTTTCGCTATGCTCGACTCAAAAAATACCTACTAAAAAGGACCGCTATGCACGTTTTTTTTTTATTCTACGAAAACAATGGAAGTTACAGTTGGAAAAAAAAGTGTTTGAATTCATTGCGTTTCCGTTAGTAAGTTAAAATTTATTTGTCTCGTTCTGATAATCAAAAAGGGGTAATGACAGCCAAGTACAAACGAATTACAGAGCAATTCTAAGTAAATTAAGGTTTATGAAGGGAGCTGTGAGTTAAAACTAGACCCACATTAACGAAGTCTGTAGACTTTATTACAAACCTTTTCTTACTAAGTAATATTAAGTATTTATGTTACGCTGTTTGAATGTAATGTCAGATAGATGTAGATTATGTAACTCCCAACAAGAAACTATAGATCATATGACAAGAAGATGTCCATTCTTAGCAAATAAACAGTACACAGATAGACATAATAAAGAAATGTACCTACAGATAGATAAAAAATATAATTTAATAGATACAATAAGACAATGTTATAAATATAAGCCAAAAAATGTAAATGTAAATAACAACATAGCTAAATTATACTGGGATAGTGATATAATACAAAACCATATATCATTAGCAGATGAAATACGACAGATATGCAACAAAATACAGTTAAAATAATACCGATAATATTATCATCTACCGGACTCATCCCTAAATCACTACACACATCATAAAAAGAACTAGACCTACACAAAACATACATTCCACTACAAAAATCAGTTATCATAGACACATGTTCCATAGTAAAGCGATTCCTGATATCCACTTCACAAACACATTCTTCAGAAGAAAAGAACCAACTCACTTGATGTAAGCCCATGGCTGACTCGTCACATTCATAAGCTATGCTGAGAGTCCAAATCCAAATGGATACGTAACACATAATTATAATAATAATTATTATTATTATTTCCTTTATTCACACTTTTTACACACATATTATTTTACATAAAAAAAAATTGAAAATAAATATTTACTATCTATATACATAGAAAAGAAAATAATAATAATAGTATGTGTGTGTGTGTGCGCGTGCGTGTGTGTGCATACGAGTTTTTGTGTAAAGTATGTTTGTATAATTAGTTACATGACTGTGTTAACCCGATATAACCGAAAGAGACTCAGGGGTATCATAATAAAATGTATAGCTAACAAATAATTTTACTTATAACTTGATGATTGCTATAATCCTAATATCCAATTTTATCATACCTACCCTAATTCTTGATCTCGTTTCGGGAAGTCTTTTTTTGAAACCGTTCTTTTATATTTTGGCAGTCAGCCACAACATTCTCTTTGAAATATTTCCTCTTTACTGAAAATTATGTACACATGGCTACACATCAAGCTATACAAAACCAGTTTAGACTGACCTCTCATTGTAAAGGTTTAAAGCACAATTCAAGGGCAGCCTATACTGGTTTTGTATAGCTTGATGTGTAGCCGTGCGTACATGTACATATAATATTATGAATCACCAGCAACATGTAGTAATCGAGTAATGAGACTTGGCTCTGCTTTTATTAAAATGTTTTGTTACGAGTGAACTTTACATTACAACTAATTGTGCTAGGCATTTATATTACTAAAAACCTTAGGATAAGAACTTATGACTTAAATAAACTTTACGTAGGTAGGTACTTACTTAAGTACCTAAAAATCACTTCACTTCACTTCTTCATCACTTCTTTTTTTTTATTTACACTAGGATTTTTCTGGATCTTTAGTGCGTTTACCAAACCCAAACTCTTTTAACAAAAGAAGATAACATGGAAAACTACCTTTAGGCCATAAAAAATATATGCTCCGTGTGGGAATCGAACCCACTAGTGATACTACATTACTCATAGCGCACCCGATTACTTAGCCACTTCTCCATTTATTTTCATGCATACATTTATTTTCTTGTCATGCTATCTATAATATACCCACAATAAATTATTGCTTTCACCTCTGCCACTCTAAGAAACTTTTTTACAGATGTAGGCTCAAACTGTTTCTTGTAACTTCTAAATCAAAACCAACGCGCGACGCAACCATAAATAAATTATTATTATTACTAGACAAGTACCTAAGTAACATAAAATCAACCCACGTATGTACATGTAGTTAGGTACCTATGTGGTGTGTAAACAACAGTAATTCTAATTTACAATATATTATATACCTACAATATACCTAATAATAAGATATACCTAGGTATAAAATAGTATTATCACGGGTAAAACAATAAAATTACCTATCTTACACATTTTTTTACCTTAGGTAGTCTAGTAAGTTACGGCCGGTATATTATCTTTACTTACCTATGTAGGTATACATAACATAACATACCATCACGCCTGTATTCCCCGAAGGGTTGGGCAGAGGTGTACTAATGTACACCCACATTGCGCCGGTATGTTTAGGTCCCATGTAATAGGGGGCGAGCCTATTGCCATTAACCGGGCACAAATCCAGACCCCGAGCTGCTAATGGGAATTTCATAGAAAAACCCAATAACACTTTGCTCGACCTGGGGATCGAACCCAGGACCTCTAGCGTAGCAGTCGCACTTAGGACCACTAGACTAATGAGGCAGTCTATGTACGTATAATATATTTTAATAATAAAACCTCTCTCGAGCGCAAGCTCTCGTTGTCCATCAAACTATCTAAATATCTCTTTCGATAAGTCGCACCCGGCGGAATAAGTAAGATTCACGACATTCGATTCATCGCGTCGCTCACATGCACCGCGAGCCGGTTGTTTCAAGGACGTTGTCTCACCTCCCGACCCGCCGCAGCTCCCGCGACGCATGGTGAAACAACAATACATTTGCAACATTTTCACGCGTATTTCTCATGTTCCGAATTTTGGAGATTACTCCTATAATATTGTTAATACGTAAAAAAAAAAATATTGTAAAAAAATATTCACTATATTATCTGGGTTTCTGTCGAATCAGAATGTTTCTGTATTGATACATTGTCGAGAAATACTAGCATAAAGTTGGGCCGTTTTTCAACGTAAATTGCCAATCTTTGAGCTCGTGTAACTTTTTAACCGTATATTGAAATGAAATTTTATATTACATAAACACGTATTTTAATGATAAGATTGTTACTGCAAAATTTCAATGACTTTCATTGTTTAAAATTCAAGCAAGAGCCAAACTGCGTTTGTATGGGGCGCGAAGCGGATACTATCCTCTTAAATAATGACCACATTGGTATTAACCTCTCCCACGATTAGAATGCAACCTATGCAAAAATGTGCAGTATGCAGGTGCATATATGACTATTATTGCCATCCTTTTCGTTTCCCTACAATTTTTGCAAATTAGAGCAGGAAAAATATAGTTTTACGAATTTCCATGATAAAAAAAATCGCACACTTGGTGTACAAACTACACTTGCCGGGTTAAAATGATCAATATCTGTATTTTCCCAATCATGTTGGGGTTGGCGTCTAGTTTGAGCAAAATTAAATAATAGTAAATAAATAATCTTCTTTTTAAGGAGAAAGAAAGAAAGGAAAAGTGTTTATTTTGCCACAAATAACCACGCACGACACTTTGACTAAAGGCCAAGGCTTCTTCATGTTTATTTGGTAGTGGGAATCTATACTCTCTGCCTACCCCCATGGGAGACAGGCGTGACAATATTTAACTTTCCCGTAGGTACTTAATTGATATCAAACTTGCAAATGAAAATCTATGAAGCGCCGTATTTTGGGCTCCAAATTTCTATTAAACCGCTGTTTGACGCGAAATTAATGAACGAATGAGTGAACTAAATACAATAAACGGCAAAATTAGGTTTCAATATCCCAATAATAATTCATTGTGTTAGTTCGTTTATTCGTGAAGTGAAAAGCGTCGACCAATTTTCTCCGAGCTAACACAATGCCAGCCTACAAAAAACATTTACAATTACAAACCGAAAAACTCTCTCAAAATTCTGACCACAGCCTAAACGAAAGGCTGTACATTTTCTCAAAGTGACGTCATACTCATAACCCTGCGAACGCTGTGTGGTGCCCGCGCGAAATGTTGCCCAGTATCCGGTTTTATCAGCTTTTATTGGCAACACTCGGGCCGCAGTTTCCCTTGCTGTTACGGAAACAGAGAACCCATTTTTACGTTGCCGCAGACTTACCGTCGCAGTGTGTGGGTTAATGGGTGTGACGTAAGCGTGTTTGTGATTTTGAAAGGGTTAGTTGTTACGTGGGTTGATTTTGTGTGGAAAGTTTGACCATAAGACCCTACTTTCCTTGGAACGAAATTTATTAATAGAATTATTGATCCCATCAAATATATCTATTGGAGCGAACAGACTATTCATAATTATTTGAGCAACTAGGGAAAATAGTCTTTATCATAATGGGGTAAAATACAAGTCAGAATGACGGCTGTCGTGAGCAGTTTTCGTTCTAATACATCCTTAGTGTCGCTGAGATATGGTTTAATTTCTCTAGTTCCTCAGATAATTATGAATAGTTTATTTGCTCCAATATATTTGATGTTGACACTTATGTGGGCGATTCATCAATATTTTCAAATGGTAGATAGAATAAATAGATATTTTGTTCCATCGTCACGTGCTCCGGCATGTCAGTGTAAAAGAAATAAACAGTTAGCTTAAGCATTTAAAAAACAGGATTCGTGCTCAATCATGTGCTAGTATGTCCTCAATTAACAATTTTCTCCTTTTCATTAAAGAATATTATTAGAAACCAAGTTTACTGATACTTTGTAGAAGGTTCTTACCGAAAGAAAATTGTGCAGAAATTGGAAAAAATATTAGAATACATAGCGACTATTTTAACTCCTCGCATTTCTTTATATTATTTATCCCAGTTCGAACTAAATATTCATATCTAAGACAGGACGTCTTTTAGGTTAGCTAGTATTACCTATATAGATATAGGAGATAAAAAAAAATCGTAATGACAGCCTCCTTGTTTGTAGTCGGCTAAAGACAAAGATACCTACAAACTTGTTTACGTTTTACAATTCAACTGTTCTCTTATGACAGATGCCCTACGTTGCTGTAGCTGTAGCTAGCTACATCGCTTTTGACTGAAGCTCGACTCATAACAAGTATACGGCACAAACAACTTATTTCAGTAACCCGTTCAAAGCTCCTGAAGTTTTCAGGAAAGCTATAAGTATTTCATGTGGACACGTTTTTGTACGTTGGTAAAAGAGTTATTTAGGTATATTTTGTGCTATTAAACTGATTTTCATTCGCGACGCCTCAGCCTTAAGGCTCAGTTGAAAATCAGCGTCAGGCACGGGTATTTTTTGCTTATCAAATCCAGTATCAGATCTCGCATTGTAAACGCTTTCCGGACAATGCAAGGCCAGCTTATACTGGATTTGTATAGCTTGATGTGTAGCCGTGTGTACACAATAATGTGGGATTCAGTTTTATGTACCTATGTATGTAACCTTTTTGCCTGTCCAAATAAATTTTAGTTTTAATAATTTTCCTATAATCACGTGTAAAAACAAGACAGAACACAATACTAATGAGCTAATAATTTATATGTAAGTATACCTTGATGAACATGCGTAAATAGCATACCATCATGCCTGTATTCCCCGAAGAGATGGCAGAGATGTAGACTTACACCCACTGTTCGCCGATATGTTACGATTCCATAAAGGGGGCGAAACACGGATCTAAACTCCGGGCTATTACTGATAATTTCATAGAAAAACCAACCATAACTCTAGCGTAGCAGTCCTGCTTACAAACATAAGACAAGCAATCAAATCAAGAGGTAAACATCCCACTATCACGTACACGGTCCAGTAGTTTTTAATAGCGATAGCGGCCATTTTAAATTTATTCCCGAATCCGGATGTAACTAGTTCGTACCAGTGCAAACTGGTTAATGAGGCGGAATGAAAACTATGCAAAATATTGCTACTATTTTGATAAATAGCTTTGTTTGTAGTTGGTATAATAGTTGTACAGGATCATTAAAAAAAAACGGAATCCGTTATTTCATTGAGGACCTGTAAAATATCAGTAAAGTTGCTGTCGTTAAGATTTTTTCCATAAACTTACCACCACGCCTGTTTCCTCCGAAGGTTTAGGCAGAGGTGTACACAAAAAGTATACCCACAGTTCGTCGGTATGCTTAGGTCCCGTGTAATAGAAGACGAGCTTATTGCCATTAAAAAACCATACTCCAAGCTGCTACTGAGAATGTTATAGAAAAACCCAATAATTCTTTGGTCGACCCAAGTGCAATTTTCAGTGTGTACGACTCCGTCATATTATTACATCCAAACATACCCATAATGAGTGCCTCATTAGTCGATTGGACCTAAGCGCGACTGCTGCGCTAGAGGTCCTGGGTTCGATTCTCAAGTCGAGCAAAAGTGTTATTCCATGAAATTCTCCATAGCAGCTCGGAGTTTGAATATGTGCCCGGTGAATGGCAATAGGCTTGCCTTCTATTACACGGAACCTAAACATTTCGGTGAACTGTGGGTGAACATTAAGTACACCTCTGCCTCAACCCTTCGGGGAGTGCAGGCGTGATGGTATGTCTACCATGGCTTATCTTCATTAGGCAGTTAAATCAACACGTTATAGGCGATGATAGCATAAATCATATTTCAATGCATTATACTCAAAGCCTGGAGCCTAGTAGGTAATGAGAACAGATTAGATGATCAAGACATAATTAGCTGAAACTACAGTATTACCTGGACTGATTACGTGTTCATAATGTGTTATTGTGATTGATTGAGTGAAAGGGATGGCGCTGTACAAGTCATATAACTCTATCCCTTTCCTACAACTAAGTAAATAAAAAGTCTGCCCAGTGCGAGTCGGACTCGCGCACGGAGGGTTCCGTACCATTACGATTTATGACGTATTAAAAAAGAACTACTTACTAGATCTCTTTCAAACTAATTTTCGTTGATAGTTTACATGGTAATGTACATCATATACTTTTTTTAGTTTTATTGGCTCTTATTTTAGAAGTTACAGGGGGGGGGACACATTTTACCACTTTGGGAGGGTCCCTCGCGCAAAAAAATGATGATAGAAACCTCAATATCATTTTTGAAGACCTATCCATAGATACCTCACACCTATGGGTTTGATAAAAAATAAATTTTGAGTTTCAGTTCTAAGTATGGGGAAACCCCAAATTTTTTTTGTTTGTTTTTCTATTTTTGTGTAAAAATCTTAAAGTGGTTCACAGAATACATCTACTTACCAAGTTTCAACAGCATAGCTCTTATAGTTTCAGAAAAAAATTCTGTGACATACGGACGGACAGACGGACAGACAGACAGACAGACATGACGAATCTATAAGGGTTCCGTTTTTTGCCATTTGGCTACGGAACCCTAAAAATGAATTTGAAATTGAAAAAGGTAGACACAAGATGACCTTCTTCATGTAATAGGAGACAATAGATATTTATAGTTAGTACTAGCTTTCCGTCCGCGGCTTTGTCCGCGTGGACTATACATTGCTTGTCATTTTAGAGGAAAATATCTAGCCTATTTCACTCAGGAATTATTTTGTTGTATTTTATCTCAAAGGGTTTAGACAGCGTTTTCGTTGAAAGCTCCCAGACGGCATATTTTTTTCTGACACCTCCAACAAATAAAATTAATGTATACAAAAAGTTAACAAATCATATACTAGAACCTTCCCCGAAAACCACGGTGTATCCATTGGTGGAAACAGCAAGAAAATCGGTGCAGTAGTTTTTGAGTTTATCGCGAACAGACAGACAGACGATGCGGAGGACTTTGTTTTATAATATGCAGTGATTAAATTTACGAAGGTGCCTCCGACGGTCTCGTACCCACGACCTACAAGATAAGACCCAATTGTAAAAAAACCGGCCAAGTGCGAGTCGGACTCGCGCACGGAGGGTTCCGTATCATTACGATTCATGACGTATTAAAAAAAAACTATTTACTTAATTATTTACTAGATCTCGTCCAAACCAATTTTCGGTGGGAGTTTACATGGTAATCTACATCATATATTTTTTTTAGTGTTATCGTCCTCTTATTTTAGAAGTTACACACATTTTACCACTTTGGAATTGTTTCTCGCGCAAACTGTTCAGTTTAGAAAAAAAATATATTAGAAACCTCAATATCATTTGAAGACCTATCCATAGATACCCCACACGTATGGGTTTGATGAAAAAAAAAAAATTGAGTTTCAGTTCCAAGTATGGGGAACCCCCAAAATTTATTGTTTTATTTTCTATTTTTGTGTTAAAATCTTATTGCGGTTCATAGAATACATCTGCTTACCAAGTTTCAACTGCATACTTCTTATAGTTCCGAAAAAAAAGGCTGTGACACGATCGGACAGGCAGACAGACAGACAGACGGACATGACGAATCTATAAGGGTTCCGTTTTTTGCCATTTGGCTACGGAACCCTAAAAAGTACCTACTGGAACGGGAGCTTAGCTAGTCATAGTGTCTGGTGTATTGTACCAGAAGCCGCAGGTTCGAATTCTACCCGCAGTCAAATTATTCCTCATTAAAATAACTGTATAATGTCACGTTATTGTATTTTGCCTAACAATGAAATAGGGAGCCGATTCTTAATTGTCACAAAGAATACCAAACAAAGTATTATCCAACAAAAAATCCCTGCATTCAGTAAATTTGCGCACGGAAATTGGCCGTATATCAATTTACTTCAGTGAGAAACCAATTTTCAGGAACAGAATACGCTGTAACTAATATTACAGAGGTATTTATGGTAGGCTTTGGTCGTGGTTAATAGAAAATACAATATACATCTCATATTTAATGTACTATATTAATTTTCATAATATTCTAGTGGTCTTAAGTGCGACTGCTACGCTAGAGGTCCTGGGTTCGATTCCCAGGTCGAACATAAGTGTTATTGTGTTTTTCCATGATATTCTCAGTAGCAGCTCGGAGTCTGGATTTGTGTCTTGTTAATGGACCTAAACATACCGACGAAGTGTTGGTGTACATTAGTACACCTCTGCCTAATTCTTCAGAGAATACAGGCGTGATGTTTGATGAATTTTTTTAAATGTGTGCAGAAATACGATCTATTATTAAAATAATTGGAATTAATTTAAATAACAATTGATTTTTACTCATAAACTCAACTAGTACCTAATTGAAATTTCAATTATTTCAATAATCAACCTCTCTCTCATTAGACTGCCTCGTTGGTCTAGTGGTCCCAATCGCGACTGCTACGCTAGAGGTCTTGGGTTCGATCCCCAGGTCGAGCAAAGTGTTATTGGGTTTTCCTATGAAATTCTCAGTAGCAGCTCGGAGTCTGGATTTGTGCCCGGTGAATGGCAATAGGCTCGCCCCCTATTACATGGGACCTAAACATACCGGCGAACTGTGGGTGTACATTAAGTACACCTGTTTCGTTACCACTAAACGTAAATAGAATGCGGTCGGTGTTCCGTCGTTGTATATGCGGCAACAAAACGTAGCAACTGACAGCCCAGTTGTCATGCGCGCCGTACTCATCAAAGTTGGCGCCACTGTGTTATCTGTAGTCGGTTTCGAACGACACGTTGCTTCACGGAACAACGGATTCTCGTTATATTTGAAGACTCGGGCTGGTCATAAAACGCGCGCGACTCTCTAGCTCGTCTTACCGTGAATCCAGCTCATCGTCAACCCTCAGTCAACAGCAACAGTGAACATCGGCTCGTGAAATAATCAAAAGGCGGCTCAACGATAGTAGCGGCATACCAAGGTACGTGCGCGTATTATACTTTGTTGCTGCTATATTGCGGAGGGACAACGATCGTATTTTATCGTCAGACCCCAGTCTGTCCCAGAGTAGTGTTATTCACCAGATCCCAGCTATTCCGGCGATCTATAACACTACAACACCTCTGCCTAACCCTTCGGGGAATACAGGCGTGATGGTATGCTCTCATTCGAATATTTTGATTTTCTAACTATTGAAGTTAGTTTGGTAGTAGCAGTGCCTGCTGACATGTCTACATGCCAGCATGAATGGGTCCGCACGACCGGGGAAGTACTACCTTCCCGCAGAATATCAACGTTAAGTAGCAGTATGTATACTATTGCGTTTCATACGGTGAGTGTGGAGCGCCGGAGGCCCAATTCCTCCCTCAGGCCCCTCCCTTATCCTTTTCTCCTAACCTTCCCTTTTCCTTAAATAGGCTCAGCAAAGCATCTGCAACTCCTTTGGTTTTGCAGATGTCCATGGTCGGCGATGACTACTTACCATCAGGTAGCTCGCCTGCACGTTTGTCGAGTTATACCATAAAAAAGTCAGCTTCCAATCGAACCGAATATCAATATTTTACACTAGGTAGCTCCCATTAGGCGTACGTAATCCTATTTCTTTCCAATACTGGGGCCGTATTACCACGTATTAATGCCATCATTTTTAGGTTGTGAGAGAGGGATGCCGCTCTACAGGTTAAATAGTGGCGTCCCTCTTTCACAACGTAAAAATGATGGCATTAATACGTGGTAATACGGCCCCTGATAGCCAAAGCGTAAACTGGTTATCGGATTTTGCGGGCTTTTGACTACCTTTAACGATTGTGATATGAATTCGTATGATAACTGGGACCAACGATAATGCCTCGAACTCTTTCGAGGAGTATCTAAGCTGACCCATCCACAGAATGACAGTGGCAAGCGCCGTTTAATCTTGCTGACCGATTGATGAGCGTAGTTATTACTCACCCACGACCCTCACTAATCAACCTCTTATCTCTGCTAAAAGCGACGCAGCGTCGCCACTAAGGATATTGGCGTATTTCGTATAAAAAAAAGCGGCGACTGTGTAACAAATCTGAAGGCACCTCATCCATCAAAATTCATCAAACCGTGCGGATATTACGAGGATATAACAAAAAGATACGTAAGAAAAACATTTATTTACAAAGATATGAATTTTCTAATTAAAGGAAATTTCTAGTGAAAGAAAAATTCGATCTCAGGCAGGGTTTGAACCTGCTCTCTGGTTAAGTACACCAGACGCTTTGCCAACTAAGCTACCGAGACCACTGTGTCAGCAGAGACGCAAACAGAGACGGCAGTGTTCTCGGTAGCTTAGTTGGCAAAGCGTCTGGTGTACTTAACCAGAGAGACGCAGGTTCAAACCCTGCCTGAGATTGAATTTTTCTTTCACTAAGAAATTTTCTTTAATTAGAAAATTCATATCTTTGTGAACATTTCGCAATATTTAATGCTAAAAACTAATAAAAAATTAGCAAAACATTTATTGTTTAGGGGTTTGCAAAACAATACAAATCATAGCAGGCGAGGAGTTGCAATACATTTTCCTCATCATCATTATATCGGCCTATTGCCATCCACAGCAGCAAAAACAGCGCAAAGAGCAGTGATAGCCTAGTGATATGACCATAACACTGCCACGTCAAAGGTCTCGAGTTCGAATCCAAGGCACGCACCTCTGACTTTACGAAGTCATGTGCGTACTTAATTATCACGCGCTTAAACGGTGAAGGAAAACATCGTGAGGAAATCTGCATGCTTGAGAGATTTTCTCAATGGCATGTCAAGTCTGCAAACCCGTAGTAGCCGCAGTAGGCTAGCGTGGTGGACTACAGCCTAATTCCTCTCATTCTGAGAGGAGACCCGTGCCCAGCAGTGGGACAACATATGGGTTGATGATGATGATTGCCGTCCACTGCTGAACATAGGCCACCCCCAAAAAGCGCCAACCATCCCGGTCTCGGGCATCTCGTATCCATCCGCTGCCAGCCACCTTCTTCAAATCGTGGGTCCATCGCATCGCAGGGCGTCTCACGCTACGTTTGCCAAAACGCAGTCTCTACTCTAGCACTCGTCTGCTCCATCGATCGTCTGTCCGTCTGTAGACATGGCTCCCCGCAGGTTGCTCTCTCCATTGCAAGCAATTTACATTTTCCTAGCAACATCATTATTAACCGTGTACTCGTCGCGTATACTATGAATTTAAATAGGAACCCTCGTGATTATTTCAATAAGGTTCGGCTTATTTCAATTACACACTGTTTCTGCCGGGACGTAGAATTCAATTTCTGCTGCAGACATACCGGTGTTGTGGCCTGAATTATAAGCGGCAGCGGAAAATTTGAAATATTGACTGCACGATCATTCACTGCTGCATTTATTATCGCACACACGTACACAACGTAATATTTGTGTGTTCTATAGATATTTTTTTATGTGACTAGGTTTAGTGTACTATGTGTCTGTTCTATTAAGTTGTAAAGAAACCCACAATCCCGTGTAAGAAGCGTTATATTGTTTTTTTACAAAATAAATGAAAGTTTTCTTTTTAAAGTATTGTTACCTATCTTTCTCCCCTCATACTAGCTGAGCGGGTGGCTTCTGCACCATGGGTTGTGGATTCTTTTCTTCTTCTGTTCTTTTATTTTATTTGGAACAGACAAACGGTTACACATTATATCTGCGTAAATAATAATTGACTAAAGATATCATATAATATACATATCTATATTTCAATGTGAAACTCACACCGTTATCTACAGCATATAAAATTTATATAATTTCACTAGTAAACAATTTATGCGAGTAAGACTACAAAAGTTACAAATATTTTCAAATAGTTATTCCAAATCCTTAAGTTTCTTAGACAAAGCAGAACGAAATCTATTTGCCGACACAGAGAATATATCTAATTCTGAAGTTTCTGAACAAAAATTATTAAAGTCTTTGAACAAGCGACGCAAAGGCACACCAACGTTGGTGCGGCAAGAGGATACAGCAAACAGTGGATGTGCACGCACCTAATAGCTAACTAATAACAGTTCTTGGGACATAGTAGCATATTTTATTAGTAATCTCAGAGCAGTTATACCTGTTACACCTAACATACGTCAAAAAGAAACATAATTTCTAGATATATATTCTAAACACCAAGTATTTGTTTAATGTAAATATAGTTGTTCCGCGTCCAGATATGTGTTTTTAATATTCTATTATAAGTATAGGATGAAGCAACTTTTTTTAAAAAAAAAACAAAATTCACAGTATTGTGTACACTAAAGTGTATTTTAAAATCGCTCCACTTGTGCCTCGAGGCATACAATTCCCACGCGTGCGGGCGCGTACATATATCAATTTGCGCTCATTAATGTCTTAATATACAATGCTTTGATGTATCGTTGAATATCAAGGTGCTAAGCATAGTGGGATTTCATTTTAATCAAACCATTTTCTGGTATAAAATTATTTTAGTATAGGAAATATTCCACTGCGGGCTGGATTCGAACCTGCGTCTTCTGGATAGATATACCATACGCTATGACCAACTAAGCCACGGCAAGTCCTACACGCCAGGTTGAAATTTGCCTTCATGTTGGATTTACGTCGTTAAGGTCAGTTTCGGTAGCGAAAACAAATCCTATTATTAATCCAAAATTGACTCAACTAAAAGCCACGTACTTCAGAAACTGTTTTAACATTATTTTTATTATATTTGAAGGCGGTTATTACTTTTATTATATATTATATTTTTTTGTTAAATCTTATTTTATTTAAACGTTTTTAGTGATGGCATCGTCACCAAATTGGAATAAGATCATCTACTGAGAGCAGTTTTAACGATTTCGATAAAATTTGAATGGAACTACCCTTTAAACGAACAAATAATTTTTCAAATCGGTTCAGACATCTTCGAGTAATCGGGGAATATACATTTACATAGTACAACAGATACCGACGAAAGAACCTCCTCCTTTTTTGAACTCGGCTAAAAGCGGTTTATATCCACGTATTTTAATTTCCTTCTTAATTTTGTGTAAATAGTTGTATTACACTCCAGTAAGGAATAAATACTCCCCCTACTTTTATTTATCTCTCCAATCATAAAATTCACCTTGTATTCACCCATAAATATGCTCGGATAACGTTACTCGATACAAGAAACAAATATATATGTTGTCGTTTAGTTGTATATAGTGATAACATGCCAAGGGAGATGTTGTTGATTATGGGAAAAAGCCGCTACTGTCGGATATTTTCGGATATTGTCGGATACTTGTAATACATGGGCTTTTATGTCGGTAACTTATTGTTGGGGTTGTGATCGAAATTGGTGTATTGAGGTGCAATATAGTGTGGACGATATTGTGGTTTTATCGATAGTTTGTTGTTTTTTATATATTGAAAAAATAAGTTTGGAGTGTCTGTTTGAAATGTGAAAAGAACAGGGAATTACTACATGGGAGATACATAGGTACAATCACAGCAGCTGTATTCCCCGAAGGGTTAGGCAGAGTTGTACGTTGTTGTGTGTTGCTGGTATGTTTAGGTTCCATGTTCCTAATAGGAGGCCAGCCTATTGCCACTAATCGGGGAAAAATCCAAACTCTAAGTCTCCGAGAGACTCCTTTCTGTTCGTTCCAGCTTTTCTTTAAAACAGCTAGACTGATTTTCACGGAATTTCACTTACGTTATCAGAAGTAAGGAGGAGGCCCTTGCCCAGCAGTGGGATCCCTACGGGCTACTATAAAAAAAATATATCAGAAGTAATGAATGCTAGTATTATAGTTATTTTATACTATTTGTAAATTTTTTTGGGAAGCGCGTGAAACCGTTGCCAACAGTAATTAATAAATTGGAGTTGGAGGAGTTTTATTTATAAATCTGAAGCGAATGCTACGCTAGAGGTCCTGGGTTCGATCCCCAGATCGAGCAAAGTGTTATTGGGTTTTTCTATGAATTTCCGGATCTCCGATCTCCGTTCTGGATTTGTGCCCGGTTAATGGAAATAGGCTCGCCCCCTATTATATGCGACCTAAAAATGCCGGCGAACTGTATGTTTAAATTAGTACACCTCTGCCTAACTCTTCGGGGAATATATGCGTTATAGTATGCTTTATTATGTTATAATACTTATCTTTAACAATAAGAACCACATAAAAAGAAGCTTGTTAACACAAAAATGTTTACCATCCCCTTACAACTAAAAGTATAAACATTTTTAGTAAGATGAGGCTGTAAACATTTTACTAACCTAGGCTTCATCACACTAAAAACTAAAAACCTCGTTAATATTTAGGCTTCAGTAATCCGTCTGGTACCTAGCTGGCATTAATTCCGTTTTTTCTGGGAAACATTGCCGACAAGGGAAATTTATTTTTTGGCAAAAATTTCCCTCATTAGTGGAGTAGTGAGGTTATTTATATTGCTAGCTGTTGCTCGTGGATTCACCCACGTCACGTCTCCGTGATCTCTGAGGCACGGAGGGGTCATGGCTATGTTAAGTTTGGTCACCCGTCCACAGACTGACCGCGGCAGGCGCAGCTTAACCTTGCAAATCAGAATCAGAAAGTGGCGGTAGCCTAATGGCTAGGGCGTCGGACTTGCGATCATGTGGTGGTCGTCATGTTAGCCGGTTCGAAACGTGAACCCACTCGTAACACAAGCATTAAGCTTAGTACGAGGGGTCAACAAGATTACCAGTAATGTGTGACCTTGAAAGGCCTCTAGCGGAAAATATAAACCTAAAACCGTCAATTTCTTCAGGCAATATACATACCATGACGCCTGTATTCTCGAAGGGTTAGGCAGAGGTGTACTTAATGTACACCCACAGTTCGCCGGTATGTTTAGGTCCCATGTAATAGAGGGCGAGCGTATTGCCATTCACCGGGCACAAATCCAGACTCCGAGCTGCAACTGAGAATTTCATAGAAAACCCCAATAACACTTTGCTCGACCTGGGGATCGAACCCAAGACCTCTAGCGTAGCAGTCACAATTGGGACCACTAGACCAACGAGGCAGCCAATATACAAACTAATGATCACACTGAAGACTCTACTGACTTTTATTGCCTTAAAGCCAAACCAAGTTGGAGCAAGCCAATTAAAAACAAAATAGAGAACAAACAAAATGGCCACATTTGCGTTATTTTCCTGTCATTCTCGAATCTGGTGGGAATTTAAAACAAGCTCCGTTTAAATGGTGCCAGTAAAATGTCTCTTACGCCTTCCAAATCCGGCCCTGTTCTTGTAATTAGTAAATACAAGCTTATCTTTGTCGGCACTATGCCGCAATACGGAAATATGCAAAAGGCATATGTATACTATTTTCGTCTAAGAAACTTGCTAACTGAACCTGAAAACTTGACCCCCACGAATATTACTAAAAAGATAGTCTGAAATAAAACTACTTTTTACGGATTTTATCGCGTTATATTGATATTTTTAAATTCCCTTTATTTGGGTCTTTACATCTGCTTGGAACCCCATCATAGATTCCATTAAATCCCAGCACAAGACTGCGAGACCTAAGGATACGGTGAGCTCATTCTGCGTGACCGGCATAAATAATAATCAACAAAATGTAGGGTAGCTGTTGATAATTTTGACATTAGGACGACCAACACCTCAGTCCACCCGTGACCATGGATGCTGTAAAGGATCCGAAACGTCGGGAATTTAAAAATATCAATATAACGCGATAAAATCCGTAAAAAGTAGTTTTATTTCAATGTCTAATATTCGCGTAAGTGTTAGAAACCAGTAAGATAGTCTGAGTGTATTTTTTATTTTAAAATTTTAAAATTGTTTTTTCTTCAATATGACAATAATAAGTAAATATTGAGGAGCGAGCTGCCCAGGACCGGGATGGTTGGCGCTCTTTGGGAGAGGCCTACGTTCAGCAGTGGATGGTGATAGGCTGATATGATGATCATGATGAAGTAAATATTTGTTAGACTTAAAAATATTGGATGAGAGTGGAGTGGCACGGGACCGTGGTGGATAGCAAAAACTTAGAACTTTAAACTTATACCCAGCAGTGGGTGATGTCAGGCTGCGGACAATGATGATGATGAAAAATATGAACACACTTATAAATAAAACCATGACATAACATCATGCCTGTATTTAAAATCAGGCAGAGGTGTAGGTTCTTATGTACAGTGGGTTATAGCTGTTACCTGACCCACTTAGACGCCGCCGGCCCACCTAGGGTGGGTCAGGTAACAGCTTTTACACCCACAATTTGCTATGTAAGTTTAGGTCCCATGTGATAGAGGGCAAGACCATTATTTCTTTAGTCACAAATTCAAACTCCGAAAGCTGCTACTGAGAATTTAATAGAAAAATCCAATAACACTTTGCTCAACCTGTTAATCGATCCCAAAACCTCTAGCGTAGCAGTCGCGCTTGGGACCACTAGACTAATGAGGCAATTTATACTTAGAAATGTTTTTGAGTTTGCAACCACCTGACATGGCAGTTCGGCTGACTACATCATATCCGTATTTTTTTAAAGTCAAAGTACTTTTAATTTGTTTCATTAAAAAACTAGCTTCCCGCCCACGGCTTCGCCCGCGTAGTTTCTCGGCTTTTCTATACTACAATATATATGTATTATACATATAAACCTTCCTCTTGAATCACTCTATCTATTAAAAAAAACCGCATCAAAATCCGTTGCGCAGTTTCAAAGATTTAAGCATACAAAGGGACATAGGGACAGAGAAAGCGACTTTGTTTTATACTATGTAGTGATGATTAATTTAGTATGTAAACTCTTTTGGCATTTTTTATAAGTTGGACTTCTGATCTTCTTGTCCTGTGGTTTAACCGGTTTAACCCTTAAAATTTTCACCTGGATGTTTCGGCAAATCAACCGTGTTATTATGTAATTCTTTTTTTTTATAAATACCGCCTTAGATCCAGGCTAGATTGTTTTGTGAAATTATGAAAACACTCCCTGAAAGTATTGTTTACATAAACTTTCACGAGTCCCTAAACCTCACCTACTCAAAAGAAAACACCCGTTTCTGATTACGCAAATCCACGAGAGCTTAATGCCGACAAACTACCCTGTAGTTTGTCATTGTAAATGAAATGATGAAATTAAATGAAATGATGAAATTAAATGATATTTATTTCTGTAAATAGACCTTTTTTAAAACACTTTTACAAGTCAATATTTTATGTCACCATATAGGCAAGCATGAACATTGACACTGTTTAAAATACACAAAACTAAAGTATTATTCCAAATAGACACGTAATCCTTGCACGTAACTCAAAATGTAGCTTATTTTTTATACTCCAAAAGCAAGTCTAACAGTAAATTTTCTTATATTTTCAGGTAAAAACACTTCTTGCAGTACATCCATTAGCGTAAGTAGTTCAAAGATCTATGTACCGTAATTGGATGCAGTTTAAGGAAGTCGAGGCGTGTCCGTGCCTCGAAGAAAGACGATTTAATAAGTTTGACCTCTGAACGCCTTTTTTCTTTAAAAATAATAATCATTATCTTCCTTTTTCATCCATGAGGAAGTGATTTCGTTTATCTGTCTTGTATCCTATCTATTTTATATTTTAAATAGATATTGCTTGCTTTTTCATTAGCATTGCAAAAGGATTTACTTCCTATATAACACGTGTTCTTAGCGGCACATCAAGATGAAACATGCACCAAACTTTAAGTTTGACTTCCAGCAATAAAACCGTGAAGGGAAAAGCGGTATGGTATATTATGACCGAACATACATCGTTGCGTTTTGAGCGTATTTTCGTACATAATTAAACATTCCATGTTGCCTTTTTCCATACAAATATGTTCAGTCCCTAATACGTTTACTTTTCATAAAATGTAAAGGATTTCATTATTGAATTTAATTACAAAACCTTTTTTTATTACGGTAAACGAGTATATTTTTAAGTATTTATTTGCGGTTTATATCCGTATTGTAGCCTCTTTGAGGGCTTAAAAGGCACATTAATTATCGTAATACTCATAACCGGAGGATATTATACGTATTTACTCTAGTACATTAGGTAGGTAATTTTTTATTAAATCCGAAACATTTACTGGGAGTGAAAATGTTGTTCGGTAAGTTAATGCTAATATTTTATTTATTTGTTTAATAACCCGCAGTAGGCTAGTATGGTGGACTATAGCCTAACCCCTCCTTCTCCTTCAGCCGTGCCCAGCTGTGGGACAGTAAATGGATTTATGTTGACAATGTGAACTTTAATAACTTATACTCCTTGGCACGTTCAATGTGCTAAAAAGGCGAACAAAGTTCTTTCTCCACGTATTAATATTTGTAGATAGTCTATTTTAGCTGGTTCAAGTTTTGATTTCCCACCTTTCTATATATACAGTACTTTTTAAAAGCCATTGCGTTATAGGTGCAATTCTACATACATACATATTGTCACACCTGTCTCCAATAGGGGTAGGCAGAGACTATAGATGTGCGCTATTCTTTACCAATGTACTAAATTATTTTAGCCACCTTAAATTCGCGGCAAGTTACCTTGGTTCGAGACTACTCAAATCGTTAATTAGGTTACGCAACAGCGAAAACATGGACAGAATTTATTCTGCCTCGTCATACATTTTCGTCACAGCGAGCGCGCCTCACATCAAGGCAACGTCTCTCTTTGAGTCTCGCACTGATTCGCACTTCGATTCTAGACTGCCTTGAGTGAACACGCAGCTTTGAGCTGTTTGTTCTTAGATTTTTCCTTTATCCATACCAAACACAATTACTTAACGTAATATCATTGTTTTGAGCAAAATAGAGAGCTTTTCTTTTGTAGAAGATTTAAATAAACACGTCGAAACATGACTGTGGTTAATTGGTACGTTACATATCAAAGATAAACATCGCTTTTGCGGCAGCAATGTTATTTAGGGTGAGGTGCTAGAACAAGCGATGTTGTTTAATGACTCATTCAAGTCGCTTAATCTCTGCGGATCATCTCCTATCAATCCTTATCCTCTATTATTTTATAAGACTAGCCGATTTTAATAACATCCCAAAACATGTTTTGATACTATGTCCTTTCTTAAGATATCTATATCTATATCTATCTCCTTGCTGAATGTTATCAAAATCTATTCAGCAATTTAGGCGTGAGACAGACATAGCTACTTTCGCATTTATCATATTACATATGGAAAGGAAAGGTCGCCCTAGAAGGACATACACCGATCTCATCGGCGAGATCCTCCAAAAAAGTCAGGTGCGCAGTACTTGCAACTGGCACGTGTGTTTGAAAAGATGTATGAATGTGGAAGAAGCGAAAGAGATATGCAAAAGTCGTATCAAGTAGCGGTCTATAGTTTCTGCCTACCTCTGTGGGAAAAAGGCGTGAATGTATGCATGTATATATTCTTATGTATATTACATATTAGGGAGTAGCTGTTGTTTGCTTCTTTATTTCACTCGCATCCCAAAGGACTTCTTGAGACTTCATGCTTCGCATAAATATTATTAGTATGAATAATGTAATCTTCCGTCATACCTTTCAAAGAATATTGGTGTAATGACAGTGCCTGCAGTGTAAGCATAGATCGACGCCTCTAATTGCCTAGATCTGGATAGTATCTGCTCAGAATCAGGGGCCTAATATTCTACTAATTATTATAATTAACATGACAAATCATTATCATTTCCAGTGACACTAAACTGAGCTGTCATTTTGATTTTGACAGATTGTGAAGTTTGCTAAAACTTCAATGATCAAGCAATAGGGTGGATTTTCCTAGAATGCCTAATAAATGGATCGGAAATTGCTTATCATAAGGTTTGATTATTAGACAGGATAAAATATTATTTAGCGTTTTCATTAGAGAATTCTTGCTAAATGACAGTGGAAGTGGAAGGAACGCCTTAGAAAGATATACTATACTATTGATCCTTCAAAAAGGTCAGGTGCGAAGTCCTCGCAACTGGTGCGTGTTTATGATAACATATATAGATGTGGACTAAGCAGAAAAAGTATACAAGAGTACTACAGAACGTCACTTCGCGTCACGCTACAAGCAAGTGACGTTCTGGAGTTTCTACCTACACCTTAAGGAAAAAGGCGTGAATGTAAGAACATTTGAAATAACTGTGCGAGTCTGAGGTTAGCCGTTCCGACATCACTTAATTCGATAAAATATCGAAATAAGTATGGAAAATAATCATGAATGCATGATGACTGCCTCATTGTTCTAGTGGTCCTAAGCGCGACTGCTACGCTAGAGGTCCTGGGTTCGATTCTCAGGTCGAGCAAAGTGTAATTGGGTTTTTCTTTAAAATTCCCAATACAGCTCTAATTTTGGACTTATATGTCCGGTTAATTTTTAACCTTTCAAGCAATACAAGCGTGATAGTATGTTATAATATATAATTATGAATACTAAACATTTACGACCCTGAATGTCTTTACATCGAGTTTTTGTATCAAATCTTCAGCGAGTTTTATATCAAAATTTACCACTGCAACCATTTATGGGACATCTTCAGATGTACAGCTATTTCGATGAATGTATGAAGTTTTCTCTCTCATAAGCAAGTTTAATCCAAGCTTAATCACAACAGCTGTCAGAGATAATGATTCAAGTTCAAAATTCTTTCTCTGAAATGAGCTTTCATAAGTCCGTGCGAATGGTCCTGAATTCAGTTGTTGAGCTGAAATTAGTTCTATAATTACAATAGTTTTAGAGTTGACCAAAATCCAGACTGAACTAGTCACAAACTTTGCCTTTAATTATCGTCTAGACGTATTATGTCTAGATGTAACATTTTTAGGTACATTTTAAATATATATATTTTTTGACAATAAATTGTGGCAGACGTGGCACACCTGATGATAAGTACCTAGCATCTGCCGCCCAAAGACTAGCTATGTTCTCTTAAAATTGTCCAATAAATACAACCAAGCCGGCCCCGCTCTCGCGTACGACTAAATACTCCATGAAAAATGAAAAAGGGACAGAGCATCCCCTCTCAATTCCCGCCAAATTTTTATTACTACCTTCAATTCTTTTTTCAAATTACGAATTATATTTGATTATATTTTTCGTCGGTCGTCGTTTAAGTCGGTTGAAAAAAATTGCGTTTACTTCTAAATAAAATTATCATCCACGCTCTCAGTGGAGCCATACCTTTATAATAAGCATGTAAATACGTGCCGTTTCCATTGTTTAGCATAATCAACAGCGCTAGCCCTGTTTGCTGTCGAAATTAAAGATTTTATCATGCCCTGCCTTCTATACTTAGGTTTAGCGGGAAAGTTTTTCTGGTGGGTGTGAAAATTTACCTCACCAATCCGAGTGGTACCGACACCATCAAATATATCAGAGCAAACAGACTTTTCATAATTATCTGAGCAACTAGGAAAAATAATCCATATCTCAGCGATACAAAGGATGTTTTAGAATGAAAACTACACACGGCAGCTCATTCTGACATGCATTTTATCTCATTGAGATCTCAGATCCAATAAAAAGTTAAGATGGAACTTTGCGAACAAAGAAGTGAGGCCGGCTAAAACGACGCCATGCCGTGTACAACACACAATTACACGCACACACGTATACCGAAACTACGCCTTATCTTGTTAATCGAGCTATCGAGCTATCGAAAGCTCGACTGACAAGATAAGGCGAAGTTAACTAATACATGCGTGCGTGTAATTGTGTGTTGTACACGGCATGGCGTAGTTTTAGCCGGCCTCACTTCTTTCTTCGCAAAGTTCCATCTTTACTTTTTATTTGATCTGAGATTGAGATATATTTTAATATCACGCCTGTTTTAGCCATGTTCCATAAGAGCTAGGTAAACAACTATTTCTGAGATGGTAGCTGATATTATGGTTATGAATGGCTCGTATTTAAACGACCGAATAAAAAGTTAAAGTAAAGGCGTCAAAAAAGCGAATAATGTCTACTGAAATCCGGTGAGAATCATGAAAAAAATATTAAAATCATACTATATCGGAAACTACAAATACATGGGGGTAATCGGATGTCTCTCGATCACCCAATGGGGCAAAATATGCTGTACGTTGGCCAGCATCAAGTTACCACAAAATGTCAATTTTTCTCAGTTGATTTTGAACTTTATCTTCAAGAGTTTAAGGCTTAAAACCATTTGGCGAATTTTGACAGTTTTGTATACCTTGACCTGCTGGCGACTGTACATTCTTGATACAAAGCAAACCATCTGTAACAATACCATATTCTAGCAAATCAATAAATTATTTTGTCTTTGTTCGACATTTACCTGGCCATTCTACTTCCTACTAATCCTACTTCCTACTATAATATTATAAATGTGAAAGTTTGTGATGATGTTTAAGGATGGATGTTTGTTACTCTTTCACGCAAAAAATACTGAACGGATTTTGATGAAACTTTACAGTATTATTGTTTATACATCAGAATAACATATGGGCTTAAATTTATAAAAATATTTCGAGAAATTCTCACAAGATTGAGAAAAATCTATTCCATGCGGTCGACGTCGTCGGCAAAAGCTAGTCCTGTATATATGTTATTCTGTGACGCAGCGTAAATATCTTGGCTATTTTTGCAATAACTTCCCTAATGTTTACGACTCCTGCCGCAATATACGACTACCCACATGTTCACAACCCCTGCCGCTTCGTACTGTTGCATTATATGTTTTCGTACCGTCACGTATCTACTATTACTCATACTCATAGATATTTTACGTGATCTCTGACGCAGAAAAGTGCTTCTCACGATAACAATTGTTGAGCTCTGATTCTGTAGGAAAGTACCTATTAGAAAACTCCTACAATGTGGTAGGGTTGAAAGAAATTAGGGTTGTCTTTATTTATTATTCTTTTTTTTACTTAGACTACTACACTACATACTATCACGCCTGTATTCCCCGAGGGGTTAGGTAGAGGTGTACTTAATGTAAACCCAAAGAAATTCGCCAGCATGTTTAGGTTCCATGTAATAGGGGGCGATCCTATTGCCATTAAACAGGCACAAAGCCAGACTCCGAGCTGCTACTGAGAATATATATATACTAATATCATAGAAAAACCTAATAACACTTGCTCGACCTTGGGACCGAACCCAGTACCAGCGCAACAATCACGCTTAGGACCAGTAGACTGATAATGCTATTGCTTAGATCTAATGTTATAAGGGGCGAGTCTATTGCCATTATTCGGGCACTTCGAGCTAATGCTACGATAAATAAATAATAATAAAATAAACATCTTGAAACATAATATCTAAGCGCATTGTGCTGCAAACTGAGACATATTATGATCCGATGTCCTTTTCAACGTCAAATGACAAATTACGCGCCATTAGCGGCCGCCATGTTAGCCGCCATCTTGTCGAGTTATTTATGATCGCCATTTTGTGAAGCTTATCATGGATTAGACTTAAGTTTCAGGTGCTCATTTCTTCTAAGTGAATTTTATTTTCTTGTGATATAACGATTCTTAAAAAATATTATGATGATTTTTATAAATGTTTCGGATTGAAGTAGAATGGAGATGTTTCTTTTTGTAGAAAATAAAGCTAAAGTATTCTTTTAAGTTATGGGAATCTTTATCTTTTTGTGCAAGCTGCGATCGAGACTTAACAGTCTTGATACTCTAAGTATGGTCACCCATCCATAAACTGACCGCGGTAAGTGCAGCTTAACTTTGTGGATTGATTAATCCTGTATTTAGTACCCACGAGCCTCATATAAAAAATACTCGATCCTTGACAAGAACTAGGTATGTATATTTTTTAAAACTTACTAAATTCTACTACTTCATTAAAATTCTACCCTCATTCCTGTAAATAATATAATTTATTGTGTGGGTGCTCAGTGAGACTACAATTTCATCATTTAATTAACACGTTCGTTTGACGAGGTCTATTTATTTAAAAAGAAACGGGCTTAGTTACGTAATTCAAGTAAAAACCTTGCTGATCTGGTATCGTATGGTCGTTCAACTCCGTAAATAATGATGACTGATGTATGTACACACAGCTTCAGGTCAACCTATAAAAAACCAGTTTAAGCTGAACTCGCACTTTAGGCTTTCTATACAATAAGAGGCCAGCGTAAACTGGTTTTTAATGGCTTGATGTGTAGCCGTCCGTACATATGCATACCGTCAGTTAGGACAGGTCAACTCAAAACTGCTATGATTCTTTCTTTAAAAAGCCTTTTCAGATTTTGCCCTACAACAAAACTAGCATACCTGATATTGTTATTTGGTCGTCAGATGGGAATTTCCGGAGCTTTCTAGTTTAAAAAAAATGTATTTGACCCGTTAAAGTGTCTTAAATCCTTTTTACTGAAATAAATAGGTCCTTTTAGGCTCTCATGTACAGGAAGACAGTAAAATGACTGAAGGTGAAAGTAGATCATATCACTTGTCAACCACCCCACTAAGACTTCGTATCAAATTGCAAACCTTCAGACCTAAAATGCCTATTTGCCACAGACAGAACCTACAAATCCAAGATGAAAAAAATCAGCAATCTATAAAAAGCATAAAATTCAACCCTAAAATTGCTGTCACTTCGTGAACTTAAAAGGCATAAAGATACCACAGTCTACATTTACGGAAAGGCACAGAATTGTCTCTGGAGAAAAGGATTTAAAAGGATTCCCCTTCGTGATAAGAAAGACATAAAACACTGGTTTTATTGCAAAAAGGAGCCCCTATATCATCAAAATTTCCCCCGAATGATCGTCGTATGAAAAATTGCGTGGAATTTACAAATGTATGTATGAAGAATGAGTGTGGTGTTTTTGAATGATGATAAAGTATATTTGTATCGTAATAAACGCTATAAAAGCTAACAAATTAAAAAAAAATAGTTTTTGGACGAAAAGAAAGAATTTAATCAGAAACCAACTAGTGATATACCTATTAATAATTACCTTTAGTAGCTGTGAGCGCGTCTGCTATGTTAGGGACGCTGGGTTCGATGCCCGGGTCGAACAAAACAAAGTGTCATTGGATTTTTCTATGGAATTCTCAGCAGCAGCTCCTAATACCATTCACACGGGACTTTAACATACTGGATACTGTGGGTGAAAAATTGTACATCATCATCATCATCAACCCATTACATTGTCCCACTGCTGGGTACGGGTCTCCTCTCAGAACGAGAGGGATTAGGCTATAGTCCGCCACGCTAGCCTACTGCGGGTTGGCAGACTTCACATGCCGTCAAGAAAACTCTCAGGTACGCAGGTTTCCTCACGATGTTTTCCTTCACCGTTTAAGCGCGCGATAATTAATTATTAATACAAACATGACTTCGAAAAGATAGAGGTGCGTGCCTTGGATTCGAACTCGAGACCTTTGACTTGGCAGTCCAATGGTCATATCACTAGGCTATCACTGCACTAACAACGAAAAATTTTACACCTCTGTTTAATATATCGGAGAATACAGGCGTAATGGTATGTTGAATTTAATTAAAAATAATAATTGATTTAGTAAAAACACGATCGAATCAGCTACGTTTAAAAATATACTCAGACACAAAATACATAAAATTAAAAAGAGCAAATAACCAAATATAAATAAACGACATAGCTATTGGTGTGCCAAAATAAACCCAGTCTAATTGACGTAGCACAGACAGACAAGACATAATAAATATCATGGTTTTAGGTGAAGGTCTACCCCGAGAATTTCGGAGTATACTAGAAAAACATCTGAATTTGCCCGTGGTTTCACACAGACTTATTTTAATATTTCAATAGGCGCCATCTGGTTAAAAAAAAGACTTGTAAAAGTGTCTTCAAAAGATCTATTTACAGAAATAAATATCATTTCATTTCAATATGCTTCTTATTAGCAATGTCGTTCGCACATTACTAGTATTCTTGTTAACCCCTCGTACCTACGAATAAATAATAAGACTTATTATTTATTCGTCGTCTCGTGCTAAGCTAAATGCTTGTATTACGAGTGGGTTCACGTCGGTAGTGCAATAGGTGAGTTTTGAAACTGGCAACCACATGATCGCAAGTCCGACGCCCAAGCCGGATTATTACCAATTATTGTATGTAGGTATTACAGACGAATAATTTGCGAAAACCAAAAAGAAAAAAGGTGCTAACGTCACCTGAAGACGTAAAATGTGGAAGAGAAATTCGACCTCACAGGCAGTGGTCTCGGTAGCTTAGTTGGTAAAGCGTCTGCTGTACTTAACCAGAGAGACGCAGGTTCAAACGCTGCCTGAGGCCGATTTTTTCTTTCACTAGGAAATTTTATTTTAATAAAAAATGGAATCTTTGTGAACCGGAAAATGGAAGGGTAATGAGTTTAACAGTCTATGTATTTATGTAGATGCATGTCGCTTTGACATGTGGCCGACAACTTAAGTATAATTACGGTGGCATGCGTCAACGACTATAAGCTGGAAAGTACTTTGTCTGGACATAGGTCGTTTTTTATTTCCTAGTTGGGTTTCCTTTTTTAATATTACTTTGAATTCTCCTATTTTTAGTTATGGCAGATTTTTTGATTGGTCCATTCGAAGTAGATTAGTTCTTCAAGTTAGGTACATTTATGATTTGAAGATTCAATTAATTTAGCTAGATTAATCCTTACTAGAACTCAATAATATTATTATTGAAATCTGTCTTCCTAATTGATAGAACGGTTTCTATATTAAGTTATTGTGCCTGAACTGAATTATATTATTATTATCAATCTTAATTGATTATACATTTGGCAGAATGACCAGTCATTCTGCCAAATGACTGGTGACTGGTGACTGGTCGACTTGTTGGCTATCGTGTCTTAAATATGTATTTTTTTTTCTTTTTTAACTCACAAGTTGACTGGGTTGCCTTGTAGGTCCTAGTAATCATGCATAATATTGCTTTGTTATCAAATGTTAATTGTATGATATTAAAATGTAAATGTGAATACTATGTAGGTTAGCTTTAACTCGTATCAGATGTATAATAAACTTCTCTGACAGTTTTGAGTATTTCACATGACCTACACAAATGTCTTGCTGATCTGGCATCGTTGTGCGACGGGTCGTTGAGCACCCTATAAAATGGTTGAGCGACACGATGACTGATGTATGCGTGCCGTCAGTTAGGACAGGTCAACTCAAAGCTGCTATGGCTCTTTCTTCAAAAGGCCTGTTCAGATTTTGCCCTACATTGTAAAACTCGCATACCTAATAATATCACTATTGTCTGGACTTTAAAAGAGACCATGATTCTCCGAGTTTGTTTCGACGTTTCTTCTCAGAGGTCGTCACTTAGGAAACGTCGACGCCATCTAGTTAAAAAAAAATTGACTTGTAAAAGTGTCTTAAAAGATCTATTTACAGAAATGAATATCATTTCATTTCATTTCAATGAGATTCTCAGTACCAGCTTGGAGTCCGGTTTGTGCCCGGTTAATAGCAATAGGCTCGCTACCTACTTATTACATGGAACCTAAACATACCGGCGAAGTGTGGGTGTACATTAGTACACCTGTGACTAACCCCGCCGGCGTCTGGTCTATTTAACCAGAAGACGTAGATTCGAATCCTGCCCGTAGTCGAATTTTTCCTTCACTAAAAATGACTTTATAATCTAAGCATGGAAAATTAATAAAATATACTTTTTTTTTTTTTAAATGAGTTAGGCTTCTTTTGTCCGCTTGGAACAGCATGTCTCAATAAAATACCACTCATGCGCAACGAACTCGTAATAAGGATAACCATTAAGAACTATGACAAAGATAGAGTGGTACTTGGGGTCTTAAATACCCCTATATTTTGGCTTCGAGTGCTCATAATGGCATCTTCAAACGACACTGGACTTAAATCTTTTGTTACGTAACTCATTTTTATTTTCTTGGTGCTATTTTTTTGGCTGGATGGTATATTAATTTGTTTTTAGAGAGGTACTTGTAATGTAAATAATGTTTGAGCTATACTATGACCGGCATTGAAATTATTTAGCAAGGTCAACTCAAAGCTGCTATGGCTCTTTCTTCAAATGCCCTAGATTGTAATACTCACCTTTCTGATAATATACATATTGTCTAGACTTTTGATATGAGATGCTTAAAGGGTATTCAGGAAGTTCAGTTGGACAGAAAGGAAAAGAAATAAGGAAATATTATTATTTGTTAACAAAAATAGACAGTTGCTGAGAAACTTAGAAAACAGGCGAGGAATGATGATTTGCCAATTGATACGACACGACAACGTTTAAAAGTAAATTTTAGAAGACAAAATCGAGGGGAAGATATAGAAGTTTTATTGAACAAAAAAAGTGGGAGTAGAGTCGTATCAAGAGGTCAAACAGAAGATAGAGAATAGAGAACAGGGGCGATTGCTCCACCGATAAGAGCTGAGCTCTTTAATGGAAGAGAGAAAGAATTCATTTTTATTTTTTTGGTGCCATTTCTTAGGGTGGTATATTAAATTGTGATTTAGCGAGGTACTGTTCGAATGTTAGTAATGGTTGATTTAGTGAGTCAGGACAGGTCAAGTCAAAGCTGCTATCACAATTTCTCTAAAAGGTCAGTTCAGATTCTATAGTAAAAAAAAAGAAGCCTATGGGTAAATACACAAATTTCAATTTGCATGAAACCCTCTGTAACTATAGATATATACTTGCAACACAAATGTTCCGAATTGAAATTGAAGTCAGGATCTATAAGGCAGAAGTCGAAGGTTCGACTAATCGAGTCAACATAAGTTGAAAGTAGGGCTACCGCGAGAGTTGTAATAGGGGTTGAAACTAAAGCTGTAACAGTTTTAATTGGAATTGAAATTTGGGTCGAAATTGAACTGAAACTAGCCTGTTTTATTTTAAATGATGGCTTAAAACATATATTTCTATTACTATTCTATTGTTTTTACTGGGAAAATCGTTTTATAATCATAACTATATCATCATCATCATCAACCCATTACATTGTCCCACTGCTGGGCACGGGTCTCCTCTCAGAGCGAGAGGGAATAGGCTATAGTCCACCACGCTAGCCTACTGCGGGTTGGCAGACTTCACACGCCGTCAAGAAAATCTATCAGGCATGCAGGTTTCCTCACGATGTTTTCCTTCACCGTTTATCAAAAATAATCATTACCATAAGGTTTATTAAACTTTTGCACTTTTATAACTAAACTTAAACAATATAGTTTGCGTTCACTTTCAACTTTGATAGTTGACTAAATACCGCCACAAGAAGTTCGGAATAGTTTGAATAAACTATTTCTATGCAAATTGATCAAGACATTTTAATTATGGAACGATTTATTCATTCAAGGATAAGTTATTCTCATTAGACACGCGTCAGACTTTAATATTGGTTTTTGGTGAAAGTCGTTATGGATGCTGTGGAACTAATAAGCCACTTGTGATTTACCCATTGCAAAGTTATTGGCTGAAACCTCTTTGAAATAATAGGGTCACCAAATGATGCTTGCCTGAGGTCACTATCTGTGATATAGAATTTTTCTTCCACATTCTACATCTTAAGGTGACGTCACTTTCACTAGAAAATTCATATCGTGGTGGATATTCTGCATTATTTAATGTTAAAATATATTTTTAAATGAGAATCTAACCCATGACACCCAACACAATCGTCGGTAGTGAGAAGATAACACCCTTAACCGCCAATAGATTAAAAAAAAATAAGCAAAGGAGAGATTAAACTCTGCCAATGTCCGACTTGTTGCAAAAGAGGACAGGCAGAGTTGTACAATAGAGGATTCGGACAAATTTAGAATTTACACCAAAATCTTCTCCTATTACGAATTTTAAGCAAAAGTTTTAGTACTGAATTGTGAATAAGTTATTGTTATATGTCACAATTTCTACTGTCATATACCAACAATGAATCATAAACGCACAATTTGCGATAAAGCAAAAAAAAGTTAAATTCGGGCCCTAAACTGAATGTTTAACCTTAAACAAAAAACCGGCCAAGTGCGAGTCGGACTCGCGCAAGGAGGGTTCCGTGCCATTACGATTTATGACGTATTAAAAAAAACTACTTACTAGATCTCTTTCAAACCAATTTTCGTTGGAAGTTTACATACATACATCATATATTTTTATTAGTTTTATCATTCATTTTAGAAGTTACAGGGGGGACACACACATTTTACCACTTTGGAAGTGTCTCTCGCGCAAACTATTCAGTTTAGAAAAAAGTGATATTAGAAACCTCAGTATTATTTTTGAAGACCTATCTATAGATACCCCACACGATGAAAAAAATATTTTTGAGTTTCAGATTTAAGTATGAGGAACCCTCATTTTTTTTTGTTTTTTTTTACTTTTGTGTAAAAATCTTAATGCGGTTCACAGAATACATTTACTTACCAAGTTTCATCAGCAAGGCTCTTATAGTTTCAGAGAAAAAAATCTGTGACATACGGACGGACAGACAGACAAACATGATGAATCTATAAGGGTTCCATTTTTGCCATTTGGCTACGGAAGCCTAAAAAATGGCATATCCTTGAAGTTGATATATTTTACGCAAAAACTTTCAAATACACATTTGCAGAAGCATTAAACCATGACTTTCACCGTTATCCGACCTGAAATATCGATCTGTATCCAAACTACCTTAGTACTTAATCAATCCACACAATTCTACCCACTCACTTATTCATAGGGGTCTCGGAAAAAAAAAGCATCCATTTAAAATACCCTCTCCGCAAACAGGGAGACTTTCTCGAGGATAATGCAAGGTCTTCGTGAAAGGACTTCAGGCCTATAGTCCATTAATTCTGGTGAATAATGCCTAGGTTTACTGCTTACGTAATGGTAGAGGATTATGGTACGATTTGGGTGATGCATTTGGTTTTAGGATTGAATATTAACGGTTATCAAAACAATTATTTATTTAGTTTTTATTATCATGCTAACTAATAATAATAAAAAAATGAAATATAGATAGCGAATGCTAAGTGACAGGCTATCAAAAGTAAATAAAAAAGCAGGAGCGATAGCCTTGTGATATGACTATTAGACTGCCAACTCAAAGGTCTCGAGTTCGAATTCAAGGCCCCTGTCTTTTCGAATTAATTATGTGCGTATTAACCGAGTTCAGTTTGAATCCAATCATGTACGTATTAATAATAGTACCTAATTAATTATCTAACAAATGGCTGAAAAAAATGGTTATTTAAAAAAACTAAAAAACCCGACTGCGTTTCTGTGTAATTTGGAAATGAAAATACCCTCCCTAAAACAAGAAAGTCGTCATATCTGATTGCACTTAACTTAAGAATCGTCTAAGTTACTTAGGTAATGCTTCTAAGTTTCTTACTATCAAATCCATACAAAAAATGTCAATATAGATATATGTAACAGTCTTTAGGCGCTTAAAGCAAACGGGCACTCGACTAATAAGGGTAACAGAACAGGAGCTCATTGTATTTTTAACAATATTTATTTAAATACAACAAAAATTGTAGCAGTCAGGACCCTTTGTAGTAAGTCAGCCGTCTAGTCATACATTAGAGTAATAACATAACATATAACATACCATCACGCCTGTATTCCCCGAAGGGTTAGGCAGAGGTATACTTATGTACACCCACATTTCGCCGGTATGTTTAGGTCCCATGTAATAGGGGGCGAGCCTATTGCCATTAACCGGGCACAAATCAAGACTCCGAGCTGCTACTGGGAATTTCAAAGAAAAAGCCAATAACACTTTGCTCGACCTGGGAATCGAACCCAGGACCTCTAGCGTAGCAGTCGCGCTTGGGACCACTAGACTAACGAGGCAGTCAAATTAGAGTAATCTGCAATGTAATATAGGTATGTGCTCTCAATACACTAAGCCACTATTTCTAGAATGGGTACCGATTGAAAAAAAAAAAAGTATTTTAAAATACTATCTAAAAAGTAAATTACAATTTCAATGGTCTAATTATTAAAATAAGGCATCATCCGACTTTGACTTTGCATGATGAGAAGTCACATTTAAAAGTACATTATTATTTCCCTTTGTCAAAGAAGGAAAATATTGTAATATGACAAACTCATCGCACAAATGAAAAGATTTCACTTATTTTCCCTAATTTGCATTGTTAGTATGGGATTTGCTGCCTCATTACTTCAGTGGTTTTAAGCGCTGCTACGCTAGAGGTCCTGCCTTCGATACCCAGGTTGATCAAAGCGTTATTGGGTTTTTCTATGAAATTCTCAAGTGCCGGTTAATGGCAATACGCTCTGTCCTGTTACATGGGACCTAACCAAGCCGGGGAACTGTAAGTGTACAATAATTAGTACACCTCTGCCTAACTCTTCAGGGAAAACAAGCGTGATAGTATGTAATATGAAAGAACATTTTTGGCGCCGATCCTCATAAGATTCCGAATTCGAATAATATTGAATGTAAAATGTTGCCAGCATTAAAATTTATAAAAATGCCAACTATCATCAATTGATTTTATTCCTTACAAACTGATCGTATTTCAAAAATGGAAAGCTGTAGAGAAACATTTTGCCAACTTGATAAATTATGGAACGCAATACATTTTCGTACCTACATTCGCGGATATTTTGACAAATATTCGATATAAGGGGACATTAGTCGGCGGGACTGGGTCGGGACATTTATCAAATGTACTTGCCCCTGCTATATTTTGATAGCAATAGACATTGGGGTAATTGATTGGTAAAGAAACTGCCACCCTCATCAACTTAGCGGTGATGCAAGACCCTGAGTTCAATTCCCTGGTGGAGCAGTGTTATTAGGGTTTCTTATGAACTTCTTATAAGAGTTGGGATATGCCCGGATAATGACAATAGGCTGACCCCCCACTTCTTACTACTTTGGACGTAAAACGATATAATTATAATCTAGATGTAATCTTTCTGTTAAACGTAGATTTTTTTACTAAAGTAATAATTTCAAAAGAACTCGGTTCAAATAAATAGTTAAGATGGAACTTTGCGAACAAAGAAGTGAGGCCGGCTAAAACTACGCCTTGCCGTGTACAACACACATTTACACGAATACCTACCGAAACTACGCCTTTTCTTGTCAGTCGAGCTTTCGATAGCTCGACTGACAGGATAAGGCGTAGTTTCGGTATACATGTGTGTGTTATGCACGGTTAGGCGTAGTTTTAGCCGGCCTCACTTCTTTGTTCGCAAAGTTCCATCTTAACTTTTTATTTGATCGGAGCAATAAAAATTACTTCAAAGATAATTTAGCGGGTCTCATCGAACTTTCTCCTATAATATCAAGGAAAGTTTAGACCGAATAACCTATAATTAAGGTCGGGCCTTCCCGACCCAAATATTAAATCAATATCTATTGCTATTATAATACGTAATAAATTCCAGCCGCAAGCGATCCGTCTTACAAGTCGACTTTTCACTTCCTTAACCTACCGTTTTTTCTCTTTATTTTTTCTTCAAAGAAATTATTTACTCGACAATCCACTAGAGGTCGTTGTACAGGGCGACCTTATAACAGTTTTATCTCATTTCTTTTGGCCCCGGAACCGGAATCGAATGAGATTGGTAGAAAACTTATATCGAAGTTTCTAGTTGTGTTAAGGATTTGTTGAATCGATTTTGAGGGTAGTTTGGACTTATAAAAGTTGTGTAATGTTTTTAGGTAGATGTTTATTCGATCAAGCCTCATTATTTTCTTGTGGTTGGGTTCAGAAATTTGTCTGGTAGGTTGGTCATTAAGGTATCTCTAGTTAACCATATACTATTTGCATAGCTTAAAGAATTCTTTTTTTTTATGAGATAACTCGGCTAGCAACCAGGCGAGCCACCTGATGTTAAGCAGTCATCGCCGCCCATGGACACCTGCAATACCAAAGGAGTTGCAGATGCGTTTCCGAGCCTATTTAAGGGAAAAGGTAGGGGAAGGAGAAAAGGAGAAGGAAGGGGAATGAGAGAGGTATTGGGCCTCCGGCGCTCCACACTCACCGTTCGGAACGCAACAGTATGCATACTCACAAAGATATGAATTTTCTATTGAATGGAAAATTCGGCCTCAAGCAGGGTTTGAACCTGCGTCGCTCTGGTTAAGTACACCAGACGCTTTTCCAACTAAGCTACCGAGACCACTGCATGCTATCGAATTTCTATTCCACATTTTACGTCTTCAGGTGACGTCAGCAACGTCTATTGAAAGCATTACTATGTCTTTCAACCAACACGACTTCCTTTACAGGTAGTTCAATGTCGAACCATGTTGCCTTACCGTATGTTACTGCTTTTTTTAGTATATTTTAGCATTAAATAATGCGAAATGGTCTCAAAGATATGAATTTTCTATTGAAATAAAATTTCCTAGTGAAAGAAAAAATCGGCCTCAAGCAGGGTGTTAATCTGCGTCCCTCTGGTTAAGTACATCCAACGCTTTACTAACTAAGCTTATGAGACCACTGCCTGTGATGTCGAAATTCTCTTGCACTTTCAACACATAGATGTTGCTGACGTCACCTGAAGACGTAAAATGTCAAGACACAAATCCAGACTCGGCGCTGCTACTGAGAATTTCATAGAAAAACCCAACAACACTTTGCTCGACCTGGGGATCGAAACCAGGATCTCTAGCGTAGCAGTCGCGCTTAGGACCACTTGACTAATGAGGCATTCAGTCAAATAATAACGTGCTAATCCTCAGATCAAATAAAAAGTTAAGATGGAACTTTGCGAACAAAGAAGTGAGGCCGGCTAAAACTACGCCATGCCGTGTGCAACACACAATTACATGCACACATGTACTAGTTAACTACTCCTTATTTTGTCAGTCGAGCTTTCGATAGCTCGATAGCTCGATAGCTCCACTGACTCGACTGACTCGTGTGCGTGTAATTGTGTGTTGTACACGGCACGGCGTAGTTTTAGCCGACCTCACTTCTTTGTTCGCAAAGTTCCATCTTAACTTTTTATTTGATCTGAGGCTAAATCAATATAAATGGAAAAATACGAGAGTAAAGTATAAAATTTCACAAATGTCGGTCATAACCGCGCGGTGGTCTCGACCTCGGACACTTGGCACGGTGCGCCCGCGCCGGTCAAGGTGCCGCGCGCTGCTCTGTCTCATCCAAATAATATTCGGCGTTTGAATGTCGGTATGAAGTCTAAATAGTATAGTTAAATAGTGCCACATTATTGAATGAGATATTGTGATGTTCATTTAGGACAGTTGTTGTGAGCTTTGTATTATTCTGTTACGTCATCAGGCAGTTTTCTTGATCTAAAGGTATGGCTGTAAGTATTCTTTCTACAGTCTATGAAAGATTGTTTACAAATAAGTTCGATATCATTCACGCATTAATTCTTAAAGTCAAATCTGCACGATTTTGCATCTGCTTTAAGATTTGCAAGTTTATCATAAATATACATACTATCATGCCTGTATTCCCTGAATGGGAATGGCAAAGGGTGCACTGATGTATACCCACAGTTCGCCGGTATGTTTAGGTATCATGTAATAGAGCCTATTGCCATTACCGGGAAAAAACCCGGCTTCGAACTGCTACTGAAAATTTCATAATAAGTATAATTTATAAATTCATATACAGTATTTAGTAGTAGGAGTGCCTGCTGGCATGTCTACATGCCAGCATGAATGGGTCGCACGACCGGGGAAGTACTACCCTCCCACAGAATATCGACGTCAAGTACCAGTATGCATACTGTTGCGTTTCGTACGGTGAGTGTGGAGCGCCGGAGGCCCAATTTCTCCCCCAGTCCCCTTCCTTCTCCTTTTCTCCTTCCCCTCCCTTTTCCTTAAATAGGCTCGGTAACGCATCTGCAACTCCTATGGATTTGCAAATGTCCATGGGCGGCGATGACTACTTCCCATCAGGTAGCTCGCCTGCTCGTTTGCCGAGTTATGCCATAAAAAAATAATAATATACCTATTTAATTGGTATCGTTGCATACTAGTGTCTAAGCCATTGAGAACTACCTTCACAAGAGATGTTTTTTATTACGGAAACTGATAACATTTATTGAGAGGAGATATTCCTCTAGTTGTTTTTTCCTTAGCTTAGTTAGCTGTCCACACTCCCAAAAGACCCATAGACGCCAGACCTTGGCAGTAATCCAGACGAAGGTTGAGAAGTCTACGAACCAAATAATATAATCATTTACTCTAAACCAATAAACTTGGCGATGCTACTGTAAACTTCGAAAACGTTCCTAATAAAACTGATGCACGCATCGGATATCATTTACGACCAATATAAAGTGTTGCAATTTCCGATCCATTAGTGCTGACACACAGGGACGTAAAAATTCGAGGGCACTGCCAACTTTGTAGTTTTCGAGATAACTGTGGCTTATGTTGGGTATTATAAGATTCCTTTTTAAACGACTTCAAAATGGAGAAACTTATGTTGTTAAAACTGCTGGTAAGTTCTTCGGGGCTGGTAACATTGCATTACCAAATAAACCGAGCAACTTGCATATACATATATACAAATACTCGACAAAAACTTTTGGACGATGACTCGCCAAGCAAAATACAGGCCTGATCGGAAGATTCTCCCTACGGTTGGAGAGGCAACATACCTCGTCCCTCCACAAAGCAAATAAACATCAATAAGTGATACCAAAAGCTACATCGATAAAGATCATTCGATACAGATACATTTTTTAATTGCTTAGTTAATTAAAACTACGCTATGCATGAAAATAGAGTCAAAAAACGCAACGTTAAAGTTTTATTTCCAGAATGTTCTGGGAACTTCCTGAAGGCGCCGCAGCAGTTTAAAAAGTGAGCGCAACTAAGTGTAGGAACTTGTATAATAAGAAAACAACCGATGCCCTGGCATTCGTTTACTGGGTGGTGTAAGAGATAAGACACAGCTGTTGTATAATTGCCTGAATTTGGAATGTGAATTCTACGAACTGATTAGTAATAGTGTTCAAAATGTATCGCACAGCGAGCTATGGAAAGAACTTTGCTCGGAATATCTGTAAGGAATAGAATTCCCACGAAATTATCTATAAGCGAACCAAAGTTACGGACATAGCTCAAATGATTAGCAGGCTTAAGGGCAATAGGCCGGTCACGTATTCTCAGAGATCCGATAAGCATTATTGGAGCAAATGAACTCTTGAGGGGAAACCATATTTAAGCAACGAGACCAAGCGTATAGTTGAACGCCAGCTGGTTAGAAGATGGTATGACAGTTTGAGGAAAACTGAGAGGAAACTTGAGCTGCAAAGATCTGAAAATCGGGCTTTGGGACGGTCGAAAGAGGCCTACATCCAGCAGTGAACGAATATGGACCACGCTGATTATAATAAAAAGAAATATCTAAATATGCTCTGTACTCCTACTACAGCGTGATTCCACGGCCTTCAGGTTTCAATTTCGGATCGCTGCATCTTCCATCTTAGACTACACTCCAAAACTAACTGCTTCGGAGATACTCTCTCTTCGCGCCTCACTTGATATCGCAGACCTTTTATTGGTCTAATATTTACTGAATATAAGAATATTCATGATCTACACTGCTGTCTCGTTGCTTAAAATTCTGGAAACGAATGTACTGGCAATGAATGACCGCTAGGCAAGGGACTCCACTCAATAAGTACGCAAAAATGGAAGGCGCAGTCGAGGTTGGCACAGAAAGAGGTGGCGGGATGATTAAGATGCGTACCGTGAGGGCTTGTTCAAGGTAACGCAGGAAAAAAGCACCTGAAAGGAATTAGGGGAGGCCTTTGCCCAGCAGTGGGACACAGAGAGTTGTTGGAAGCAAGTGGCATATTACTGGTCTATGAAGAATCAAATGAGGTACGTCTTTTGGCTAGTAAGTTATTTTTTGAAATCGGCAAACGAGCAGACAGTAGATATATATACATAGCATACCATCACGCCTGTTTTTTTTTATTGTTTACCCAAAATTCAGTAAGCCTAGCCTATTACCATTAAGGGGGCATCCAAACTCCGAACTGCTACTAAGAATTTCATAAAAGTCCCAATAACATTTTGTCGGACCTTGGAATCGCATCCAGGACCTCTAGTGTAGCGGTCGCACTTAGGACCAATACATTAATAAGGCAGTGTAATCAAGGCACCCGCTGGTCAATAGCGCCCATCGATGTCATAGCAAGAACGAAAATGATCAAAAATGTGAAGGCAAATTTCGACTAGGCGGATGGGACTCGCGGTGGCTTAGCGGTTATAGCGTCTGGTGTACTTAACCAGAAGACGCAGGTTCGAATCCTGCCCGCGGTCGTATTTTTCCTACACTAAAATAACTTAATAATCTTTGCATGGAAAAAAAAGTAAGGTGGCATCGTACGACAAAGTACTTGCTGTAAAGCATGTCACGTCGGTTGAAAAGCATATTTTCAACAGATGTCACTAACGTCACCCCAAAGACGTAAATTAAAAAAATGTGAAGGCAAATTTCGACTAGGTGGGTGGGACTCGCGGTGGGTCATTGGAGAAATTCAACAGTTTTGCATAACCTGATGTACTGGCTACTGTATATTATAGCAATATGGAATGAAGACGGATGTGAAGACAATGGAGGGTAATGTCTTAATAAGCCTTAAGTCAATATTAAAATTAAAAGGATCCCAGCATCTGTTGAAGCTTTAGGAAGTTTATGACCAAATCCGTTTGTTGTGACTGTCAAGAGAGAATGCTCAACCTAATCCTTTTCAATAAAAGTAAAAGCTTTCAAAATGGAGTTGTAACTATTTATTATTCATGGGAAAACTTTAGTGATACAAAAAATATTTGTCACTGAATTTCTCTTGATATTCGAAGCCCGTTATGTAGCCCAAATTTAAATTCGGCTTATTAAATATTCATAAAGAAAGAGTTCTTAGGCTTATTTAAGAGGTGCCCGGGGTATCTATTGAAATAATAACTCCTTAAAGTTATAAGGAAAATAAGTTTTTATCCTTAAAGCTTGTCAGCGTTGGGTGCGAAATACAATTTTTTTTTTCTCAACTGTAACACATTCTTCATAATAAACCTATTCACAAATGAGTAATATAATTTTTGTTTAAAATTGACTATGATGCCTCAACACGCCTTGCTGTGAAGGTATTTTGCGATGAATACAATAGTATAGCCATTCTATCGGTAATGTAAAAATGTCGGTAAATTATTACATAATATATAATACATACATATACATGAAATGGGTCTTTGTGAAATAAAATTATTATAGGTACCTAGTTAAACATTGTAAGCTGTTGCAAGTCTACACATCAATAAGTACTTTATTCGCCGACAAAAGCAGCAAAAATTGTTTCTTTTGTGGTTGTAATCGAGTAAATTACTCCCTAAGGGGACTTTCGGAAATATGGGGAATTCCCAGTAAACCAATTAAGTATTAGCTTAGCATAAATTGTAGACTTTACTACCAACCGCCGCAACTTTGAGGGAAAGTTCAAATTGGCCAACCATTCTGGATCCATTAGTTGAAATATTAGCCAAACTAAGTACCTAAATATATTTGTTTGGTTATTAAAAATAGTGTCTGTAATAGACGTTTATAAAAAGCGAATGAAATGTGTACATGATAACCACAGGATCTGAAAGTTTATTCAGAATCTATTACAGAGGTTTTTAAGAATAAATAAACACGCCTGTAATCCCTGAAGGGTTAGGCGGAGTTGTACAAATATACATAACATGAATTTCTCAGTAACAGTTCGGATTCTGGATTTGTGCCCGGTTAATGGCAAGAGGATAGCCCCCTATTACATGGGACCTACAAAATGTAGATATACATAAATACACCTCTGCCTAACCCTTCGGAGACTACAGGAGTAATGGTATGTTTTGTTATGTTGTTATTTCAAAATAAAGATCAAATCTAGGCCGAATATATTAAAAGAAAGCTTGCCAAGATAAATCATTACTCATTACTGTGTTATCTTGGGTCCATTTGACTAATCAAATTATTTGAATGACTTCCAAAATAGATATGTGGTTGATTGATCGCAACAGATTTAATTACTGCATCATTGGTATGTACCTATGCGCGGTTGACGAGTGTGGAGAATAGGTTCTATTGCCGGGTAGAGTAGCGTTTTCGCAAGCAGTTTGGTTTTATGTGTTTATTTTTGGAAATAAATCTAAATGGCATTACATTTCCTATCTGACAACCTCTGAGAAGAAAAGTCGAGACAAAGTCAGAGAATCATGTCTCGTTTTAAAGTAGAGACAGTAGTAATATCAGATATGCGAGTTTAATTTAGGGCAAAGCTGATTAGGCCTTTTAAACAAAGAGTCATAGCAGTTCTGAGTTGACCAGGGTCCATATTACCACGTATTAATGCCATCATTTTTACGTTGTGAAAGAGGGCGCCACTATTTAACCTGTAGAGCGGCATCCCTCTCTCACAACCTAAAAATGATGGCATTAATACGTGGTAATACGACCCCTGTCCTAACTGACGGCACGCATACAGCAGTCATCGTGTAGCTCAACCATTATTTAGGGAGCTCGACGATCCGTCGCACGACAATACCACATCAGTAAGATAGCTTTGACTTGGCAGTCCAATGGTCATATCATTAGGTTATCACTGCATTTACAAAACAAAGACACGCAAATACACACCCAGGTGCTTTCAATGTTTCCCAATAAACTTTTTTTTTATGCGATAACTCAGCAAACGAGCAGTCGAGCCTCTTGATGGTAAATAGTCATCGCCACCCATGGACATCTGCAATTCCAAAGAAGATGCAGATGTGTTGCCGAGTTAAGGAAAAGGAAGGGGAAGGAGAAGGGAGATGGAAGGGGACTGAGGCAGGAATAAGGCCTCCGGCACTCAACACTCACCGTGCGAAACGCAACAGTATGCATACTGCTACTTGACATTGCATTCTGTGGGAGAATAATATTCCCCGGTCTTGCCGACCCATTCATGCTGGCACGCAGACATGCCAACGAGGCACTAATACTACTTAAACTTCTTCAAGACTTCTACATAACTATTGTTAAAAACTAATATAAATTTAAACCAAAAGACGTTAGGACCAATAAGCGACACCCGCAGTTTTCATTTTGGTCTTATTAAATTTCCCGAAAAGCCTAAATTTGAGCCTAGATTATTCAAAATAGGGCACAATTTGTTAGGCAATTTTGGAAACTTGTTTTAACTACCTACAAGAGTTGAAGCTTGGTCCAGATTTTGTGTAATTTATTTGATAATTAAACTAGTTTTCTACTCTTTGAGTTGGGCTGTATAGAGTTTGATATTAAACTACTTTTGACGGATATTATTGCGTTATATTGATAGTAATTATTTTCTAACATTTTGTATTCTTTAATTCTCTAATAAAAAATAATTAATTCTTAAAAATGTATAATTACTTATCACGCGCTTAAACAGCGAAGGAAACCATCGTAAGGAAACCTGCATGCCTGAGAGTGTGAAAATTTGTGGCATTAACGAATAATTTGCATTATCGGAGGTGCAAACCTGAGTATCCTAATTCCTACTATCATACTATCCCACAAATAATATTATAAATTATAAATGTGAAAGTTTGTGAGGATGGATGGATGTTTGTTACTCTTCCTCGCTAAAACTGCTGAACGGATTTTGATAAAACTTTACAGTATTATTGTTTATACATCAAAATAACATATATCGGCTTTAATTTATAATGATACTAGCTTCCCGCCCACGGCTTCGCCCGCGTAGTTTCTCGGCTTTTCTATACTAAAATATGTATGTATTATACATATAAACCTTCCTCTTGAATCACTCTATCTATTAAAAAACCGCATCAAAATCCGTTGCGTTGTTTCAAAGATTTAAGCATACAAAGGGACATAGGGACAGAGAAAGCGACTTTGTTTTACACTATGTAGTGATTTTGGGAAATCCCCATTGGATTGTGAAAAATCCATTCCACGCGGACGAAGTCGCGGGCAAAAGCTAGTTTGATATAAATTTCAGCTTGACACCTCCACCTCTTCTTAAGAATAAGGGTTTTGACAGACAGGGTTCCTTGTTTTCTTCTTAGGTATGGCACCCAAAAAAATTAAGTCGTTTTTAATCGATGCGATAGGCACAATAGCTGCGCGATCAATAGCGAGTTCTTGGGATGGGGATAGTAGGGCAATGTCTCAGAGGATGAGGATGATGTCAGATGTCACTACAGCAATGATAAAACGACGTAGGCAAACTAGAGATACGTCAAAACACACGTGTCCCTGACGCGAGATGCGAGAGATTAATATAGGTAACGTTCTAATGGTTGTCACTTGTTGTAAGGGTTGAAAAGTGTTTCTTACAATTATTTGTGTAAACAGCATTATTTAAGAAATGGTCTGATGAACGGGTGTCGTTTTTTTAAAGCTTACTAGCTATGTGGGTCGCACATTACTAGTAATCTTATTAACCCCTCGTACTAAGCTAAATGCTTGTGTTAGGAGTGGGTTCACGTCGGTAGTGCAATGGAAAGAAAGAAAGAAAGAAAGAAAACACATTTATTGAGACAAGGAGACAACACACATATAAAATGAACAGTAAAATAAAAAATAAATTAAAAAGTAAGGTCACTAGGTGTGCTGTCGACATGCTTGCCTCGAATGGGTTGCCAGCTCAGCATTATGCTGGGTGTATTTAATACCCAGCGCTGGTTTTCAGTTGGCACCCTTGCAGTGACACACGGACACAGAAAAACATGTATAAATATAATAATATCATATACTAAAATAAAGTAAATATTAAACTACATAAATAGGTATGTATAAATATGTAAAAATATATGTGGGGTGCGGTGCGAGTCAGAGTGCGAGTGCGCTCCGCACTTTGCAGATCGTCCGCGAGCGAGCCATAATCATTCGGCCAGCGACGGTCCAAGAGAATTGTCATGTTGACAGAGCGTGTGCTATATTTAACTAAAAATTCGTTAAATAATCATTTTCTTTTATGATTGCTTGCAACTACAATCTGAGTAATGCTACCATGTGCTTACGGGAATAAAAGGAAGACTATATTAAATGGTTTTAACATAACAATGTACCTACCGCCCGTGCCGCGCGCAGCACCGGTAAGTTACCATTTAAGGTATTGAAATAAATAGAAATATAAGTATGTGTCATTAGGTCCAGTTTGATCATTAAAATTATATTATTATAGTACTTATATAAATTAAATAAATAGGCGGAATTAAAGAAATTGACAAATTGAATTATTAATTGTAGGTATCAAAATATGTGTAAAACTAAACTAAATAAAAGACATGTCGATATTTACACAATTATATTCTTTTTGGCGGGTAAGAATAAATGTTTTTAATTTAATTCTAAAGGTGTGTATATTTTGCAGATTCCGAATAGGTGGAGGGATATTGTTCCAACATTTGGAGGCTGAATACCGGAAGCTGCCTCGAAATGCGGCGGTTTTGTGTTGCGGTATAGACAACTGTTGAGCACACTGTCTTACCTTGCGCTGGTGATGGCTGTTTACCCAGGCAAGCTTCGAGTACAGGTATGGCGGGGATTTATAGTTAATAACACCGAACAGCAGGCAGGCAAGATGTAGTTTGCGGCGAGATTTCATTTTTAAAATACTGTGTTTATTAAGATAGGGTGTAATGTGGCTCCGCGGTGGTATATTAAAACAGAATCTTGCGCAAGCATTCTGAACTCGTTGAATGAGTCTCTCAGTGCGAGCCAAGAGTCTGGGGCCAATCACGGTATCTGCAAAATTTAATTTCGATAGCACCAAACTTTCAGCTAGCTGTATACGCAGTTCCTCACTTAGATACGGACGCATTTTATATAATATTTTCAACCGGTAAAAACAGTTTCTAACGCAATCGGAAATATATGTCTCAAACCTAAGGTTCTCATCGATAACTAGACCTAAATTTCGTGCTTCACTCACTCGTTCAATATTTTGTCCCATTATACTTATTCTTGTATTGCTAGGTGGTAATTTCTCTAATTGTCCTGGTGTACCAATTATCATTACTTTTGTTTTACTTGGATTAAGTATTAACGAATTACGGTCAGACCAGTCTACTATCCTCTTAAGATCCTCATTAATGACTTTAACCGCGTAATCGTAATTTTGAGGTTTGAAAGATAAATATATTTGAAGATCGTCAGCGTACATATGATGTTTGCAATGTTTTATTTCATTAATGACATCGGCACTGTATAATAAGTAGAGGGTAGGTCCCAATATCGATCCCTGTGGTACTCCCTTCGTTACGGATGTTATACTTGATAACGCAGTATTCCCTTCAGAATCACGTAATTCTACAAATTGTGCGCGGTTACTGAGATAACTGTTGAACCAATTTATCGTTGATGTGTCAAATCCGTAAAATGCCATCTTTGAAAGTAGTAGCGGTACATTTAAGGAATCAAACGCTCGAGAAAAATCCAACAAGACCAGAACAGTGGATTTTTCTCGAAACCCACAATGGGTGGGTTTCGAACCGGTAACCACATGATCGCAAGCGGCGGCAGCCTAATGGCTAGGGCGTCGGACTAAATAGGGTGCCAATTTAGTCACTGCACCTATTAAAGGGGTGATTCAACCCATCATGCTCAACAAATTTTCACCCTCATCATCAACCCATTACATTGTCCCACTGCTGGGCACGGGTCTCCTCTCGGAACGAGAGGGATTAGGCTATAGTCCACCACGCTACCTTACTGCGGATTGGCAGACTTCACATGCCGTCAAGAAAATCTCTCAGGCATGCAGGTTTCCTCACGATGTTTTCCTTCACCGTTTAAGCGAGTGATAATTAATTAATTTTCACCCTATTCTTGGAAAATAAATACATCTTCATATACAAAAAATAAAGTGACGACATTTCGTCACATATGAAGTCGTATTTTTTTACATATCAGTAATGGGTTTAATCGGGAAAAGTGGTCAGTGTGACGGGTAGAATCATTCCTTTAACGGGTCCAGGTGACTAAATCGACATCCTGTATAATAATTTAATTATTCCTACAGAAAACAATGTTAAATAAACAACACGGTATTATGTAAACATCGAAAATAAATTGTCCTCAATACGTAACCAGTTACGATAGAGCTGTGATATTTTATACCTTGCCCACGAAATGTATTCGAAATATTTTGTTTGCGTCGCACGGAAAAGTCTTGTGAATATGGACCATGTAAATTATGTAGGTGAAGGCGTGTTCAGACTATTGAGAATTTGGGCGCGGGAATTTTAGCAAGCTGTTGCTGTGCTTCTATAGATATGGCTGTAGTACGAGTACTATAGATATAATTATGAGACTGCCTCATTAGTCTAGTGGTCCCAAGCACGATTGCCACGCTAGAGGTCCTGGGTTCGATCCCCAGGTCGAGCAAAGTGTTATTGGGTATTTCTATGAAATTCTCAGTAGCAGCTCGGAGTTCGGATTTGTGCCCGGTTAATGGCAATAGGGTCGTCCCCTATTACATGGGACCTAAACATACCGGTGAACTGTGTATGTACTTAAATACACCTCTACCTAACCCTTCAGGGAATACAGGCATGATAGTATGTAACTAAATAACTATGCCTTAAGCTTTATTTCAACAGACTCCGTACTAGGTTTTTTTCACTCCTCATTATTTAGTCTAGTGGTCCCAAGTCAGTTATTTAGTTAACATATCTAATTATAATGAAATGGTTTAATTGTAATGGTTTTTTGTTATGTTTTATTTGATATGCATACCATCACGCCTGAATTCCCCGAAGGGTTAGGCAGAGGTTAGGCACAAATCCAGACTCCGAGCTGTTACTGGGAAATTCATAGAAAAACCCAATAAAACTTTGCTCGACCTGGGGATCGAACCCAGGACCTCTAGCGTAGCAGTCCCGCTTAGGATCACTAGACTTTAATTTATATGTTGATGACAAATCTTTGGAGTATGTTTGATGGGTACTTACCATGATATAAATAGTAATTCGATGGATGACCGCTTCAGGGCTTTCGATAAAAAAATACCCCAGACACATCTATTGTTTTATTTACTTTCTAATTTAAGCGGCGGTAGCCTAATGGCTGGGGCGGCGGACTTGCGATCATGCGGTTGCCGGTTCGAAACTCACCCATTGCACTACCGACGTGAACCCACTCGTAACATTTAGCTTAGCACGAGGGGTTAACTAGAATACTAGTAATGTGTGACCCACATTGCTAGTAAGGTTCTTTAAAAAAAAAAATTGGTGAGTTTTGTTTTCTTACGGTGAAAATTATACTAAATATTTATTTCTTTTGGTTACAGGTACTAAATCCAACTGTATGCAGTCATTATTGAAACAAAAGGTATCATACTTAAAGTTTAATAAGCCCTTGTAAAGAATTACATTTTTGTAAGCACCCGCGTGATCATAAATAATTACTTTATAACAATTCATGACGTTTGTATATCAGAAGTGTTCTAATATTAAAATTTATCTACAGGTCACCATTTATTTAAAAAGGTCTTATTTCCGTTAACCGCTGAGAAATTGATAGAGAAACCCAATAACACTTTGCTTAACCTAAGAATCGAATACAGAACCTTACGTATAGCAATCACGCTTGCGAAAACTGCAATTAGGCAGTTACGATTGTAATTCAATTCAAAAGACAAAACAGATGCCTGTCTGTATACTTAACCCTTTTGCTGATCGTGTATAAATGAAATGTCAAGAGAATTCTCAAGCCTCCAAATAAATCATGATATATCATAATATTATCCCAAAATCAATGTCACCCTTGGGCTTACCCTATTATTATTCGCCATAACCCCGCATACGACTCGCATTTTTCAAGATTATCCAACAAAAACCAGATAAAACCGGATGAAACTGAATCTATCCGGCAAAGGGTGGCGTTATGATTCTATTTTATCCGCTCGGCTTTTGTTTGTTGGAGGTGAACGAACTTTTTGGAAATGATTTCTTTTTTTTATCCTTGCAATGTGCCACCTCAGATCAAATAAAAAGTTAAGATGGAACTTTGCAAACAAAGAAGTGAGGCCGGCTAAAACTACGCCTTGCCGTGTACAACACACAATTACACGCACATATGTATTAGTTAACTACGCCTTATCTTGTCAGTCGAGCTATCGATAGCTCGACTGAGGCGTAGTTTCGGTATACGTGTGTGCACGTAATTGTGTGTGCTACTGGAAAAGTGGAATTGGTTCGACAACTACTTACAGCTATTACAACACCCCTACGGAACAAACTCTCACCATCAAAAATAAGCATAAAAAGCATGAAGTGGTAGAACTTATGCTCAGTTTGTCTAGTTGATAACCACCACAATGCCTATATAAATAAAACATACCATCACGACTGTTTAGGTCCCATTTAATAGGGCAGAGCCTATTGCAATTAACCGAGCACAAATCCAGACTCCGAGCTGCTATTGAAAATTTCTAGGGCTAGGGCATCGAACTTGCGATCATGTGGTTGCCGGTTCGAATCCACCCATTGCACTACCGTCGTGAACACGCTCGTAACACAAGCATTTAGCTTAGTACGAGGGGTTAACAAGAATCGCAGTAATGTGCGACTATATTGCTTGTAAGCTTTTATAAAAAAAAAACCTGGAAGGATTGGCCCAAAATAGCTTTGAGTAGCTAGGAACGGTAGCAAGAGGCCGTTGCCCACCAATGGGATGACAGCGACTGAATAATAAAATATGATAAGCTGTTCGCGTGGAATCATTGTCAATGTGTGAGTAAGCAAATGTATGTAGGTACGCATGTGTGAGTTGTAACTCAAAGTTGTTAAATTAAGTCAGTCGCAGTAAAACTATTATTAGCTAAACACCTCGTTTCTGTGCATCAAAATTCCTGCAAGCCAAAAGCAACCTTAAACCCCTAACAAAAGCTTTCTTACTAACCTTTCTCTCTAACGTACTTTCATACCCGGAAACCAAACCAACCTTCTCCCACCACAAAATTACGCCAAACTGGAATTTTCTTCCAACATTCAAAATCGGTCCCCAAAGAGTTGTTAGAACCCACTGTACCATAAAGAGGGTTATGATTTCGCCATGTCCTCTTGAGGGTTAGTTTGGTCCCCTATTTTTTTGGGGCAAGGCGGATAAATAATGTTTGGGGCGCCGCGATGACAATGGAAGGCACATACGTCATCTATTGTTATCTTCAAGTTTTTGAGGGTTAGGTTAGTGATATTAATAGTGGGTAATAGGTAAAGAGTGTTGTTATTGTGAAATATATCAATGGATTTATAAAATATACATACCATCACGCGTCTTTTCCTCGAAGGGTAAGGCAGAAGTGTACCTAAACTACACCCACAGTCCAACAGACATGTGAGCGTCTTATCTTTTAAAAAAAAGCTTACTAGCAATGTGGGTCGCACATTACTAGTATTCTTGTTAACCCTTCATGCTAAGATTTTGTTACGAGTGGGTTCACGTCGGTAGTGCAATTGGTGGGTTTCGAACCGGCAACCACATGATCGCAAGTCCGACGCCCTAGCCATTAGGCTACCGCCGCTTCCTTTAAATCACGAATGAATCGATTCTTCGAAAGTACCTATGAGAAAATCCTCGGGTGAAAATAATTATAAAGAATCTATCTTTTCCCTGCGAATTCTTAAAAAAAAAGTTCGAGGTGGTATAATATCAGATGAAAAATCCAAATGAGGTAATTTATAGGTATCAGCACAGTTTTTCCTCTCAATATTCTCTCCAAGAAAGAAACTTCTGCCTACCCAACTAACATTAAAGTCAACGTGAAGGCAAAAGTCCTTCCATAATAAGGACCTTCGCACAAAATGAAATAACGTCTTCGATAAGGCGCGGGCCACATTAACAGCATCCTAAATTCCGCCCGCCCTTCGTCCGTGGCCTGAAGTTAGGAAGCTGCCCAAATTTATAAGGTCAGAACGCTATCTTTATAAATTTTAACATAACAAGGTCTTGTTCATGTTCCCTATTACGTTCATTATTGTAGATTCTATAATACCATTACATACCATCACGCCTATATTCCCCGAATGGTTAGGCACATCTCGCCGATTTCCAGGTCGAGCAAAGTGGGGCATTTCTATAAAATTCTCAGTAGCAGTTTGGATTTGTGCCCGGTTAATGGCAATAGGCTCGCTCCCTATTACATGGAACCCAAATATACCACCGAAATGTACATAAGTACACATCTGCCTAACCCTTCGGGGAATACAAGCGTGATGGTTTATGTGCAAACAAATTCTATTTCCATTAATTTCACACGAGGAGAATACGCAAAATTATCTTTTCTATCCGCAGAAAAACCACATACAATGTTTTTTTTTTTTCAGCAATTAAGTCGCCTTTTCACATCCAAATGAGCTGGAAATGCTTCAACTCCGTTCGTTAAGCCACTCTGGCTTCATTTTAAAGCAATTTCCTAGCTCATAATAATATTCATGCTAGCGACTACAGCTTGCCAAGCTTAACAGTGAAACAGCTGAGTGTATGACTATTTTGGGGTTTAATTAATAATTATATAATTTATAAGGAGCTGTAAATGGGAACTACCTAGTTACTAAACTGTTGGCGACGCGTAACACATATATATTAATTCTGGCGTCACGTAGTATTGGTTTATTTTTGATAGTTTGAATGTCAAAAGAAGTTTTAGTTGTTTTATTAAACATAGCTTTCCGACCGCGGCTGTGCCCGCGTGGAGATAATATATAGCATATATGACTCAAGAATAATGTATCTTTCTGGCAGTGAAAGAATTTTTCAAATCGGTCCAGTAGTTTCAGAGCCTATGCAAACAAACAATCAAATATTTCCTCTTTATAATATTAGTTTAGAATCGCTGACTCGACAAACGACCTGTCTTACCGACTATTTTGATACAATAGCAATTCAAAAGAGAGCACATGATACTTGTACAAATCTATATAAAAACGAATCGCTATTTCCCTTTGTCACGCTATAGCTTGAAAACGACTTTATTCATGGACTGATTTCATTCATATTTTTTTAAAATATTTTCTAGCTCTTTGTAGAAGATTCTTACGGTAACAAAAAATAAGAAAATTGCGCAGAGAATTGGAAGATAGAAGAACATCTGTCGAGTTTTTCTGTAGAAGTAGTGTCTATATGCCAGCATGAATGGGTCAGCATGACCGGGAAAGTGCTATCCTCTCACAGAATATCAACGTCAGTAAGCATACTTTCGTATGGCGAGTATGGAGCGCCAGACGCCCAATTCCTCCCTCAGTCACCTTCCTTCTCCTATTTTTTTCGTACCCCTTCTTAATGGGCTCGACAACGCATCTGCAACTCCGGCAGATGTCCATGGGTGGCGATGACTACTCACCATCAGGTAGCTCGCCTGCACGTTTGCCGAGTTATCTCTCGTATCTATATCTATGGTATCGTTTCATTTAATCTCTCGAGGAGTCTCTTCGAAATCTCTAGAGGAGTTAAATTTCAGATTCTAAATCATATTTTGTAAAAGATTTGCTATCATTATAAATTCTGTTTTAACTATGAATTTTAGCAGAGAACTTTAAATACTAAAGTGGGCACGCAAATTGTCTCCATTAGAGACACACAGCTGTGCAGTTTGGTAGATCTAAACTAAACTAATAATATGTAACTACATATTTCTGTATATCTATTTGTTACGTTCACGTCGAAATTGCTGATCCCATTTTAATGAATGATAGATATAGAGCTCTATTGATCTTGGAAAAGGCATAGCAATTAACCTAAGGTAGATTACAAGAGCTGATTACGTAAACTGACTCATTGATCTAGTTGTTCGATCTCTAGGTCGAGCAGTGTTATTGGGTTCTTCTATGAAATGCTGATTCTTATGAAATCCTGAAGGGTTAAGCAGAGATGTACTTGTGTACACCCATGCTTCCCCGGTATGTTAAGGTCCCATGTAATAAGGGGCGAGCCTATTGCCATTAACCGGGCAAAAATTCAGACCCCGAGCTGCTACAGAGAATGTCATAGAAAAACTCAATAACACTTTGCAACCCAGGACCAAGACTAACGAGGAAGTCTGTAATGGTTTCCAATTAATAATCATTAATTAAAATTATTACAATAATGCTTATTACTAACTGACTGAATATAGATCAATACTAATGAATTTAAAATAGATATTGTTGAAGACAAGCACAGGTGCACAAACTCAACGCTTTGTATCCATTTCGAAATGAGAATAGCACGAAAATAGTATTGAGTAGAGGTATATTTTTATTAAAATCATCAGGCATTCCTTTGCTATTTATTATTTCAATAGTTTTGATAGATTGTTTCCGCCAGACATTTATAATTTGCACATAAAACGAACGTGTCTGATTAAATAAGTTTATTTTTATTAATGAAAATTAAAAGAATCGATTGAGTACTACAATTCAGCTATTTTTTGCCTGATTTCAGCGAACAAAATGTTTGATAACATTTTTGTTTTGTCATTTAATATTCTTGCCGCTCGCGTCTCCTTTTACTCCTTTTACTTTTACCTTTTTTTAGATCATAAATGTGTTATGTGTGACTGCCTCAAAAGCCTAGTGGTCCTAAGTTTGACTGTTACGCTAGAAGTCCTGGAATCGATTCCCAGGTCGATATACAGCAAGACCTTTCATAGATACTTTCACGGGCTTAGGACCGTCGTATTGCGAAAAGCATGTCGGGCTGTTGACTGTGATTCGAAATTAATGTAACTTTTTTTTTTAAATGTTGCCTAAGAAACCTTATTCCTGGTAACAATTTGGAACGTGATAAAAAAATCTTTCTGTTATTATATTATTACTAGCTTTCCGCCCACGGCTTCGGCCGCGTGGTTTCTCAGCTTTTCTGCATTTAAAATTTCCCGTTTTCGCAACATTTTTCATTTATGCTCCGCTCCTATTGGTCTTAGCGTGATGATATATAGCCTATAGCCTTCCTCGATAAATGGGCTATCTAACACTGAAAGAATTTTTCAAATCGGACCCGTAGTTTCTGAGATTAGCGCGTTCAAGCAAACAAACTCTTCAGCTTTATAATATAAAAGTATAGATTAGTATATCTAAAGACCTCATTCTTTGTCGGCTTGCCATTCTTAACTACTGTATGTCACAAATTGCCAGTTAGACCTGCCCCGTATTTCTAAATTGCCACGGAAAGTTATTTTTTAAACTTTGAAAAGCCTCTTTGCAAGTAAACAGTTATTTCGAGCAACAAATGAAATAAAAAAGCGCGTTTTACGTTTTATCGCAGTCGAACAAAACGCTACTTCGAATCTGAGTACGCGGTTTCGTGTTCGGTTTTTGAACTTTTGAAACGCGGTTTTGACGACGTAGTTTGCGGGGTGATTGCACGTTGGAGCAGACGACGAAACTTCGTACCGTTGGGATTTTTCGTATTGTTATAAATGTTAGTTTCGTGACTTATTTGCGTTTATTTAATCTGTAAACGTGACTGGCTCTTTTATGTAGTAGTTGCGTGCGTGGATGCTGAGCGTAAGGTCCTAGGTTCAGCAGTCAGGTCAAGCAAAGTATTATTGGGTATTCTATGCTATTTTCATATTTAAATAAATACTTATCCATAGTTCACTGACATTTTAAGGTCCCATGTTATAAGGAGTGAGCCTATTGCCATTAACCAGGCAGAAATCCTAACTCTGAGCTGCTCCTGAGAATTTTATTAAGAACCCAATGACACTTTCCTTGACCTGAGAATCAAACCCAGGACCTCAAGCGTAGCAGTCGCGCTTATGTCACTAGACTAACAAGGCAACTTTTTTGAATACATTATTTGAGATATTAAAAAAAAAGGTTAGATACTTATTTGCAACCCAAAAATAGGCGTAATTAATATCCACTATATTATACCTAAGTATTTTTTATCCACGAGGCTTTCAAAGCTACAAGGTTTTGTTAACCTTAGGATCGAACCCAGGACCACACAGCCAGCGATAAAGCCAATGAGGTACCCATCCATTATTAGGACACAATTTACGTCCCAAGCGAACATTTTTAAATATGCTACCACTTAGGAACCGGTTGGAAGTTAGCCAACTTTAAAAGGAGCATGTTTATGTACTGAATTTATCAACTAATAAGCTAAATGTGTTTGAAGTTAGTTGTAAAATAGGTCAGTACTAAATAAAGTTTGAAGCGGCGGTAGCCTAATGGATAGGGCGTCGGACTTGCGATCATATGGTTGCCGGTTCGAACCCCACCCATTGCACTACCGACGTGAACCCACTCGTAACGCAAGCATTTAGCTTAGAACGAGGGGTTAACAAGAATACTAGTAATGTGTGACCCACATTGCTAGTAAGATTTTCTTTAAAAAAAAAAAAAAGTGGCCTCGTCTTTAAACTGTAGCGACATCTAGCGCGCTACATGGAACTACGTCGAGTAAATCCTGAATCGCGCAAGTGGAGTTTACCGCGCGATTAGAGTATATACAACCGCCCGACCAGGCGGGTGCCTGGTTGGAGGATCGACGCTTTGGTTGGAGGGGCAATACATCTCGCCTCTCTACAAAACCATAGGCATCTAGGTATGGCATGTTAACTTGCAATGTATGTATCTTATGTATATAACTATGACTGTCTCATTAGTCTAAGCGCGACTGTTAATAGGCTCGCCCCTATTACTTGGGCCCTAAACATACCGGCGAAGTGTGGGTGTGCATTAGTACACCTCTGCCTAACCCTTCGGGAAATACAGGCGTGATGATGGTATGTCATGTAGCTATGTTTTTTTTTTCTATCCTGCAATTTAATTTTTAAGCAGATATCCACAACCAGTGTTCAGTGATAGCCTAGATCCCGGAACTAGTCCTACTGGCAAAATTTAGCAACGAGCCTATTGCCATTTACTGGGTACAAATCAAACTCCAAGCTGCTACTGAGAATTTCATAGAAAAACCCAATAACACGTACTTCGCCTGACTTGGGAATAATAGAAAGAAAGAGAAAATAAGAAAACTTTATTCTGACTTCGTACACTAAAAAATACAAATTAATTAAAAATGTAACACTAAACAGGACTGCCTCGTTGGTCTAGTGGTTCCAATCGCGACTGCTACGCTAGAGGTCTTGGGTTCGATCCCCAGGTCGAGCAAAGTGTTATTGAGTTTTTCTATGAAATTCTCAGTAGCAGCTCGGAGTCTGGATTTGTGCCCGGTGAATGGCAATAGGCCGCCCCCTATTACATGGGACCCAAACATACCGGCGAACTGTGGGTGTACGTTAAGTACACCTCTGCCTAACCCTTCGGGGTATACAGGCGTGATGGTATGTAAAACTACAGTAACCCTGCACGAGATCAGAACAGAACAGAGAAGAACAGATGCCGCAGCGCTGGTTTTCAGATAGGACCATTATTTTTTAGTGATGCCACAGACAGCCACGACCACAAATGAACAAATTACCTATATAGAGACCTTGCCCTTCAAACCAGGATGTAATAATGTTAGCACATTACTGCTTAGCGGTAGAATGTTTGCCAGTGCGGTGATACTAAGCCAGAGGAAATGACGAGAGCAAAATTCTACCGGTTTAAAAAATCCCTAGAATATGTAGTCATCATCATCAACCCATTACATTGTCCCACTGCTGGGCACGGGTCTCCTCTCAATACGAGAGGGATTGGGCTATAGTCCGCCACGCTAGCCTACTGCGGGTTGGCAGACTTCACATGCCGTCAAGAAAATCTCGCAGGCATGCAGGTTTCCTCACGATGTATTTTCCTTCACCGTTTAAGCGCGTGATAATTAATTATTAATACGCACATAACTTCGAAAAGTTACAGGTGCGTGCCTTGGATTCGAACTCGAGACCTTTGACTTGGCAGTCCAATGGTCATATCACTAGGCTATCACTACTTGTGAATATGTAGATACGAGGCTTAATTGCAATCACAGACTGAACGCTGCCACTGACAACGGTTTAGAGATGGCAAAATTTTGGGCGAAGCGTATTTAACTATAAAAAAATCGTACCCTCGACACGAAGAAGAAGACAGACTGTGACTATGTAGCGTGTCGTCATGGGGCAGATAAGTTTGTCCCACTATACTACACTACTTCTTAGTAAGTAGGTACCTTAAACTAAAGCCATGGCTTGAGGCAAAGCCAGCTAAACAATAGTGCGACTTTATAGCACTCTTGTACCACTAATTCAGTTTTACTGCGAGACAGTAAAAGTGTTTTACACAGTGTAGGGACAAGCAGCTAACTAACACGTTTGAAGTGCAAGCATTTATTTTATTGCTTCGCTTTTTATTGGCAGCGTTGGGACCGAAATGTTGAAATTATTTCGTGCATAAATTTTATTTAAACAAAAATTAACAGAAGTGGCAAAAAGCAAATGAGACTTAGTTAACAACTGAGATCTCTAGATCACAATACGTTAGAAATAGGTTCTAATGGAGCTGCTGACGTTAATAAGCAATTGCCGCTTACCATCGAGCAGACCGTATGCTTGTTTGTCATCTTATAACAATAAAAAAAATATATTAGACTGGTCTATCCCTGGTCGGAAGAAATAATAATTGCATTTTGCATGGTATGGTTACATTGCAATGGTATGCATAATTATATTTAGAGAAAATGTTATAGAAAAACTCAGTTAATTATATTTTGGGCATGTGGAAATCTCCTCATGGCTCGATATGTTGGACTCGTACGCACGGCTTCACAGCAAGCTATACAAAACCAGTATCGACTGACCTTGCATTGTAAACACTAGCCACACAACGCGAGGCCATTCTATACTGGGATTGTATAGCTTGATGTATGCCATATAGTCGATGGGATTTGAGATATTCCCCACAACCATGTATGCAATGCAATGCAATGTAATGCAACTGCTGTTCCTCGGAATCAAATCCAAAACAACACGCTCAGCAGACTAAAAGAGGCAGTCACATATTGAAATTAAAATTTATTTATCCTACTGTTCTTTTTACACTATGTACCATTCTAAGGCCGCTTCCACACAGATGTTAAGTCGCGATCGACGGCTGTAAATCTCGCTTGCCACAGATAAAGTAGCTACGTGAGTAGCAGCCTAAGCCACCATCTTCATTTCCTGGTTTACGAGACAACTCAAGCCGTACTTTTTATATCCGACCTTTTTTTTAATATCTATGTATCTATTAAGGAATAAGGTTTGTTGGAAAAATTGTCAGAGTCTTCTTCAAGTGAGGGTACAATGTCGCTCGCTAACTTACTATTAGTTCGGGCACTTTCTTAACTTAATGCTGTGTAATGTAACTTGTTTGAAATGTGACGGGAATATTTTAAGAAATTGTCAAAGGATGAGTATACATACATTCCATCACGCCTGTATTCCCTGAAGGGTTGAGAAGAGGCGTACTAGCCAGTATGTTAGGTCTGTTGTAATAGGGGGTGAGCCTATTGCCATTAATCGGGCACAAATCCAGATTCCGAGTTGCTACTGAGAATTTCAAGAAAAACTTAAGAAATTATGAATGAAAGGATGGGCAGATGAAATAAAATGCGCAGTTTATAAAAGAAAGTGTATGTTTCCTACGGACTCACAAATGGCCGAACCGATTTTAATGCAATTTTCAGGATTTAAAGAAACCTACAATGCTCTGATTTTTCTGATAAAATAAAAAACAGAAACTGCAAAGCACAGTTGGTTAAATATATTTGTGACAGAAAATCAGATTTCAAACATGATTTGAATCTGCATCCTTCGCATTTGTTGCACCGTATAGTTTTACCAACAAAACTTCCAAGATTGCAGCACTTGCCTTCGAACTTGAGACTTCGTGATCCATGATCGTATCATCATCATCGCCCCAAATCCATCCACTGCTGAATATAATTTCCCCTTATTTTCACACTTTTACTACTTTTTTGGGGTCTGCCCTTGGTCTTTTTAATTACGATGTAGTAGCATACTAAGTAATTGATATATTAATAAAGTCATTCTTTCCCAAAACCATAAGTCAATTCTCTCGAAAAAATATATTTCCCAAATAACCATATAAATCACAATTTAAACCACCAGAAGCCCCCTTGTTATACCATAACGATAAATTAAAAAATACCATAAATGACGAGACCATATCGACACTCGTAAATTATTGAAAACGCCATTAAAATTTGTTATTATATATTAAAATTTATAAAAATTTACGACCACACCGCGAAATAACCAGATTGTGTACACAGATCATGAGTTATTGGAAGTGAAACGGAGCGTACCGGCAATCTCTTGTAAAGCGTGTTTCGTATAATTTTATTTTGCATTGACCGTGACAATTTTTATCTGCGAAGGTCTTCATCAGATCTTCACCAAATTATACTGGGACCACCTCAGGAGTATATACACCCCAAATAAAGAGAATAATTGAAATCGGTCTGTAATCGAAGATTTTCAAATAGCTTAGCTAGCATAGCAAATTTTTTTTCTTCACCTTTATATACTAATTTAATAAAGCTAATTTTTTTCGTTGGTTTGAACGTGCGATTGGAACTACAACAGTCAACAGTCAGAGTTTAAAATATCCTGTATATGATAGCCACATTCACGAGGAAAGCAGCTAGCATTAGATATAAATCATAATAATGGTACGTGTGATATTTAGTAATTTATAAGTATTCTTTCTTTTCAAATGATATTGAGTAATTAATATTACCTATTTCTTTCTTTTCAAATCTTGTTGACTTTTCTAGACTTGTAACTATATCCTTGTTGAAACCTCATTAATAATCTCTCATTATGTTAACTGCCTGCCCATCCTGCTCTGAAGTGGCAGTTTTGATGACACAAAATATTTCTGGAAATTCGGTAATAAAAATTACTCAATTATCGTTCAATTATGGACCAGAATAATGTAAATATTCTACTAATACTTATGTCATTATCGCAAGGGGGAAGGTTATTGCTATATTTTGCGAAGAGACAGTGCCAAATATGTGGACTACTGTTAACGTAGCGTGCCTCTATGCTTAAAAACTAAAACTTGAATATCCTCCCCCCTATGCCAAAACCATTTGCCATGACTTCTTCCGCTCTCTCACAAAATATGGGTAATGCGCCGCTCTAGATATCAATACATAGTTTGAGCTTCCTTTTTTTTGGAGCAAAAAATTCCCATGATTACCTAGGGAGATGAACTAGCTACCTCAACTCCTTTGGTGTTGCAGAAAACAGGTGTCTATGGGCGGTGACTAATTACCATAAGGTGCCTCGCCTACCAGTTTGTTGACTTAACACATATAAAAGTAGTAGTACCAGTACTTTTTGTATCAGGACATGGTTTTCCTTCTCTCTTCCATTTAAGAGCTCAACTCTTGTCGGTAAAGCAAACGCCATGGTTCTCTATTCTGTCTTCTGTTTGACCTCTTGATACGACTCTACTCCCGCTTTTTCCTTCAATAAAACTTCTTCTACGTCTTCCCCTTCCTCGTTTTCTTTCCCTGTTTTCCCTACCCTGACCAAAGTATCGGTAATGTCCCTTACATAACTTGCTAACCACAGTCTGTTTTGCCAAATCTCACTAACAATTTGTTTACTTACAAAACGGACTAACAATAAAATTCATACTTCTCGGAAAAATGACGTAATACTTAAAGTGGCGAGTGGCGGAAAAGTTTTAATAGTAACCTATGGCAGCGTGCCAATTGCCAGCATTCCGCTATGTCTAGACGAAGCAAGTCAGCTTTATGATATTTACTGTCTCAATGTGTTGAATTTTCATTTAATTTTTTTGGACGGTACCTACCGTCGTCACACGGCTACTGTGATCGACGACGGTTCGATTCTCACGCGAAATAATTAGTTGTGCGAGCGTTATCCACCCATCTCGCATACATGAATACTTTACTTAAAACCTAAAAAGAAAAGTCTAGCTTTTCTACGTTTCTTTGGCTTATCTCGCAAACGAGCTACAACTTAAGAACTGGACAAGCTTTTTTGCGTCATAATTTTTATTATATAAATAACATATTTAATTTTTGCGTTGGGTACCTACGAATGTAAATGATTAATTCTCGGATCAAATAAAAAGTTAAGATGGAACTTTGCGAACAAAGAAGTGAGGCCGGCTAAAACTACGCCTAACGGTCTAACAACTCACAATTACACGCACATATTTATTAGTTAACTACGCCTTATCTTGTCAGTCGAGCTTTCGATACCCCGACTAACAAGATAAGGCGTAGTTTCGGTATACGTGTGTGCGTGTAATTGTGTGTTGTACACCGTTAGGCGTAGTTTTAGCCGGCCTCACTTCTTTGTTCGCAAAGTTCCATCTTGACTTTTTATTTGATCTGAGGATTAATTAGGAAATTTACTCAAATTAATTAAAAAAATAATTATTATAAAATTATCATATTAAAATCTAGAGTTTTCAACTCTGAATATTTCCAGCAATGAAAACTGTTTTTTGAACTTGAAATCATAAATAAGAAAACAGAAATATACTTGAATTGTATTACATAATACTGCCTTTTTATAACATTATTCTTCAAGAGAAAACCGAAAACAGGAATGTTTAATTTTAGCAAAAATATTTACCTTAAAACAAAGAATAAAAAAATAACATCTGCGCGTAACATCAAAACCCTTTAAATTTCTAATTTTTTTGAACAACAAAAAGAGTACCTAAAGCCTATTTAAAAACATCAAAAAGAATTTTGAATAAAAACAAAATCAAGTCGCGTTCCTGAATGGAGAGATTTTTCTGTTAATTGGAACTCTCTGAAAATATATATTTTAATTAGCAATTAATATTTCAATGGGCAATACTTTATAAGCAGTTTGTAAATAATTATACAAAATACTCGGGGACGGAAGTTGGAAAAAATAACACGACATTCTCTTTCTACGCAACAACCTTTCAATGTCGAAAAATAATCATAATTAAAGATTATTATCAACTCATTATTGTCCCACTGCTGGGCACGGGTCTCCTCTCAGAACGAGAGAGATTAGGCAATAATCCACCACGCTAGCTTACTGCGGGTTGGCGGACTTCACACGCTGTCAAGAAAATCTATCAGGCATGCAGGTTTCTTTTCTTCACCGTTTAAGCGCGTGATAATTACTTTACTGCCTCATTAGTCTAGTGGTCCTAAGCGCGACTGCTACGCTAGAGGTCCTGGCTACGATCCCCAGGTCGAGCAAAGTGTTATTGAGTTTTTCTATGAAATTCCCAGTAGCAGCTCGGAGTCTTTATTTGTGCCCGGTTAGTGGCAATAGGCTCGCCCCCTATTACATGGGACCTAAACATACCAGCGACATGTGGGTGTACATTAGTACACCTCTGCCTAACCCTTCGGGGAATACAGGCGTGATGGTATGATGGTATAATTACTTAATTAATGAATAAGCAGATGACTGAAAAGTCAGAGGTGCGTGCCTTGAATTCGAACTCGAGAACCTTGACTTGACAGTCCAACTTATACTACAATGCACCACAGTTAATCATTATAAAACACACAAAAGGAAGATAATTCGCTATTATTATCATGATATCTTTTTTACCCATACACAAAAAATATAAGGATAAATTTTTCAATATTTCTATTGATATATTTATCCTTAATATGGAGGAAAAAGGTACTCGAAAAAATGAGGAAAGTGACTTGAGCATCAAATTAATCCCACTCTGAGAGATTGAGGGCACACAATAATATAAGTAACAGGATTAAATTAATTATTGTTTTCTATTACTTAAACCTACGTATATTAGAAAATGGGTAATGCAGAATCTCTTGCTTTTATAAAAATATGGTAGGTGTTATTTCATTTTTTTGCTTTAAAATCGTAACTTGCTTTCCCGAAAATATTCGGGAAAGCAAGTTACGACAAAAGTCAACATTGAACAGAGATTTTCCATAATAATGGAAAATCTCTGTTCAATGTTGACTTTTGTCCCGACACCTAATGATTTTCGGAAACAAACTTAGACGGTAACTATTTATTTAGAAATACATATTAAATATGGTACGCCGGAAGTCTTGGGTTCGATTCCCAGGTCGAGCGAAATGTTATTGGGATTATTACATGGAACCTAAACATACCGGTGAAATGTGGGTGTACATTAGTACACCTCTGCCTAACCCTTCGGGGAATACAGGCGTGATGGTATGTGATGTTATGTTATGGAAAGTTATCAGGTAAATAAGTAACCTGCTCGTTTGTCGAGTTATACCAAACTAATATTATAAAGAGGAAACATTTCTGTTTTTGTATGTATGTATATAATGTTTTCACACAAAAACTACTGGACCGATTTCAAAAATTCTTTCACAATTAGAAAGCTGCATCTGCACTGAGTGACAATGGTTATATAACATTGTCAAAACAAATAGGGATCCTTAATAAAAATGCAATAATATAACCCAAGGTGTGAAAACGCGGGCGAAGCTGCGGGCGGTAAGATAGTCTGTCATAAAAAAAAACTTACCACTTATCCTGTGTAAAAAAGAATTCAAAGATTTTTTTTTTTTATGGGATAACTCGACAAACGAGCAGGCGAGCTACCTGATGGTAAGTAGTCATCGCCGCCCATGGACATCTGCAAAACCAAAGGAGTTGCAGATGCGTTGCCGAGCCTATGTAGGGAAAGGGAGGGAAAGGAGAAAAGGAGAAGGAAGGGGATTGGGGGAGGAATTGGGCCTCCGGCCCTCTCGCTCACCGAACGAAGCGCAGTAGCGAAACGCTACTACTCGGACGTCGGTCTTCTGCGAGAGTGTGGTACTTCCCCGGTCGAGCCGGCCCATTCATGCTGCGAACAGCGTGGCCCTACCACAACAGAAGATTAATTCTAGCTTTGCGTTACAATCTACAAAGATACCTAGATACAGTGAAATCTACCTCCCTTTTAAATCGCAGTCGCTCACGCCCTCCGGCGGTCCTCTAGAGGTACTCATGACACTCGCACGGCACTCTCGTACGTGGAGTGGCCATTACATTCTCCACTATGAAATATTGCTTCTTTGTTTTAGAGCAACGCCTATAGACGGAATATTTATGGAAAAATATGAATATAGGGTGGGATTTTTTAAAGACTGCGTTCCTGATAATTTTATGAATAAAATTAACCCGTGCCATATTGTAGAGACAATGCAAAATCTATTGTTTGGCCCTCATGAGACTACTACGTGCGTCAGTGAATTAACGTGTGTTTTCAATTTTAAGGCAGATCGTTTTGGCCTCCAAATTTTTTGTTTTTCACAAACTGTTATTCGACATCAACTTTAACTTATTTATATTTACACTTATACCTGTGTAAGTACCAAAACTTTTGCTTAAAAATCTAATAATTTGGGAAATACAGGCGTGATGCACTACTGAGAATTAAAAAAAAAAACAATAAGTAACTCTTTGCTCGACCTGGGGATCGAACCCAGGGCCTCTAGCATAGCAGTCGCGCTTAGGACTGCTAGAGTAATGAGGCAGATACCTGATGGACACCTACAACACCAAGTGTGTTGCTGATGCGTTGCCAACCTTTGGACTGCAAACTGTTAGAGTCGCAGCAACCGAAAACCACTAAATACTTAAAGTAATTCCTCTTATATTCGCTAGAGAGGGACAAAAGTTACACACAGACTTTTTCCGCTTACAAGGCGAGTGAAACTCGTACCTAAATAAATTACGTAACTTGTTCATATTTCGCGTGGGTACTACATAACATAAGTAGAGTTGTGTAATCTTGTTACCCAAGAATAGCTAATTGGTTTGACCCCGTCAATTTTTCTGTTTTTCAAGCGATTCTTATTAAATCATTTGCTTTGTGTCTACTAAGATGGGATTAAGATCGGAAGGTATTTCAAGTGCCTTACTTTGACTGAATTATTACAATATAATACAATTGACATGACTTCATAAATGTCACATAAACCTCCAATGTCCTCACATCCTGTTATCGTCATAATGTACCAGCGAATAATGTAAAAAAATATTTTAAAAGAGTGTCCATGGAGTTTATTGCCGGATTCTTCTCCATATGATCAATTTTTTGGAACCGTGCAACTAGAGTCAATAACGTTTCATAAACGCTTGTAAAAGCTTATTTAAAATAAAAACATTTGATTTGATAATGCAATTTAAAACATACCTACAATGCATGGACATATTGCTATCTGCAATTTATTATTATTCTGCCCGGAATATATTGCAGATAGCAATAAGTACTAAACAAACCTAACCTAAGGATTGACATACTAGAAATGAGCGTAAAAAAGGCCATGTACAGTCAGCAATGAAACTTGCTGAACACGATGAAACCTTCAAAACGCTTAAACATATTTAATATCCAAAACTTACTGACCCGAGATGTTGTAAGTAGTACGTGTTTCTACTAAGTGAATCTATTGTAAAGTATTGGTGCTGTGTTGTTTTCAAAACTTGGCGGTGTTCAGCACCTTTCGTTGCTGACCGTACTGGATCAAAATTTCACTGAAATTCAAAAGACAATTTCATTGACGCCTGTAACCGATACAGTTGACTCGGCTGGTGAAAAAAAAAGAACATATTTAAAATATATTTATAAGTATTTTAAATCATGTTAGTTTTGGTCTACGTGCGCGATATGTTTTAAAACTTACTGGCCACGAGAAAAATTAACCCCTTTAAAATCTCGACGTTCCCAACATAAAAAATAGCATAAAAATCTCTAATAACAAGACTTCGCAAAGCTTTAGTAATTCAACAATTTCTTCTTTGTTCACAGGTCACGGAGCAGACGAGTGTCTCTAATTAAGATTTTATAAAGTGGCGCGAAATAATTAACACTTAACTGTAACTAATGAAATAATTAACTAAACACATATCTTAACTTAAGCGAAGGTGACAGAAAGGTGAATTAAAAGTCAGTGTAAAAATATTTGTGAAAGTAGCAGTGATTTTAGTAAATGAATTAAAAATAAGTGTGTTAATTAAAAAGCAACAGCTTAGTTTGTGATAAAAATTAACAGTGAAAATAAAAATAACAGTGTGAATTAAATAAAAATAGCTCTCTTAAAAAGCAGTGTTGAAAACAGCTAAAACTCCAAGTGCAAAAAAAAACAATAGCTAAAATAACAGTAAAAAAGATTAGATGCATGTATAAAATCTGATCGAAGTGAGTGATAAATATAAAAGTAGCAGTACGCAGAACTGTTATAAAGTAGCAATAGCAATGATTTGCTAGTGTGGTGATATTGATGATTTTGCCACCGTCAGCACGAATGCGGTCGGTTGGCCCCTCTGGCCGGCAGGTCAATGACATCGCCGGCACTTTTTGTGCTCTTCTTGGCCCTTGGTAAGTTTCCCATGCATTTTTTTTAAATATATTCCGCCATCTTGGGCCTTCCGCCATCTTGGGTCGTCCGCCATCTTGGGCCGTCCGCCATTTTGGATTTAGAATGACGTCACTTAGCTACTCAAGCATTGTCGTCCAAACTAAATGTGTATGCAAAATTTCATCTCATTCGGTTGAGAATAACTACTTTAAAACTCAGTTGCAAGATTTCAACCGAACATACAAACTTTGCAAATTAAGTAAGCCTGTGAAAAAACTTTTAAATAAAAACTGCATTATCTAACCAATTTTTGTAGTTTTAGGTATTATTATAAGTACTATTTTAGAACCTGAAAGATGATTAAAGTTGCATTTGATTAAGAAATAGTTGCAAAATCAAGAAAAGTTAAATAAATCAAACAAATCAAATCCGTTAATAACAGCTGGTCATCTTACAAAAACAAAAACATGGAGGTACTTCTTATTTCTAAATATGTATTAACAAGATCGCGCTTCAAAATATACTGAATAAATCTAAATATTCTGAAACAAACTCAAAGCACAATGTTTCAACTTTGTTCTGTCAATTATAAGGTTGGATTTTGTTTGTAATGGATTTTTTTGTAAGAGTTACCTTTTTAAATGGTGTATTTCAAAGTTAATGATCTGATTTACATATTTCTGTCTGATTTCGTTTGAGAAAAATTGTTTTAGGGGTCAAAGAAAACAAAGTATTCACCGATCTTCTCGGCGAGATCCTCCAAAAAGGTCAGGTGCGTAGTACTCGCAACCGGCGCGTGTGTATTAAAATATGTATGAATGTGGATGAAGCGAAAGAGACATGCAAAAATCGTAGCAAGTGGCAGTTTATAGTTTCTGTGTGTGTATTTAAAAGTTTTATTTTTCCATTTGCATTGATTTGTAGGATAGTGATAGTGATAGCCTAGTAATATGACCATTGGACTGCCAAGTTGAAGGTCTCGAGTTCGAATCCAAGGCACGCACCTCTGACTTTTCGAAGTCATGTGTGTATTTATTTATTTGTATTAATAATTAATTATCACGCGCTTAAACGGTGAAGGAAAACATCGTGAGGAAACCTGCATGCCTGAGAGATTTTCTTGACGGCGTGTGAAGTCTGCCAACCCGCAGTAGGCTAGCGTGGCGGATAGCCTAATCCCTCTCCTACTGTGAGGAGACCCGTGCCCAGCAGTGGGACAATGTAATGGGTTGATGATGTAGGCACCTTTGATATTTCATCTGCGTTAAGGTTTCATTTAGTATCTTTTTTTCAACTGCTTCATTGATCTAGTGACTGCAATCCTGACTGCTGCGCTTATTGGGATTTTCTATGAAATTTTCAATAGCAGTTTCGATTTAGGATCGGGTGATGGCCATAAATGTGTTTCATTGAGAATCAGTTTCACCTCGGTTGCTGCGACTCTTATAAGACAAGACAACGCATCAGAAATTCCTTGGGTTTGTCTGTTTGCCAACATTACCAATAAAAAAGTTGTCAAAATTTGTTGTAACTGGTTATGAGTTTTGACTGTAACATAATCTACCTACATATACGAACATAACATACACATATTCCAATTACTGTACACTCAAAGCTATGATCTAACAAAACCGTTGTTCAATGGCCCTTCTGCCTTCCCACAAAACAATAAGGATGCTTGAAACTCGATTCCTATTACTCACGGCAAAGCCTGACTTTGTCAAAGGTATTTCCACATACATATACATGCTACGTATTGACACACGTACAAACTGTAGGAAATTACTGTCTGAAGTTATAAACAAATGGTTGCGCAATGGTAAGTTTAAACATTAAAACTGTTCTCATTTGTTTTGTGGTAATGTCTTTTCTTTATAAAAAAGCTTACGTACCAGCAATGTGAGTCGGACATTACTAGTATTTTTGTTAACCCCTCGCTAAATGCTTGTATTAAGAGTGGGTTTACGTCGATACTGCAACGAACCGGTAACCACATGATCACAAGTCCAACGACCGCCGCTTTGAATAAAAAAATAATATGAAAGTTTGGTTATTCTATAAAATTTTCAATAAAATCTGGGAGTTCGGACTTGTGCCTGGTAAATTATTCCTTGGATAACTTATCACATGGGACTTATCATACCGGCAAACTGTGGGTGTAATAAAGTACCTAGGTACTCATTGTTAACAATATTTCAAGCCTTTGTTAAAAAAAAAATCCAAGAAAATTCGGCTACAATAAAAATATGTGCTAATATCAAAGCGTTCATTATTATATTTCGCTCCGTAGCGCTTCTAATGATAATATATCGTATAATACATCGTAAGGGTATAGCTATACAAGTACGACACGAATATTATTATCATAATGCTCTTTGTAACTGCTACTATTCACTGTGATTTTTATTCTGTGCCTATTTTTTGTGAAATATATTTTGTGTGGCAATTGTGGATAAGTTGGATGTAGAGTAGTGGTGTTTATAACCAATTTGCAAATATTTCTATCAGCATCACTTATTGTTAATAAAGAGTAGAAACTATTCTTTAACTCTTTACGTGAAATTTTATAGTGAAATAATATTTTTTTTTTCAAATATGTCGTTCTTTTATTTATTAAAAATAATTTACCTTACTCGAGAACCACGCTATCCATTGGTGTCACAGTATGAAAATCGATGCATTAGTTTTTGAGTTTATCGCGAACAGACAGACAGACAGGCGCGGCGGAGAACTTTGTTTAATAATATGATAATTATGATAGTGATACGTGACCTCGCGAACGCAGTTGCTGTTAAAATTTAGTATAAATGTTGGTGTTCGTAGTTATTAAATTTTAATCGAAACTTTTAATTTCTATGTGGAGTTGTAATGGGCTTAAAGCACTTTTTTATTTTGTAATAATTAGCTGTAAGTCTTCCATATGAAAAAAAACGAAATAACAGTAAAATACACACACAAAAATATACCCACGTGTCCCCGATTTATTATTTTTATGACCTATTTATTAGGTTGAAAGCTTACTGCCAATAATTAGAAGACACAAACACACACACAGTTGCTACTGAGAATTTCATACATAAACATTACAGCACTTTCGGCCTTGGAATCGACCAACGAGCCTGACTCTTTGTAGCTGCTCTTGCGACCTCTAGACCTCTTATTTTTTTAAAAAAAAAAGCTTACTAGTAATGTGAATCACATATAACTAGTATTCTTGTTAACCCCTCATATTAAGCTAAATGCTTGTGTTACGAGTGGGTTTACGTCGGTAGTACAATGGGTGGGGTTCGAACCAGCCACCGCACATCCGACGACCTAGCCATTAGGCTACCGCCGCTTCAACTAATATTAGTCAATAGACAGAAAAAGGCTGAAAGAAATAAAAGAGAGATTTATTGTGACGTTTTCAGGAACTGTTAAGTTAGATGTATATAAGGTATTTTATGTTAACTTTATTGCAAGGGGAAAAACCATGAGGGTTGCAAAAGTTACGATCAAAACAAGTTACAAACAATGTTAGGATCGATAAAATAACTACTTATAGATAGATACTACAGGATTGCAATCAGTTTAATCAAATCATTTTGAGGTTTGGCTCGATTTCCAGGTCGTGAAGTAGCAGTATGCATAGTGTTGCGTTTTGTACGATCAGGATAGAGCGGAAATACGAAAACAGAGTTATTTGGTTTTTCTGTAACACTTTGCTCGACCCGATAATTTAATCAAGGTCCTCTACGGTAGCAGTCGCTCTTATGACCTCAAGACTAATGATTAAATGATATTTATTTCTGAAATAGTAAAGACACTTTTACAAGTCGATGTTTAAAATATTTTTTTAACTAGGTGGCGCTGGCATTTTCTATCTGACGACCGCTGAGAAGAAATGCCGAAACAGACTCAGAGAATGACGGCCTCTTTTAAAGTCCAGACAATAGCTGTTTTATAAGAAGGCGAGCTAATAAAAAAATATTAACTCAAATATTATAAGAAACTACCTAATAAATTAAGCTTAAATTACGCTTAACAAGACAACATTATATCAAAGAGGCTGTTAACTAAATGAATGGCCAATAGTACCGCCCCTCGCCGATAGACCCCGATAATAGCCGATAACGGCCGAACATCTCAACAAGCTTGGAACAAACTGCTGATTTGTAGAGGAACGCCCCCTTTACATAGATTGGGGTAACTTTTTTTGGGAGGAAAATACTCTCAGATCATCGGCCACTTGAGAATATGGTATGTCACACTCATAAGCACGGGTAGACATCAAGCTATACAAACCCAGTTTAGAATGACCTCCCATAGCTTAATTATTATTATTTTTTAGCATTAAATATTGAGAAATGTTCGCAAAGATATGAATTCTCTAATTAAATAAAATTTCTAGTGAAAGAAAAATTCAATCTCAGGCTGGGTTTGAACCTGCGTCTTTCTGGTTAAGTACACCAGACGCTTTACTAACTAAGCTACCGAGACCACTGCCTGTGATGTCGAATTTGTCGCACATTTAAAGCCGCCTGAAGACGTAAAGTGTGGAAGAGAAATTTATTAACACCCAAAACTACAAAAATACCTTCATAAATAAATTCTCAACACAAACTCCAACATACTTAGTCAAAAGTAATTTTTGCAGTCATAATTTGTTTTGACCGATTATGAGTTTCGCCTGTAACATATAGGGGACCGAATGACAAAGTTATGCGTCTTAACTACTTATTATTTCCCTGAGCTACTCTCCCTTCCTCGAAGCTCTTTATACGGTAAATATAGACTACTTAGAAAAGTTTTATTTGGTTTTGACGATGTCAAGAAAGAAATATTACGGATGGGGGACATTTGCTCTCAATATTCAGTAGTATTCCATACATATGGATGTACGCACGGCTACATATCAAGCTATACAAAACCATCTTTTTGTATTTTTTAGGCAATTTCCATGCAAAGATTATTAAGTTATTTTAGTCGCGGTGGCTTAGCGGTCATAGCGTCTGGTGTACTTAACCAGAAGACGCAGGTTCGAATCCTGCCCGCGGTCGTATTTTTCCTTCACTAAAATAACTATACAAAACCAGTTTACGCTGGCCTCTTACTGTATGGGAAGCGTACACAATGCGAGATCAGCTTAAACTGGATATGTATAGGTTGACCCGTAGCCGTGTGTTCGTGTATAGATGGGGTGGCGGTGGCCCACTGTAAACGGCCGCGACTTCTTAGGTCGTAGGTTTGAACCTAAACAGGCTCTTTACTTTGGGTAAATTATTTCATCACCACTGCTCCAAAACATCGTGAGGAAACCAGCATACCAAAAAAAACGAAGATATGTGACATCTACCAACCCGCACTGGGCTCGCGTGATGGCTTACGGCCCACTCCCTCTGACCGAGAGGAGGCCTGTATCCCAGCAGTGGGAACACACATTGGCCACTGTCCTCCCCTCCCTACGTGTCTCAATGCCCCCTACACTTTGTAATAGCGTTTGTTGTTCGTTAAACAAGCGCATCATAGTTCGATCAAAATAATCACGCACGTCTAAAGTTGTCCGCAAGTAGTTTTGTAGCGGTAATTTTTACTAAAAAGACTTAGTGAAAACTTCCTATGCGGCAGTTCGGAACAGCTAATTTAAAACACGTACAGTTATTTCAAACAAATGTACATAAAAGCGGCGGTAGCCTAATGGCTAGGGCGTCGGACTTGGTTCGGACTCGCAAATACTAGTAATGTGTGACCCACATTGCTAGTAAGATTTAAAAAAAAACAAACAATTTGGTACACCTCTGCCTAACCATGATAGCACATAATTGCTTGGAAACACAATTACCTTTGCGAACCTGTCACGTGCCACTGTCAGCACATTTAAGAATCACCGAGACTTAACCCTACAAATGCATACACAACCCTTAAACATCTGCGGCCATATTTTCCTTCAACATCAGCATGTTTTCCCTAAATCCGTGACTTATTATGCTGGTATCATGTTTTTGTAATGCAGTATTCTACCATCTGTCTCCCTGGCATGCTTCCAAGGCACACAACTTGGTTTTATTAAATCTAGCTTACCGATATTTGGTCTAAGCTAAGACGCGTCCCCATCCGAAAATGTTTAGCTTATATTTACGATGTTGAAGTGTTTTGGTGAAATTGGAAATGGTTTAGTATATTTTTGGCTAGAGTTTTACTGGATGTCTTTTTAAAAGCTTCATATATAAGGTGTTATTGAATAGATGCGAGACATTTATATTTAGAAATTATGACGGGCGTGCTTTTTACAGATATAAGTAACATGGCCCTAAGACAAAGTAACAATTTACAGAGTCAGGCAAATACGCAATAATTACATGTAATAATCGGGAAGGAGATTTGACATCACTATCACAATTACTAGCGGACAAGTGTCTGACAAGACGTCCATGACACAAATGTCCGTCGCCTCCGAGCTCCCAAGCAAAAGAGAGCGAGTTGACGCATCGGCTAGTCTTTTATACAAAACTGACGCATATCATTTTAAAAATAGGCGGGTATTGTTGAAAACTTTATAAATTTTCTAACAATATATAATTCTAGAAGTGATATCCTAGTGTGAGAGCATGGACTGCCAAGTCAAAGGCCTTGAATTCAAATCCAAGGCACGCACATCTATTCTTAACACTTTTCAAATTCATGTGCGTAATATACCATCGCAATGGAGACGGGAAAACATCGTGCGGAAACTTGCATGCCTGAGTGATTCTCTTGACAGCGGGCGTGTGAAGTTTACCAACTGCTAGTTATTAGCTACTTGACTAATACCATCACGCCTGTATGTCTAAGCGCGACTGCTACGCTAGAGATACTGGGTTCGATTCCTATATCGAGCAAAGTGTTATTGAGTTTTTCTATGAAATTCTCAGTAGTCCGAAGTCTGCATTTGTGCCCGGTTAATAACAATAGGGTCGCCCCCCATTACATCGGACCTAAATATACTGCGAAATATGGCTGTACATTAGTAGACCTCTGCCAAACCCTTCGGGGAATACAGGCGTGATGGTATGTATGAGAAACGCTAGTACAATATAATAATAAAACAAACATAAAACAATGTTCCGCGTTCCTTGCAACAGTGTAAAAACATGACAAGAATGTATGCAAAATCCTAAATTATATTCTGGTAACAATAGCTTTAGGGCTTCATACCGGGTGGAGTATCAGAGGTTATTTAAATAACTTACGGTAGATTGTAATATTAACATACGTATCTTGTTAAAGTTTGTTTGTAAAGCTTGCAATCTTAACGGTGTTCAAATATAAAACATAACATAACAATACCTACCATCACGCCTGTATTACTGAAGGGTTAGGCATAGGTGTATTAATGTACACCCACAGTTAGCTGGTATGTTTAGGTCCCATTTAATAGGGGGAGAGCCTGTTGCCATTATTTTAAGAATTTTATAGAAAACACAATAACCTAAGTCCTAAGTGCGACTGCTACACTACGCGGCCTGGGTTCGATTCCCAGGTCGGGCAAAGTATCATTTGGCTCAGTAGCAGCTCGGAGTTTAGATTTGTATCCAGTTAATGGCAATAGGCTCACCGTATTACATGGGACCTAAAAATATACCGACAAACTGTGGGTGTACATTAAGTACATACATCATTAAAAGATATGAATTTTCCAATGTAAGAAAAAATCGATCTCAGGCAGGGTTTGAACCTCTGGTGTTGGTTATCTGGAGTTGGTTGGTGGTGGCTCTGCCCCTGTGTGCCCACCTACACTAACCACAATTGACCTTACTGGTGATGATACTGTAATACAAAGGCCATTATTACTTATTATTATTTAATCAGTATTATGTAGCTACTCTAATGATACTGTGATAGACTGTTTAAACTTACCCAACCGACAATAGAGAGGCATACCGATAGTGTTGTTCTGTACCACCAGAACATAAATCGCTTCTCTGGCAAAATCTTAGATGTTGAACTGTTATTAGATAAATATTGCATTGATATTTTATGTTTTTGTGAAACCTGGTTAAAACCTGACACAATGCAATTTAATGTTAATAACTTCATGGTTGCCAGTGCGTACAATAGAATATCAGCGGCGGGTGGTGGAACCTTGATTCTTTGTAACCGTAATCATAAGTTCAAGGAACGAAAGGACATCACTTCATGCTCTGTTGATCGCTTATGTAAGATAGCTTGTGCTGAAGTAGATAACTATATTATTATATGTGTTTATAGGCCACCTTCTTCAAGTTTTTCTACATTCTTGACAGTAATGGAAGATGTTCTTAGAAAAGTTTTTAAAAGTAAGAAATATATCTTTGTTTGTGGTGATTTTAACATTGTTTTTTTAATAGAATCGTCAGATAAATATCAATTATTAGCCTTGTTTAATTCTTTTAATTTAGAACATATTTTTAAGGAACCAACTAGGATTACTGTTAATTCCAATACTTGTATTGATAATATTTTTTCAAATTGTGCAGTTCAAGACTCTTTACTAGTTAGCGGTGTTAGATCAGATCACATGGGACAGTTGATCTCTATTGAAACTAATAAAAGTCCTCTTATTAAAAAAAATATCTCAGTTAGATCTCTAACGGAAAATAAACTACGTTCTATGCAGAAATTAGTTAAAATGCAATTGTGTAACACTGATTTTACTTCGAAAGACCCCGACACTAATTATAGCAAGTTCAATATAATATGTGAGTCAGCGAGTCAGATCGCGTCTCTCTGGTTAAGTACACCAGACGGTTGGCCAACTAAGCTACCGAGACCACTGCCTGTGATGCCGAATTTCTCTTTCACATTTAACGTCTTCATAGGCGACATAATGCTAAAATATAATAAAAAATAAACAGTTACATACATCTTTGCCTATCCCTTCGGGGAATACAGGCATGATGGAATTTTAATGAATCATCATCATCATCATCAACCCAATACATTGTCCCACTGCTGGGCACCGGGTCTCCTCTCAGAACGAGAGGGATTAGGCTATAGTCCACCACGCTAGCCTACAGCGGGTTGGCAGACTTCACATGCCGTTAAGAAAATCTCTCAGGCATGCAGGTTTCCTCACGATGTTTTCCTTCACCGTTTAAGCGCGTGATAATTAATTATTAATACGCACATGACTTCGAAAAGACAGAGGTGAGTGCCTTGGATTCGAACCCGAAACCTTTGACTTGGCAGTTATTTTAATGAATATATCGATAGATTTACTTCCTTACATAAAACCAGGCGCTACAATAAATAATGATCTTTTTCCCTTTATCCGCTAAAAAGAAAAACTAGGTCAAAGCTAGACTTTGTCTTGATAAGATAAATGATATCTGGTGACAGCCGCGGCTTCCTAGTTCTTACCAGATTTCTTTTACAGTTTCTTGAAATACAACCTTATTATCTTTTTGTATTTTATATGCATTTTCCTTGCTAAGATTATAAAAATATTTTTAGTGAAGGAAATAAATCAACCGCGAGCAGGATTCGGACCTACGTCTTTTGGTTAAATACACCAGACCTCCTTTCTTCATGCCTAATATCATCGCAATCGGATGAATGGCATAGCACCGCATAAAAAACGAACAAACAAACATTGGTTTTTGATATATTAGTTTATGAGTACTTACAACGACTATTTTTTTTTACAGTAAATAAAAATAAGTGTGTTTAATCTACTTTTGTTATTGACCATAAATTTCTGCCTCGTTTTTTAGTGAAAGAATTTAGAATTAAAGAACGAGTGAGTGAATGGGCGATACATGAATGAGTGGACGCGTGAATGAACAAATGATTCAAAGTCAGAGGCAGTGTAATGAATGCTCTTTCAAAAGAACGGTGGGTGTCAATGTCGAATTTTGAAAATAGAACGTAATATGTGTTTTTGGCGGGCTTTGGCTAGCGAAACAACTGTCACAATTGTGGCGAACGTCACTATTATCGTCTTTCTAGACTTTTTCCCTATTGTGTTGGGATCGACTCCTAATCTAACCAGATGCAGCCGAATATCAGTACTTATTTTACATGAAACGATTGCCATCAGACCTTGAGACCCGATTTCTGTAAAATACGGATATCCTAAGGATAACATTTGATTTTGAAGCGGCGGTAGCCTAATGGCTAGGGCTTCGGACTTGCGATCATGTGGTTGCCGGTTCGAAACTAACCCATGGCACTACCGACGTGAACCCACTCGTAATACAAGCATTTAGCTTAGTACGAGGAGTTAACAAGATTACTAGTAATGTGCGATCCACATTGCTAGTAAGTTTAAAAAAAATAAATAAAAAAAAACATTATTGTAAGATTTTTGGGCGCTTGGCTACCCTTAAAGATTGTCATAGGTGTTTGTATAACAACCAGAACCTACAGCTTAACTCTACTCTCCGAGACACGGAAGATATCTCAACATTATTATTATCAGCCCGTTTGGTCCCACTGTAGGGCAAAGCCTACATACCCTCCATCCATCAGGGCCCATAGCTAATATAGCCCAATTTCTCGAATAAGTAGCTGAGCAGAGTAAGTCCTGCGTCCTCTAACGCCATTTGGGCTCCACTCTGTAGTAAATCTAGCCCACAAGACATTCGACATGCGGTACACATGTCCAGCCCAGTTCCACTTCAGAGCAGAGGTTTTCTGGCCAACGTCAGCGATTTGCGTCTTGGATATCTCAACAGCGCCACAATATACCAAAAAAAATATTGTATTAAACGAAAGTGAATGAACTCGTGAGCGAATGTCATGAGTGAATGATTCACGCGCATGACACAGACACATTACCCCGAATGGAATGAACGGAATGGAATGAGTATGCGGACATGTAGTAGCAACTAATTTTAGATAGGTCAACGTGGTGTTTCACTGGTGGCGCTTCCAATTTAAATGTTTGGAACGACAAATACCTTGCTTTATTGATACTACGAATTTTGATAGGTTATGTAAAAGCGATTTTGATTGGACATTCCGATATATGCGGAACTAGCTGAACTAACTATTTTCCTCCGTTTCATCTGCATCCCAAATTATAATAGTTGTGTTGCCAGATTAATGAATGTAGATGAAGCGAAAGTAATGTGCCAGGATCGTAGCAAGTGGAAATCTATAGTCTCTGTGTCCCATGGGGTCCATGGGAGACAGGCGTGACAATATGTATGTATGTATGTATGTGTAGCCACGCGCAAACCTTTAGCCTTGGGCGGCAAATCCTTTTTTTTTTGGTTTTTCGCAAATTATTGTTTTTCATAACAGTAGAAAATGCGATATTTACATTAACTTAATCACAATAATTGTCTATTAAAACTTTTTCTTTATTTTTTTTTATCGTAGATTTTTTTGTGTAAACTGACAATTCTGGCCAAATCCTCTATATTACACCAAAATCGAAAACAAAAAAAACAAACCGTTACCGAAACAAATTCAGTGAATCATGGCCTCTTTTAAAGTCCAGGCAATAGTTATATTATTAGATATGCGAGTTTAAAACTGGAAAATGAATGCAAGTTTAAAGGATAACAAGAATAATAATGACTCCTACATTAGTCTAGTGGTCCTAGTCGCAACTGGCACGTCCTGGGTTCGATTACCAAGTCAAGCAAAGTGTTTTTCTATGAAATTCTCAGTCGCCCGGATTCGGATTTGTGCCCGTGTAATGGCAATAGGCTCGCCCCCAATACTTCCGTACTTCCGCTTATCCCTTCTGGGAAAACAGACGTAATGGTATATTATGATTATATTTGTATCTTTAACTATGTAGGTAGGAGTAGCGGCACGAGTACCCATATTAAAAATGTAGTAGTAATTAAATCACAATAGGTTAAGATAAGCATACAGTTATCAAATTCATCCTTAAATAAATTATTCAATTTCAATTTCTCTGAGAACCAACTATTTGAATCTGTTTGAACTATCCCAAGTCTATAGGCTCATGGCTATAAATAAAGCCAAATTGCTTACCTAGGCCGAAATATTGAATTTAGCGCTGTAAACTATTTCTAATAGTCTAGGCTGTACCTGTAAGCTTAACAAAAGATATTTGAACTATGAACAATTCAGTTCAAACTGTTTCTGTTATCGATACAATGTGTGGCATATACCCTGATAACTTAATCGATACCTAATATACAAGCGGTAATAAAATATATTTATGTGCAAATAGAATTATATAGAATCTATACTATATTTATTATTATTTTTAATATTATAAAGCTGAAGAGTTTGTTTGTTTGCTTGAACGCGCTAATCTCAGGAACTACGGGTCCGATTTGAAAAATTCTTTCAGTGTTAGGTCCATTTATCGAGGAAGGCTATAGGCTATATATCATCACGCTAAGACCAATAGGAGCGGAGCATAAATGAAAAATGTTGCAAAAACGGGAAAAATGTATATGCAAAAATGCCGAGAAACCACGCGGGCGAAGCCGTGGGCGGAAAGCTAGTATAAAATAGAATTGCAGTGATAGCCTTGTGATATGACCATTGGACTGCCAAGTCAAAGGACTCGAGTTCAAATCCAAGGCACGCACCTCTGTCTTTTTGAAGTCATGTGCGTAATAATAATTTGTTATCACGCGCTTAAACCTGGATGCCAGAGATATTTTCTTGACGGCAAGTGAAGTCTGCCAACCCGTAGTAGGCTACCGTGGTGAGAGTAGACCCGTGCCCAGCAGTGGGACAATACTCACCGTACGAAACGCAACAGTTTGCATACTGCTACTTGACGTCGATATTCTGTGGGAGGTTAGTACTTCCCTGGTCATGCCGACCCATTCATGAGTGAGGCACTACTACTACAAATATAAAAATAATATAGGTGCTTCAAAATGATATATCTGGTGCGTTATTGAAGAATTTAAGCAACCAAAAACAGTACAATATAGTCTACTTACCTAATTGCATTTTGCCATACAGAATATGATGATATTGTAGCCTACACAAGTTCCCCGTAACACTATTCCTCGTTATAATATACCCATAGTCACTTTAATTGGATCGTTACACTATCGGGGTCTTCCTTTTAAATGGCAACACCCCGCCGAATCTGTGTGATCAAAGCCATTCAAACCCCCTTCCTATTACATATATTTATGAATACAGTGTGGATTTTACCGCCACGAAATCCACCATATATATTATCATCATCATCATCATATCAGCCAAATGAAGTCCACTGGTGAACTATGTAATTTATAGGAATTATTTATTAAAACCTTATAAATTTTCAACCGAATTCAAAAAGGAGGAGGTTACTCGATATCTCCGTCAATTATGGATCGATTTTGATGAATATTTTAGTTTATTAGGTCATACTTCAGGGGTGGTTCCATTAAAAATTTACGAAATCGGATCAGCGGTTTAAAAAAATCTACAAAAATCTAAAAATGGTTTACATCGATGATATTATCGTTTACTCCGAAACATCGCTGTCTCATTGGAGCAGTGCGTTAAGTTGGCTTACAAGTACTTATAAACAAAACTTTCAACTAAAAATTAAAAAATAAATTACTTTTAACAAAAAGTAAAACCGCCTTCAATAAATAATAACATAATTTTATGTCTAAAACAGTTTGGGAAGTCGGTGGCGAAAACAAAATAATCACTCAAATTGAAGTCACCGACTTTCCAAACTGTTTTAGACATAAAATTATTTAAATATTTTTTGAAGGTGGTTTTACTTTTTGTTAAAAGTAATTAGTGATACTTAGTGCAACTGCTACGGCAGAGGTCTTAGGTTCGGTTTCCAGGTCGAGCAAAGTGTTATGGCATTTTGTATGAAATTCTCAGTAGCAGCTCGAAGTTTTGAACCTGTGAACCGTGTGCCCTCTATTAGGATATTGGATGAAAAAAACCACCGTAAAGTTTGCGTTGTACTAACATAATGCAGGTTATCCATAGGCTACATTAGGTAGGTATACGCCATCTTGGAATGTGCGGAAACCAATCTGCAAAAGCACTACAGTAACCACACCATCTACATAAATTCTGACAGCCAAGCAGCTCTTTTAGCGCTGGAATCTAACGTTACTACATCGAAACTAGCTGAAGACTGCATGGCTCGATTAAACACTCTAGCAAAGAGAAATAAGGTAGTTTTAAGGTGGGTACCGGGTCACGCGGGTATCATTGGCAATGAACGTGCCGACGAACTCGCAAGAGCGGGGGCCAATGGTACGCAGCAGGGCCCTGAACCCTTCTGTGGAATACCAAAAGCCCTTGCTCAAACCCTCACTGATTCTAGTTTTGAGACTGCCATGAAGCTCTGGACGGAATCGGCGGGTATGGCCCACTCTAAAGCTTTAATTAAAGCCTATAGTAAAAGGCAAACAAACCTTCTCCTAACGCTGAGTAGGAATAATCTGCGCATTGTCACGAGAGCCTTAACAGGACACTGCTGCTTAAACAAGCACATGTTCAACCTAAGGCTGAGCGATACGCGAACCTGCAGATATTGCGAAGAGGCTGATGAAACGCCACTTCACCTTCTGGGGGAATGGGGACCGCTGATGCACAAGCGTAATGCGCATCTGGGGAAACATGTATTAACCCCAGATGAAATAAGGGAGCTCACCCCTAAGGAAATCCTGCAGTTTATTGCATATATTATATAATAAACTATAGCCACAAATACCAATAAAAAAAAATAGGCTACATTTTCTTAATTGTATAAATAAGGCAGGTACTATTTTACATACTTTATGGTGGCGCTAATAGTATTTCTAAATCATTATTTTTATAATAAATCTAGCAGTACATTAGTATGTATACGTCGTTTACTAAAACTCAAAACAGGAGATTCTCAAACACGTATAACTTAAGAAACAGTGTAACAAATTTTTCAAAGCGAGGCAGCGACAGTTAGCTCAAAATGAGCAATGAATAAATTAGTGTTGACCTCGGGGCGCGCCCCGCGGGATATGTTTCAGTGCGCTAGGGATGGGACACCTCCGGAATTCAACTTTTATAAAATGTTTATGGTAGAATTCGTCTCAACACAATCATGGAGAACATCAAGTAATACCTTATAATTTCTTTTTGAACAATGAAGGAAAAGCGGTAGTAGGTCAAACAGAAGGCGCTATTAATTATCAGAATCGTTACGTGAGGGCTAGGCAGAGTAGTCTTGTGTTGGAAGCGAACAAGTGAAGATCGAAGTGAGTTAATACAAGTGATTAATTGTGCGATATTGTTGAGTGTAGTGTACAACTATACTGACGTTGTGGTGATTTCTGTTGTGTTTTAGTGTATTTAATTAAAGTGTTTGTTTGTGTATTGGTAAATTGGTTTAGTTAATTTATCCTGAACCCCAGCTCGTAACAATAACATCGGTCGCATATAATAGAAGGTGAGCCTATTGTCATTCACTGGGGACATTATAATTTCAAGCTGCTACTGAGAAGTTCATAGACAAACCGAACACTTTCCTCGATCTGAAAATCGAATCCAAGACCTCTGACGTAGCAGTCGCGTTTAGGACCACTAGACCAATGAGGCAGTTTAATATTTTTATAACAGCGAAATTATTATTTAACCGGTTTATAACTAGATGTAACCAACTTTATCTACCTCATCTGTGAATACAATCACAGAACCAAATTCAAAGATCATGATCTCATTTCAAATCCAATTTTCGATAAATAAGTTACAAAAAAATATACCTACAATAATTTTATCGAATCTTTCGCATCACTAGCCCGCAACACATCAAACGTCTCGCCGCTTTTCACAGAGCACATCACTACACGAGACGAGTTCGTGCTTACTGCTGATGTCATTACCTAGAATGTGGATTATAATAATATAAGTATTACCTAAGCTTCATATACTTAGAATATAATAAGCTTTGTAGGTACTTGTTTAAGAACTAGTTACTGCTCACGACATCGTTTGGGTGGACTTTAGGATTCGGTCCGAGCTTGATAAAAAGTTTCTATATGTTAGTGTAAGTTATACACTATATGTGAGCCAAATTTCATCTAAATCTGTTCAGTCGTTTTGACGTGATTGAGTTATAAACATCGAAGCTTTTGCATCTATACTTACTAATCTATATGCTATACCTACTAATATTATTAAGAAGTAAAGTTTGTGAGTTCGTGAGGTTGTCCCTACAACCTCACGCACTCACAAACTTTTACACACAATTACACGCACATATGTATTAGTTAACTGCGCCTTATCTTGTCAGTCGAACTTTCGATAGCTCGATAGCTCGACTGACAAGTTAAGGCGTAGTTTCGGTATACATGTGTGCGTGTAATTGTGTTTGTACACGGCAAGGCGTAGTTTTAGCCGGCCTCACTTCTTTGTTCGCAAAGTTCTATCTTAACTTTTTATTTGAGCTGAGATAAGGGGTAATCTCTGGATCTACTGAACCGATTTTGAAAATTCTTTACCAATACCAAGTTATGTTATTTGTGAGTGTCATGAGCTATATTGCCCAACGAAGTGGACACGGATCAGCGAGTATTGTAAGCTAGAGAGTTTGTTTGAACACGCTAATCTCTGGAAAAAAACTTTTTGTATGATTTTTTCTTTTATAGCCATTGTCACATTATATTATAGCCACATTCAAGAGGAAGGTTATTGGATATCAATCATCACGCTACGATCCTTAGGAGCGGAGCAAAGCGGGTGAAACCGCGGGACATACTCTGGTCTTCTATATATCTATAAAAAAAACAATCAATCATCTTTTCCCATAGTATAATTTGCACCTCCGTAAACATATTTCTTGGCAATTCCGACTTCCTAATGATAAATTGGCTGTCAAGTATTTTAATATCACTTATCTGATGTCGCAAAGAAAATCTGAGGAAATGCTGAAATTGCGCACATTAGAGCTGATGGGCTGATGTCTTATAGTGAGCCTATTACCATTAACCGGGCACAAATCTAGACTCCGAGCTGCAACTGGGAATTTCATAGAAAAACCCAATAACACTGCTCGACCTGGGGATCAAACCCAGGACCTCTAGCGTAGCAGTCGCGCTTAGGGCCACATGACTAATACCGGCGAAATGTGGGTGTACATTAGTACACCTCTGCCTAACCCTTCGGGGAATACAGGCGTGATGGTATGTTATGTTATGTCTTATAGGGCTTCTAAGGCAGTCTCGATTTACTAAGTTATCAGATGCTGGGAACTGTTTAATTTTAATCTTGACCTAAGGCTAATTAAGACGTTAACCTCCAATGTCCTCACATCCTCTTATTGCCAGTACTGAATAATATGACATCTTTTATTTTAAAAGAGTGTCCATGGAGTTTCCTGCCGAATTCTTCTCCATAGGATCAACTTTTTGGAACCGTGCAACTAGAGTCATAACGTTTCCTAAATGCTTGTAAAAGCTTATTGGAAATTAAAACATTTGAACTTGAAATTGAACTAAGAATGCTGAATTGCTCACCAATCCATAAGCTAACGGCGTCAAGCTTAACGTGGTTCTTTCTTAGCCATGAGCCCCAGACTCAGATCAAATAAAAAGTTAAGATGGAACTTTGCGAACAAAGAAGTGAGGCCTGCTTAAACTGCGCCATATCTTGTCAGTCGAGCAGAGTCGAGCTATCGCTGCACGTCTATCAAAACGTCATTTACGTATCACGTGCGTGTGTGCGTGTATGTGTGTTTTTATAGCAAGGCGTAGTTTTAACCAGCCTCACTTCTTTGTTCGCAAAGTTCCATCTTAACTTTTTATTTGATCTGTGGCCCCAGAGTTCAATATTCACATAAAAACAATTCTTGCACTAACGATGTTGCTACTTATTGTAAATTACAGTCTGTAAAGTACGGTCACGTACCATTTACGGCCCTTTGGGGATCTCAAGCTGACTAACCCGTAAGTAACTGATATTATTTTTGTGTGTTTATTGGCATGTAACTCTGAAATATCTGGAAAAATTTAGATAGTATACCGACGAACAGTGTTATCATCATTAATCTATATATTGTCCCACTGTTGGGTACGGATTTGACTAAAAATTTACGTAAAACTAACAAAACAAAATAAGCCTCCTTTTTTCCAATTACTTCTTTTTTCGCCGGTTAAAAAAAAACAAGAAACTAACAACCCACGAGGTCAAAGGGTGCAGCAATACAGAAAAAGGGATTACTTTTTCCTTACATCGCCCTTTTCTTACGCAATAACAATGTCTCCAGGCCATTAGGTTTATTTTAATAGCTCGTCCCATAAATGGTTATGGCCTGGACTCAGTACATATTTCCTCACATTTAACGTTATAGCTTGTTACTTATGAGGGAACGAAAGAGGAGGGTTTTCTGTAGGTAATATTGGACGTGTCCTCCCTTTGCTTGATAGCAGAGAGGAGATTTTGTATAACTACTAGTGAACTCGTACGAGACTTAAAATGATCTTTACTGACAGTTTTGAGTATTTCACATGACCTACGCACATTCTTGCTGATCTGGTATCGTCGTGCGACGGGTCGTTGAGCTCCCTACATAATAATTTATCTATAAATGCATGATATATATTTCTGTAGTATTTTATTAAGTACTTGATGGTGCCGGCATTTCCTAGGTTACGACCTCTGAGAAGAAAACCCAAAATAAATTTAGATAATTTGGTTTTTAGGTCCAGATATAAAAGTATCAAAAATATGAGTGTCACATTGCATGGCAATGTCTAAAATTGCTTTTTGAAGAAAGTTCTAGTTTTGATATGCGTTTTATAATTAGCTGTGGTTAACGACTCCCTTTATCATAATCATCAACCTATACCGAAACCGATGGAGTTCCCTCTCAGAACAAGGGTTTAGCCTGTAGTCTAGCACGCTAGCCAACTTCAGGTTGGCATACTTCATACACCGTCAAGAAAATTTTCAGGCATGCAGATTTTCTCACGATGTTTTCCTTCACCTTTAAGCGTGTGATCATTAATTATTAATACGCACATCACTTCGAAAAGTCAGAGGTGCGAGCCTTGGATTCGAACTCGAGAACTTTGGTTTGACAGATCTATGGTCATACTACTAGACCATCACAGCACTTACGAGCCCCTTAATCGTAAAGTAATCCCTATTTCTACAGAACTGGTTCTTTCTCTGCAAAAAAACGTAATTTAGCCAAAGAAAAATATTTCTCGTATAGCATCAAACAGAATATTAAATACGAATCAAAGCAAACAAAATGTTCCTTTCATACGAAAGAAATCCGCGTGAAAATCAAAAAACTAGTTCTGTATTCCGTAATTCAAATATCAGGCAAATTTGTTTTAAATTCAAATCTAAATGTCTAGTACTAAAGTTGATTTTTAATTATGCAAGCGCTCGGATGAAACACAATGAAATAATAAGATTGCAGGAACCTATTATTTTTGCATCTTATACTCAATACTTTATTCTAGACACCCGCTGTTTCGCCCACACCCTAATAGAATTGATTTACTTTAACTCGGTTCTTAGTTTCATAAGAGCGGCAGTAGTCTAATGGCTAGGGCGTCGGACTTGCGATCATATGTGGTTGCCGGTTCGAACCCACTCATTGCACTACCGACGTGGACCCACTCGTAATTCAAGAATTTAGCTTAGTACGAGGGGTTAACAAGAATGTTAGTAATGTGCGACCCACATTGCTAGTAAGCTGTTTTATTTTTAAATATACTTAATTCATATTTTTTGTAAAAACATAAGTTTCATTCTGAAAAAAGGGCAATAAAGATCCAAAGAAGGCAGCAAGCAAGGAAATTATTTAGTTTTTTTTTATTCATGATAGGCGTACGCTTGACCGCCAGTTCGTTTTTTTTTTATCGGTTATCCTGTCGGTCCTTGTAAATATAATGGGACAAACTTTTTCAAATTATTGTATTGTCATCAGTCCTTGATAAGTGTGCAAAATTTCAAATTAATCCGATGATGTAAAGTGTTCAAAAATCGTCTTCAAAGATTCCGTTACAGACACAAAGCGTGTTAAAAAGGCTTTTGTCTGTGAATATTGTTAAACAAACACCAGCATTTTGTATGGAATTGTACCAAGATCGTTGAGCCTTGAGCCTATGTATTTTTGACTTACAAAAAGGTTTGTCATCCCCTCGAGACCGTAATCCTTTTATTATATGCAGGGGTTGATAACTTTATCTTTCACATCAGAAATGTTAAGAATATTAACATAAAATTACGCGTATGGCTTACGTTACCCGAAGGGTAGGCAGAACTGTTCTTGCTTTTGAGTTAAATTGTAATGTATATTTTTAAATAGGTAACTTCGGTTCACCAATCTGGAATTAAAACACGTGGTATATAAAAAAAGTTATTCAAATCCAGCTCCACGCTGATGCTGATAATTTAATTGTCCCAACCTGGGAATGGAACCCAATACCTTATGGCCTACTTGCAACGACTAGACGAGTGAGGCAATTATGTACCTCATTTCTCTTATTTAAGTGTTTTTCTTTGTTTCAGTTTGCTCAATCTTCGGCCTCGCTTCGGAACAAACAGCTGATCATGATAGTAGATTAAAAAACAAAATGACTATATCAGACTACGATCTGAATATGGAAAACCGTTGGACCAATAAATTCCATAGAAACTATATCAAATACGACGAAAATCTCGACGAAGTGATATCAAAAAACAATTTCGATGAAATCTATGAAGGAGATGACATACAAGCGAGAAATTTAGATATACATAGAAGTAATATAGATATGAGAAGTAAAAGAATAAGAGAATTCGATGAGAGTAGTGTAGATGTTAAGAGGAGAACTAAAAGAGAAGATAAGGACCCGAGGTGTGAAGCATTTGAATATGATGAAAAATTCTCATATATAACACATCCTCATTCTAAGAATAGTGGAAATAGTAATTATTATAATAATACAAACTGCGTCACGAAGATTAACGGTAAGTTTTAAATATATTTTATTATTATTAAGAACTCAGGGGGGCTCGCGGCTAAGATTTATCTGCGCTGATCATTATGCTCCGTAGTTTTAGTACATACATACATATTGTCACGCCTGTCTCCCATGGGGGTAGGCAGAGACTATAGATTTCCACTTGCGACGATCCTGGCACACTACTTTCGCTTCATCTACATTCATTAATCTCTTCATGCATGACCGTCGGTTTAGGGTGCTCGGAACCTGGCCTTTTTTAAGAACATCCGCAATTTGGTTGCGGTACGTTCGCCGAGGCCTTCCCCTTCCAACTCGTCCATCCATACTCACCATATATACTTGTTTCGTCAATCTCCGTTCATCCATTCTTTCTACATGACCAAACCATCTTAACATACCTTTCTCAATCCTTGTTACTACATCTTCTTTCACTCCACAACGCTCCCTTATCACACTGTTTAGTAAAGTCACTAGTTGTAGTAAATGAAAAATAATTACTTGTCAATAACAAAAAAAAAATAACGTCAAACGCAGGTCCCATACAGGGTTACATAAAATATAGTAGGTACGCAAAGCAACATATTTAGCTATTATATCCAATATAAGCTGACCTCTCAGTTTATGGAAACCTTATACAATATGGGGGTTGTTTTAAATGGGATAACTTGGCAAACGAGCAGGCGAGCTACCTGATGCTAAGTAATCATTGCCGCCCATCATCATCATCATCATCAACCCATTACATTGTCCCACTGCTGAGCACGAGTTTCCGCTCAGTACGAGAGGGATTAGGCTATAGTCCGCCACGCCAGCCTACTGCGGGTTGGCAGACTTCACACGCCGTCGACGCCGTCAGGTTTCTTCACGGTGTTTTCCTTCACCGTTTAAGCGCGTGATAATTAATTATTAATACGAACATGACTTCGAAAAGTCAGAGGTGCGTGCCTTGGATTCGAACTCGAGACCTACCGAGGCTATCACTGCCTGTCGCCGCCCATGGATGTCTGAAATACCAAAGGAATTGCAGATGCGTTGCCGAGCCTATTTAAAGAAAAATGAGGACAAGGAGAAAAGGAGAAGGAAGGGAACTGAGGGAGGAATTGGGCCTCTGGCGCTCCACACTCACCGTACGTTGTTGTTAATATATGTTAACAAACTAGAGAGCATAGGCATGTACTACGGTTATAATAAGATCTTGTACAAAAAAATAAATGCAAATAAACGCTTTGACTTTGACTACGAAACGCAACAATGTACATATGCTACTTGACGTCAATATTCCGTGGGAGGGTAGTACTTCCCCGGTCGTGCCGACCTATTCTTGTTGGCAACGCGACACTACTACTACTCAAATTATTCAACTCACATTAGAAACAAATTATACTTACTAAGCCTAGTGATATGACCATTGGACTGCCAAGTCAAAGGTCTGGAGTTCGAATCCAAGGCACGCACCTCTGACTTTTCGAAGTCATTGTGCGTATTAATAATTATTTATCACGCGCTTAAACGGTGAAGGAAAACATCGTGAGGAAACCTGCACATCTGAGAGATTTTCTTGACGGCGTGTGAAGTCTGCCAACCCGCAGTAGGCTAGCGTGGCGGACTATAGCCTAATCCCTCTCGTACTGAGAGGAGAACTGTGCCCAGCAGTGGGGCAACATAATGGGTTGATGATGATACTTACTAGAAATTTATTGTTGCGTGGCCGTGTGTACCGTATTCCCCAAAATATGTTAAGCCCACAGGTTGACCCTCTTATATCCATATTATCATGTATGTAACACAACATTTATGTTATGGGGCTTAACCCGTCACTCACCATAGGTATGGTTCCCATAGTTGGGACGTTTGTAAGCCAGGATACATTACGATATATTTGTGAAATGGGTATGGTAGTAATCCTCTGTATTTTTTTCTATAAAAAATCTGTGAAATTCGAAATAGAATTAGAAATTAAACCATTTACTTTTATAGCATGGTAGAGGCAATAAATAGCCTTCCTTAAGGCGAATTCATACGATTAATGAAAACAAAATCAATTTTCTAAATTACATACCATCACGCCTGTTTCCCCCGAAGAGTTAAGCAGGCAAAAGAGTACTAATATGTACACCCATACTACGCCGGTATGATTAGGTCCCATTTACTAGGGGCGAGTTTATTTCCATTCACCGGGCACAGTCATATCCAAACTCCGAGCTGCGACTGAGAATTTCATAGAAAAGGGATATAACACTGCTCGACCTGGGAATCGAACCCAGGACCTTCTTGAGTAGCATTAGCGCTAAGGACCAATAAACTAATGAGACATGCAATATGAATATGAATAAAATACTCAGATTAAGACCGTCTTCTTTCAGAAATCATTTTCTGAATTAATTAATTACATAATTAATTTATATTTTTAAGACATCAAATATTGTAATTTTTTTCTTATATCAATATATAATATCTAATAGAGATTTATATACAATATTATTTAGGGGTTATCAATTGATATATTGAGAAGAATAATATATAATAAGCCTAGTATTACAATAACAAAGAAAATAGATTTCTGAAAATATATCATCCATTATTTTTCTTATATCCACCAATATTTCATAGTGCTTGACATCTCACGCATAAGGACCGGCTTGTATGATCACAAATAATAATACACATTACTTTTTTATTACTAAACCAATTGGATATGGATTCGCTCACATTATATAAAGATTTTTTACGTTTTTTGAGACAAATTTGACCAATATTGCCAATAGTTATCGACCACTCAGATTAAATAAAAAGTGGAACTTTGCGAACAAAGAAGTGAGGGCGGCTAAAACTACGTCATGCCGTGTACAACACACAATTACACGCACTCACGTACGTATACGTAACCGAAACTACGCCTTATCTTGTCAGTCGAGCTACCGGGCTATCGAAAGCTGGACTGACAAGATAAGGCGTAGTTAACTAATACATGTGTGCGTGTAATTGTGTGTTTTACACGGCATGACGTAGTTTTAGCCGGCCTCACTTCTTTGTTCGTAAAGTTCCATCTGAACCTTTTATTTGATCTGAGATATAGGCTATTTACGTTTTTTGAGACAAATTTAACCAATATTGCCAATATTTATCGACCATGGGAGATATTTATCGTGGAAGAGCCGTGCTTCGACACGAATGGGCCAGTTTGACCGGAGTTATCACTACCTACCGGTCAAACTGGCCCATTCGTGTCACCACGTGGCCTCACAGAAAATTAACGTGAAACAACGCTTACTTTGTGTTTTGCCGAGTGAGTGAGGATACCGGAGGCCCAAACCCTTTTGCAAGGCCTGTAACACACTTGTGGCTCCTCTGGTATTGCGGGTGACTATAGGCGGCAGTAATCGCTTACCATCAGGCGATCCGTATGCTCGTTTGCCTAAGTTTGCCTAATACGGTAAGGCAACATCGTTCGACATTGAACTACCTGTAAAGGCAGTCGTGTTGGTTGAAAGACATAGTAATGTCTCCAATAGATGGTGCTGACGTCGTCTCAAGACGTAGAATGTGGAAGAGAAATTCGACATCACAGGCAGTGGTCTCGGTAGCTTAGTTGGCAAAGCGTCTGGTGTACTTAACCAGAGAGACGCAGGTTCAAACCCTGCCTGAGATCGAATTTTTCTTTCACTAGAAATTTTCTTTAATTAGAAAATTCAGTTCTTTGTGAAAATTTCGCAATATTTAATGCTAAAAAATAAGCTTAATTAATTGTAGTACCACAGTGTAATGAATTCTCATTACACTATGCTAGTACCATTGATTTATTTTTATTTCTATGTATTTTGTTTGTTTTTTGATGTCATTTCATTAGCTCATCCATCGTTCAGGCACATTTTACATGTATATTTTTGTCTATACTTTTAAATTTTGTAACCCACAGTAGGCTAGCGTGGTAAAATATAGCATTATCTTTCTGGATTGTACAGTTAATGGGTAACTGACGTTGATGACACTTTACCTACGTTATTATTTTAAGCAAAATTATGTACTTTTCTGCATATAAATATTATTAATTATAACTTGTTTCAGCCACATCAGAAAACCAAGTGATAGAACTGACATTCGTAGACATGTTCCGCATAGAGTACCACCCAGAGTGCGCCTACGACTATTTAGAAGTAAGTAATCTTACAGCCAATTATATATCGAACCCGTTTTTTAACCGCGACGCAAAAACGATGGGGCGCTACTCGTATAAGTTTGACGTGTGTGCGGCATAGGCAACGGAACCTTTACCAAACCGACTTATACTTGTCCTGTCGGCACATACTATAACCCAAATACGACTCTGTGCAATCCACATACAACTGTACTTCGACAACAACCGTCTCCTGTAAAACTGCCGGTAGATTTGCAAATACCGTAGATTGTCAAACTTACTTTTATTGCGTAGTTCTCAGCAATGGAACCTTCGTTGAGTACGAATTAATCTGCCCCAGTACCTCATTGTTCTAAACTCTTACAGTAGCTCCCGAATGGATGAACAGATTTTGTTTTTTTTTTTTTGTTTATAAGCCTAAATAGTTAGGAGTGTTCTTAGCTATCTTTGATGAAAATCGGTTGAAATATAATGCAATTGTCGGGGGTTTTTTAAATTTTAATTTAGTAGTTATTACTTGGATTTCTACGTCCTAGAAGGGCGTAAGCCGATCTTATCGGCGAGATCCTTCAAAAAGGTGAGGTGAGTAGTACTCGCAACCGGCGCTTGTGTATGAATGTGGAAGAAGCGAAAGCGATATGCAAGAGTCGTAGCAAGTGACGGTCTATAGTTTCTGCCTACCCCTTTGGGGAAAAAGGCGTGAGTGTATGTATATACTTGTTACTTATAACATCAATCCTCTTAAGATCGATGACTACTTACCATCAGGTCGGTTATGTACACGTGATGGTACGTGGTCATCGATCTTAAGTTCGCTGGTGTGTTTAGGTTCCATGTAATAGGGGGCGAGCCTAATGCTCTTCACGGGGCACGTGATCAAACTCCGAGCTGCTTGCTTGACCTAGAAATCTGACCTCTAAGCAGACGCGCTAAGGACCACTAGACTAATGAGGCAGCTTGATATTGAGTAACCAATAATTCTTTTAAACAGATTCGGGATGGCTATTATGGATACGCTGACCTACTAGGCAAATTCTGCGGTGAGATGTTCCCAAAAATGTTGAAGACCAAAGGACCTAATGTCTGGCTGAAATTCCATTCTGATGATACCATAGAATATGAGGGCTTTAAGATAAACATCGAGTTCAAAGAAGGAGCGAGTCGTGAGTATTTATTAACTAGCTTATCGGAGGCCCGATTCCTCCCTCAGTCCCCTTCCTTCTCCTTTCCTTTTCCTTAAAAACGCAAAAGGTAACGTATCTGCAACCCCTTTGGTATTGCAAATGTCTATGGGCGTCGATGCTCATTGCGATTTTCTTAAGGGTAAGCTCCCTTATTTCGTCTGGGGTTAAGGTATATTTCCCCAGATGCAAATTGTGCTTGTGTATCGGTGGTCCCCATTCCCCCAGAGGATGAAGTGGTATTTCCTCAGGAATGTGTTAAAGACAAGCAATTTGCGAAACCCAAAGAAATAATAATAAGAAATAGACGCTTAAGGGGGATCAGCCTCAAATTAAAACCTGTATAATTTAAATAACTTATATTATCTTTTACAGATCGCATACCAGAAGCATGTTATAAAACATTTGAAGGCAATTATGGTATTATAGATACCAACGAAATTGATCCTGATTGTATCAGCAATTCCCATCAAGCTTTGGATGTATTGTGGACTATTCAAGTTCCTGAAAATAGAAAGGTATATTATCACTTTCAAACATAAAATATAAATAATGTTAAAGAAAAATTCAACTGCGTTCAATTCAATCTAGTATGAGCATAAGCATAGCATAATTGAAAGAAAGAAAGAATTAAGTTATTGGACACCACAACACCATCACACTCTTAAACATACACACATTTAATCAATATCAGTATACAAAATATATAATAATTTATAATCACGTATTTAACTAGTGTAGTGATAGCCTAGTGTTAGTTAGTAGTTAGTTAATAATTAATTATCACGCGCTTAAACGGTGAAGGAAAACATCGTGAGGAAACCTGCACGCCTGAGAGATTTTCTTGACGGCGTGTGAAGTCTGCCAACCCGCAGTAGGCTAGCGTGGCGGACTATAGCCTAATCCCTCTCGTACTGAGAGGAGACCCGTGCCCAGCAGTGGGACAATGTAATGGGTTGATGATGATGATGACGTATTTAACTATCGGGCTTGGTGTGGTCACTGTGGTGGCACATGTCCAAAAGGCCACAGCTCAGCTAATGCTACAGGTGCACCTGCAGCGCTGATTTTCAGCTATAGCCTCCGAATTATAGATGGCACGTTAAACAAAAGCTACAAAATTTACCCACAGTCATTAACTAAACAATATACTAATTGGCCTATAATCTTCCCACTGTTGGGACACAGGCCCCTCTCGGTGAGAGGGAGTGGGTAATGCGGGTAGTGGAGTCGTTATCCACGACGCGTGCCCAGTTCAGGTTGGTAGATGTCGCATGTCTTCGAATTTTTGTTCTAGGACATGTTGATTTCCTCACAATGTTTTCTTTCACCGTTTCGAGAGCAGTGGTGATCAAAAAATTTACAGAAAGCATAGTGCCTGTCTGGGTTCGATCCTTACGACCTACGATTTGTAAGTCGCGGCCATTACCACTGGGCAACCACCGCTCGCACTGGGCCACCATCGCTCAGCACTTCATGGAGTCATCAAATATTTTAATAGAAATGGCACGTAGTTAAGAAAAGGTTCGCCTTCAAATAATAACGAAATGATCCCTCTGAACACGCAAGCGTCATAATTCAAGAAAATTCTCCGTCTGTTGGAGAATTTATAAACGCTGGAGCAAACAAGTTCTTGAGTAACAATCTTCTTGAGTGACAGTATCTAGGTACAATGTAGGATGCCCGCCGGCCAGGTGACGACTTGTGGAGAGTAGCTGGATCAGCAGAAACAAGCTCTGTGGCTTCCGCTAGAAGAGAAAGTCCATCAGAGAACGAATATACCCTGATGATGATATATCTTAAACTTTGTTCCAGATATTCTTAAATTTCACCCATTATAAACTGTCAAAACCAAATGAATGTACCGAGAACGTAATCCAAGTGTTTGAGACCGTCAACCAGGAGTTGGACTCGAAGTAAGTACTCTCTTCTGGAATACACTTGTTTATATGGATTTTTTTTTGTATTCGATGTAAGATTTCAGCTGCTACACATCAAGCTATACAAAACCAGTTTACGCTGGCCTCTCATTGTATGGGAAGCCTATACAATGCGTGAGCAGCTTAAACTGGATTTAATAGGTTGACCTGTAGCCGTGTGTCTCAACGTGTTTGTATAGCTTGATGTGTGGCCATGTGTATAACTCGCGCGCTGTCATCTTTATAATAATAATTGCCACAAAATTGTTGTGGTAGGGCCACGCTGTTCGCAGCATGAATGGGCCGGCTTGACCGGGGAAGTACCACACTCTCGCAGAAGACCGACGTCCGAGTAGTAGCGTTTCGCTACTGCGCTTCGTCCGGTGAGCGAGAGGGCCGGAGGCTCAATTCCTCCCCCAATCCCCTTCCTTCTCCTTTTCTCCTTCCCCTCCCTTTCCCTAAATAGGCTCGGCAACGCATCTGCAACTCCTTTGGTTTTGCAGATGTCCATGGGCGGCGATGACTACTTACCATCACGTAGCTCGCCTGCTCGTTTGCCGAGTTATCCCATAAAAAAAAAATACTATTGTCACTAGTTTTAATGGTGTGACGGCTAAGGTTGTTGCTTAACATCAGGTGACTCATATGTTGTATTAGTCATCTTATTACATACCTTATATTTTACAGCTTAGCCGAATATTGTGGGTCCGTTGCCAATTCAGTTACAACGAAAGATAAAAATGGCAATGTTATGTATGTGAGACTGTACGTGTCCAAAGGAGCTAGAGATGGTACCTCTTTCATTGCTACTTTCAACGCCTACAGGATCTTGGACCCTGCCAAAGATGGCGGTAAGTATTATACTGGGTTATTTAATAAATTTAAAATTATAATGATAGTCAATAAAATAATGATGTTCGGGTCGGCAAATTCGGTTTGTCAGTATTTATTACTACGAAGCTATCACTACATTCATTTAGCTTATCCCGCTATTCCGCGAGTACGTGAAAATATATGTGATATGTATATGTATGTAAGTATAGGTGTAACTGAATCAACGTTACCAGCGTCGCGAGTCGGGAATGTATCACACTTCATTTATTTATAGGGAAATATGATAAAAAAGTAGTACCTTTTTTATTACATAATTAGAACGAGAATCGAATACCGAGTAGTCTCCTTCAATATCGTTAATTTCTCACCAGTCACCCTGTATATCTAATATATTTGATTTATCGCCTAGCTGTACCGATTAAATGCAGATGTATAATCATTTATTTCTCAGACACATGTGCAGATGATGAATTCGATTGTGAAGATAATACTTGCATAGATATTAAACTTAAATGTGACAAGGATGCTCACTGCCGACTAAAAGCTGATCAGGACAAATCTAAGTGCGACGTGAGTATGTGATTTCAAAATTGAATCAACGGCAACAGAACATACCGACCATTTTCCGGTGACAACTAAGAATCACGTTTATGTAATTCAGTAAGATTTAAAATGAAAAAGTTGTCATATTTTATAGAACACACGTTTTCTTTGTACGCTATTCTCGACTTTATCGCAGTTGGATAAAGAATGATATTGAATTATAATCATCGTTTAAAACTCTTTTATTCTTTGTGTTTCTTGCTATTCTGTTATACAGGCTGAGACGGAGTCTACGATAAAAAAGCCACACATAATGGTGATTCTCGTCATCTTCTCTCTCATTCTTTCTGGAATGAGCTTTGTTTTCATCTTCAAATGCATCAGGAAACTCTACCAGGATCATAAGATTATCAAGGTCAGTACAGCTTCAGCAATAGGAACAATATTTGAAGTAGGTAGTAGATCACTGCTGCTGATTTCTTCTTTGGTATCAAATATGTTGCAGCAAAGCAGTATGAGACATTATTCTACTCCTCATTATAATGTTAAGCGCAGTGATAGCCTAGTGAGATGACCATTGGAGTGCCAAGTCTCGACTTCAAATCCAAGGATGCACCTCTAACTTTTCGAAGTCATCTGCGTATTAATAATTAATTAGCACACCCTTAAACGGTAAAGGAATACCATCGTGAGGAAGCCTGCATGCCTGAGAGATTTTCTTAACGGCGTGTGAAGTCTGACAACCCGCAGTAGGCTAGCGTGGTGGACTATAGCCTAATAATTTTGAGAGGAGACACGATCTCAGCAGTAGGACATTGTAATGGGTTGATGATGATTGTGTTCCGATTTAGAGGTTCTAAGCCAGTATTCTTACTAGAGAGACTCTGGGCGCCACATCAAACTTCTTAAAGAGCAAAAAGGCCCGGCCTACCTATAGTTGGAGCTTCATATTACACCTGCATGCCTTATAAGCGAGCTGATCGAAGCTTCAACCCTTGGCAAAGGCCTTTCCTCCTTTCTCCAATCCTGGTTGAGAGCTTTCTGCATCCACTCCGTCCAGAATCAACCTCTTTGGCTATAATTATTTCTTCTTTTGTCATAACAGGAACATATAAGACAGTCATGTGAGGATCGCCTGGATACTCTGGTCGAAAGTCGTCTGACGTTAGATCCTAAGAAGCTTCAGAGAGACAGCGAGCCGAGGGTCAGTCTGGAGAGGGAGAACCACAATAATGAAATGGTGAAGAAGCAGCAGAGTTTTTCTTCAAGGCATAAGGTAAGAGGCATAACCCTACGTCTTCTGAGAAGAGACACATGCACAGTAATGAGGGTATATTACCTGAAGGGTAGTTGACTTTGTGTTTGTTTATAGCAATAATAAATGTTAATAAAAACACTTCAAATACTGGAAAAATCCAAGCTCTTAACATTATTGGGAATGGTTTTAGGGGGATTGGGAGGGATTGTTCTGTCTTCTTAATTTTCTAAATGTTTTGTTGCAGCGATTAAGCATAGAATCAGATTTTCAAGAAACCCATTTAGACATTGACGAAGAAATTTGGCGGAGAGAAGTCGACGGCAGGCCAATAGAAGAAGATATCAGGATCGAGCGCAACGGAAGGCCAAGAAGAAGCGATTTCAGTAGAAAAGAAGAGTCAATGAGGAGTAGGACTAAGGAGAGTGAAGATAAGAAAGAGAAGGAACACCATAGGGAGCGGAGGGAGATCAGAGATGTGTCGGTTGGTGCTCCTGATACGAAGGAATCAGGGTGTCAGACAAGAGAGAGTCTTTTCCAGACAGATCCCCCACCCAGTTCAGATGGTAAGTTTGAAAAAGCAGAATTTATTTTACATTGCTTCGTCATGTTAGCTAGCGAACACAGATTTTTTTTATAACTAGCTGTCCCAGTAAACTTCGTTTCGCCTTAGATTAGATTACACTCGGGTAGATTCCCTTCATTGAAGCACCTTGAGATGTATACTTTACTTTTTCGTTTTGTTGTATGGTGCTAGAACGAACAAAGCAGGGGTCGTTCATGCGCTCTGATTACATCCTTTGTAATAGGTCACTAGATTCTTTTTATTTTTATGTTAACCTGGTACTTCAGTTGTGTGTCGATTTGAAATATAATAACTGAGTGGAAAGTTCACGTTCTTGAAAAACGATTTTTTTTCCGCAAGCTTTTCATAATAATAGTGCCATAGTCTCTATACACAGTCTAATTAAATTTAAAAATGCTCAATTAGAGGATTTGAGCATTTTAATTTTAAATTTTATTTTTAAAATTTGGGTTTGTTAGTCGGCTCTATGTATTGTATTCCCAACTTTTTCATGAGTTCATAAAAAAAAAACATTGAACTAACCCCTTATCATCACAATAACATCATTAACGATGTTAATTTCTTGTGCAAAAGCAATTTCGAAAATAAATTGCGACGGCATGAATTTTCCAAGTCATGGTAAAAAAAAAAAATGCCAATGTGATAAGCATCCTGTTTCATTACCGGAGCAAGCTTAGGTCCCAATTACTTGCGATTGGAATTGTGAAAGAAAATCAAGATTTCTTTTCGAAGATCCAATCACGATTTTTGTTCGACTGATATTTTGGATCTGTCTTAAGAGTTCGAAACCAGACTTGATCGAAAAACTTTGTCCCACACTTGAAATTTCTATTGGCAGAATAGTTTTTTTTCTTTTCTTATAAAAAGCTTACTAAAAATGTAAAAATTACTACTATTCTTGTTAACCCCTCTCCTCTCAGAACGAAAGGGTTCAGGCTATAGTCCACCACGCTAGCCTACTGTGGGTTGGCAGACTTCACACGCCGTCAAGAAAATCTCTCAGGCATGCAGGTTACCTCACGATGTTTTCCTTCACCGTTTAAGCACGTGATAAAAATAAACTGCCCCTTAATTTTTCAAATAATAGGTAACACTGTCTGCCATGAATCAATCAATCAATCAATCATCAACAAATCTATTTTTTAAAATTTAAAAACCCCCGACACGAAAATAAATAATTTGATGGTTATTTCTTTTCTTTTTTACGTTTGCAATTTTTTATTATTTTTTGTCGGGGATTTTTAATTTTTTATTTATTTTTTCATTTCATGCTTTTTGTTATGGTATCATTAAGTATTTCATAACTATTTGCGAAAAGCTAAATAAATAATAATTCATTAGGTCCAAGGCACTCCACTTCTCTCATCAATGTAGGACATTGATCAGACAAAAAATATTTTTCAAGTTTTTTGTTTTCCTTCCGTTAGTTAATAATTTTGAAAATAAAAAAAAATAAAAATTTAATCAATAAAACTTTGAAGTGCGTGCGTGCGTACACCTTCGACTTAACAGTCCGATGGTAATATCACTAGGCTATCACTGGACTAGAAATTACACATAGTTATAAATTTCTGAGTCCGGACCCAACTGTAATAATCATATCTAACAGCTTCCTCCCTCTAATAAAGCACTTAAATCTAGAATACTGTAACTACAGCAATTTCCGTTTTCTATGTTAATTTAAGGGTCGTGCTAAAGGTCCATAACCCGTAACTAAGTCCTGTACTAGATAACAGTGATGAGAACTAGTGCTTACAAGATGCCACGGGATGTTGTGGGATCCGTCAATCCCGCGGGATTCAAAATTTTTAGACATCCTATAATGTCATATTATGCTACAGTTTATACTTTTGGAGCTAGAATCGTTTAACTTCTGTTTAAAAAAAACTGTTTTAGTTCCTAAATAAACTTTCATTACTTTTATATCTAAACAACCAGTTCTGATCATTGAAGGCTTCCTCGCTGTCCCGCCACTGATGCCAATCTTTTTCGGGTCGTGCCTGGGCAGTGGGCAATAATTTTCGACCATCGGACTGTTGGTCCTCCCTAAGACCGGTTGATATCCCCACTGGGTAACATTTGGTTACTTCTTTGATCCTAAGATCATCTCTTGTTTAGTGCCGTGGCCAATTCCAGCTCTTCAGACTTCATTTGTACGGTTGCTTGCTGCACTTGAAGTAGAAGATTAATCAGCGCTGGAACAAGTCTTTCTCTAACTATCAAAGTAGGGCCTTAGATATTTTCTTTTAAAACTATTTAAAGATCCGTGAATTATTTTTTTAAAAAAGCTTACTAGCCATATGGGGCACAGATTACTAGTAAGTATTCTTTTTAACCCCTCGTGCTAAGCTAAATGCTTGTGTTACGAGTGGGTTCACGTCAGTAGTGCAATGGGTGGGTTTCGAACCGGTAACCACATTATCGCAAGTACTGCCTTTCAAAATATACCTACTTAGTGTGGGATTCGGCATTCAACATCCCGAGATCCCGGGATCCCGGGATCCCGCATTCCCACACTGCGGGTATTACAATCTCTAATGACAAATTTAATGAGACTTAAAGCGTACAAACTGTTCTCCAATTACTAGACAGGGTCTAAATTTAGATCGTGCTTACGTTTATTACCACATAAGTTTAACACGTAATTAAACTGTAGTCTCACTTTAACTATGTGTTAAACTTATATCATCATCATCATCAACCCATTACATTGGCCAACTGGCACACGGGTCTCCTCTCGGAACGAGAGGGATTAGGCTATAGTCCACCACGCTAGCCTACTGCGGGTTGGCAGACTTCACATGCCGTCAAGAAAATCTCTCAGGCATGCAGGTTTCCTCACGATGTTTTCCTTCACCGTTTAAGCGCGTGATAATTAATTAATAATACGTACATGACTTCGAAAAGACAGAGGTGCGTGCCTTGGATTCGAACTCGAGACCTTTGACTTGGCAGTCCAATTGTCATATCACTAGGCTATCACTGCACTGCACTGCACTAAACTTATATATCATGTATAGTTTTGTTTATGCTGAGCCTTTTATCGTTTGCTTGAATTCAACCGTCAATAGGCTCTCTCGTCCACTTAGGGCTTAACCTTCAGCCTTAGGCAATTATTTTTTTGTTTTTTTCGCAAATTATTCGTCTATAACACGTTCTAGGGTCATGGCATTAGAAATTTCAAAATTAACATGCGCATGCCGCACAGTACGGAGAAGTCGGTAAACTAAACATTACATTTGAATACTATTAAGGCTTTTTTAATATTGCTCGGTATTCTTCAAAAGTACTAGATTAATAGGTTCAATGCATGTTCATGACTTCAATTTCACCCTGTATTTTAATATACCATCGCACCTGGATTCCCCGAAGGGTTAGGCAGAGGTGTACGTTTAGGTCCCACATAATAAGGGGCGAGCCTATTGCCATTCACCGTGCATAAATCTAGACTGCGAGCTGTTACTGAGAATTTCATAGAAAAAACTCAATAACACTTCTCATCCCAGGATCTCTAGCGCCGCAATCGCTTAGGACCACTAGACTAATGAGACAGTCAGGCGGGCAATGTATATTAATGGAGTCATGTAAATGCAACTCCACCGATAAAGTTGTCGACGAAAAACAATTGAACAATCAATCCACCCGGCAGGTTCAGGGAGCAACAGCCGGGGTTTCTCCACCTTCGGCTACTCCGGCGCCACAATAGTGAAGCCTTCGCCCCCAGCCACCACCAACACCTCCGAGATCACCATTGAATTGCTGAGGCAGATACCTGAATCAAAACCACGTGAGTTTAAAATTTTACAAATGTTTTTTAACCGATTTCAAAACGGAGGATGGACTACAGAATTCTAAAAATTACAGCAGATCAACCGGTACAACATAATGTCACGCCTGTGTCCCTCGAAAGGGTTACGCAGATGTATTCAGTAGGTAGGTATATCAGGATACGCCCATATTTTCTATCAACGTTATTTATTTGTAAGTGTATGCTCCTGAAGTAATCTCATTCAAATTTGGTAACATGTGATAACTACAAATTTTGACATAAAATAACTTTTAAGATTAAAAACATTAAAACAAAATACCATACAACATTTAACAAAAAAGTAAAACCAAAAATAAAATAAAATATTATGTCTTAAACAGTTATACGCGGTGGCAAAAACAAACGATGGCCACCGAATTTAGAAACAATTTTAGACATAAAATTATTTTTTTAAGGCGGTTTTACATTTATATGAATACTTAAAATTTAAAATAATGTATGAAAAATGTGAATAAAGGAAATAATAAGATATAATGGTGTTGTGGGTGTCACTTACCATCAGGTGACTCGCTTGCTCACTTGCCTCCCTCTTCTATAAAAAAAATATACCTACATAAGATTCATGTGCGAACAGTTTTTAAAAATATTCATTGTTACAGAAAAGAAAATTTCCGACCGCCGCCCGATGAGTACCGAGACCACCCGATCAGCACCTGACGTCATAATCGTGTCCAAACCGATTCGCTGAGGATGACCTTTGGGGCCCCCACCGTGGGCCCCAACCCCTCCGTCGTGGTACCCCTTGGAACCTCGCACCCAACCGGAGGGGTCCTATCATCCCCACACTTGTCACCTCGACGCGTTTTCAAAAAGCGTATCATTCGACAATTGTGATGGGTATTACAGCACCTATTTTGATGAAAAACCAAAGATTATTTATGACTATTGTCTGAAAAGTGATTTGGAGTATAAAAAGTCGCAGACTCTGCCTAGGAATTTAGGTTCATCAGTGGATTATAAGCCTAGGGTTTATCCTCAGCGTAGTGTGTGTTTTTATGGTTTGGATGATGATGAAGATACCTATCGCAGACCAAAAAAGACATTTGTTGTGACTGCTGACGTGGAACCTCACAGATAACGATTGTGAGAACTTTTATAGCATTTTTTTAATAGGATTAATTTGTAGCTTTTGTAAGCAAATTTCATTTTTATGATTGTTCGTTTTAACTCACTATTTTATTGCGACAAGTGTTATTTCGAGATACAATTGAGCTATTAATGAGTTGATCACTTCATAAAATAATAATTGAACTTCAAGATTCAATAAAAAAATATTTTTTTATAGTTTATAAAATCTGTTTTCATAATTCTAATTCTATTTTATATTATATTATTTTATTATAAATTCAAATGTCAATTTCGCAAGTATATTTATGTAGATTATGCTTAATAAAATTGAATAAAGTAAATTAAAAGTTTTATTATTTTTTTGTATATTTTACATTACATTATAGTAATACAGAATGGTGAAATTTGTAAATTTCAAAATGTTACCTATGAAAATAAACGCACATAATTTTTATTAAGTTAAACCTCTGCTGTACCTAAAACGGGGAGGGCGAGATATATTGCATATTCAAGCTAAATACTGCCATTATTTTTGACATACGCTGTATAAATTAAATATAAATAAAAAGTATCTTCTGTAGGAATACTACGAAAGTGTCTTTTTTTCAATATATTGTTGTAAAAAAGGAATGCAAATATACATAGAAACTCATAGACATTTATAACTACAAAAACACTTAATCATATTCACAAAGAAATTAGAAAATTCAGTTCTTTGTGAAAATTTCGCAATATTTAATGCTAAAAAATAATAAAAAATAAGCACTTAATAATATAACAAAGTCATAAAAAGACATTTAATAAATTGATTTGGTGAGTAACCTTTACTTTTTAAATTATTTGTCATTGTATTGACGGTCACTTTCTCAGTATTTCTACATAAAAAATTAAATGCAACAAAATAAATTAAGTTGTCATAGTTTTGTAAGTTCAATCTAGATGAATTGTTTGAATTTATTATTTTAAGGTTCATGAAATAACTGCTAATTTTAAGAGAGTAGATATCTTTGATAAAGTTCGAATTAAAATATTAGATTGTTTGAATTCAAAATTGAATAATTACATTTTGGAAATTAAATTTTAAAATGTGTTTTGTTAAAATAATAATAGAGATTTATTCGAAATTTAAATGAAATTAAAATTTTCATTTGTTTTTATGGCCAGCGCAATCATTACATTGATTTGTTTGCTATAAGAGATAATTTCTTCTTGATATTCATAACACAAGTCTTCCAAAAATAAACTTAAAGAAAATATTGGTTGTCGGAAACATTCACTTTTAATTAATTATTTGTAAAGGTGTGTCCACATCGTCTGGTGACATAATTTATGTAACATCATGGATTTGTTTATTATATATATTTGTAACCACGGCTACACATCAAGCTATACAAAACTAGTATAGGCTGGCCTTGAATTGTACGGAAAACCTTTACAATGTGAGGTCAGTCTAAACTGGATTTGTATAGCTTGATGTGTATACGTGTGTACAACCTTAAAGTCCATCAAAATTGTGGTTTCTCTAAGTACTATGTAATTAAAGTGTACAATACATGAAATTTCAACGTTTCTAAATAAATATGACGTTGTCATACAGAAAAGTCTGTTATATAGCAAATTTTATTTAAATATATTACGTACTGCTGAATCACTACAACTTTCAAACAATAAGTTGGATCTCATACTAAAATTATTTTATACTTCATTTAACTTCATAACTAGCCTCTAAACAAACTTATACATCCTATTTATCTAGGATCATATAACATTTCCTCAAACTAGTCAACTAGTTTGAGATAAATTTACATGTTTACCCTTTTTGTTTAAATAATCACGAGTGTGGACACTCCTTTTTTTACTTTAAGCAAGTGTAAATTAAATGTAGTTAAAATATTTACTATTTAGACAAATAAATAAAAAATAGACCAATTCGAATAAATAATAAAATTATTTTGTAAGAATCATTTAAAATTAAGTGTAAATAATAACTTGTAGATTTATGTAATTTCAAAATAATAATGGGTTTGAAAAAATATTGTTATAAGTACCTACGTCATAAAAATATAATTTTTAATTAATGTATTTAGTATGATTACATTTGACAATATGTTGATTAATTATTTGGTGTAATTTACAATTGAAATTATAGTCTTATTAAAGAAATAAAACCAATGTTACATTTTGTGATTATATTTTATGATATACGTTTATTGAGATTAAAAAACATGTGAACAAATATCTACAAAATATTTCTCTAGTCTCAAATCCAAAAAAATAATAATACAAAACTGTATAAAAACGTGCAAAATATGTTCATCCATTTTTGGCGGCTACCTACCTACCGCTACCAATCGGTGCGTATATTTGAATACATTGTGCTTCTATTTCAAAATATAAAAAAAAACTTGTAATGAAACTCTTTAGCACTGACTCCTTCATGGTCTAGCCACGTGTCATGTGATGTGTTAGAGAAGATGGGAGGTTTCCGATGATACAGTGCGTTCGAAATTAATTTGCGCATCTGAAATAAGCCGGCCGCGCAAGTACAGTCGCGTAATAAAGTGTTAGCGTTCGGAAATGTATGTATGTATTTACATTATTTCGAAAATAAAATACTTTCTGTTGTAATTTTACATAATACTACTGCGCTGCTGCTAGTCAACAAATGAATATTTTTCTCGAGAGATATTTTGTATTACGTTGGCATCCAACGTGGGACACCAGTGTAATACAAAATTGAAACGCCAATATAGGTACGAGTCGAATATTTTTTACGAATAATAATTATAATCACACACTTTACAACTTATCAAACAAAATATCTCACGATAAAAAAATATATTACAATCAACCCAGACTACTCTCAGAAATCTTTCGTCAACCATCTGTCATTCTACACGTGACATGACTAGTGTCAAGTCCCGTTACAAAATATTTTTTGATAAACATGGTATTTACTTTTTGTTAGATTTAGGTATTTAATAATATCTAAATAATCGATGGTAATTTCAAAATAAACTACCTACAACGAAGATCTCAGAAAAGTATATAGCCCGTAGGCACCTATTAATCGATTAAATTGATTCGACTAATCGAACCCAATATTCGCCCATTGACAAAAATATTCTCGACTTAACCCTCCCAATTAGTTCCACGACAACTTAATTATTCCAAAATTACCCGTTACACAAAATTCTTCAACGGCCAATCAGGCAAAAGGAATGCCAGACCTTCTCACAATTCGATTTCTACAACTTCGAAATTTAAATTAATTGAATAACAAAAGCTTGAAAAGGGCATGTTGTCTTAGAAGTATTGTGGGTCTGGCAAGATTATTATCAGCCAATCAGCGCTCTGAGTTTTAAATTCAATTTTGTGTTCTCGAATGCGTTTTAACCAAAGATATTCTGTTGATACGGCTTTCTGCCATTTTTATAATTGTTTTTGAAAAAGTTAGAAAGTTGACTTGGGTTGTTCTTTTTTTTATATGCTTACTAGCATTGTGGGCCACACTTTACTAGTATTCTTGTTAACCCCATCATACTAAGCTAAATGCTTGTCGGTAGTGCAATGAGTGCAATATTATTGTATACGCGTTGATTTCCAATCAGAGACATCCTTCAACTTTTTCAAATCATATACTTAATAGGCGCACTAAAAGTGGTGGGCTATAAACTAACAACTCTCATTCGAAGAGACTATATTGATTGTAGTAACTAACTTGTGGCGTGTACTCCTCAAAGTAAAGGCACATAAATATCATCGCGATGCCTATTGATATTATACTTTAATAGCTAAATGACACCTTAAAAATAAACCATTTTTTTTGTCGAATTCGCTTTCAAAAACTCGGAAGTACCCGTCACACTTGAATGAGTTTAAACGAGGTTTGAACAAACGGCTACAAATCAAGCTATACAAAACCAGTTTACACTGACCTCTTATTTTACGGGAACCCAATACAATACGAGATCAACTTAAACTGGATTTGTATAGGTTGACCTGTAGCCGTTTGTACGAAATTTCGACTCGTGAACTTTTCAAGTGAAATTAAAAGTTTTTACAGAAAGGAAAGAATGTTTCAAGGCAAAAATAATGTGGGAAATTTGGCAGCAATGTCTTTGTTGGATTGTTGAGCAGAATTCAGTTTATCTTAACGCTTGTTTGGACTTATAAATTGTCTATTATCATTTTTGTTTTGGGATTGAAGTTTAAGAGGTTTTACTTTGCAACTTTGTTTTAGCGACATATTTTGTAATAATATATATCCGACTAGCGAATGGATTTATAAAGTGAATGTCAGTTAGTCCCTAGAAAAACATTTTTTTATCGACCTTATTGGCTAGGTTCATCAAAAAGATCAACGAAGTGAACGAAGCCAAAGAAGTACCTATGCAATAATCTCAGTAAATGACTTTTGTAGTTTCTGCCTACCCCTATAGGAAAAAGGCGTGAGTATTTGACTTTATCGCTAAAAATCCATTTTTGCATAAAGTCACGTACCTTACTTACATCATCATCATCAGTCATTGTCCCATTGCTGGGCGTGGGTCTCCTCTGAGAACGTGAGGGATTAGGCTATAGTCCACCACGCTAGCCTACTGCGGCAATAAATATACGTACACACGGCTATAGGTCAACCTATACAAATCCAGCTTAAGCTGATCTCGCATGGTATAGGCTTCCCATACAATAACAGGCCATCGTAAACCTAGTGAAGTAATTACAAATTCTTTTTGCTGTTATTTAAAAAAAAAAACTATTAATTCGTCCACTTAAAAATAAAAGCTTAACTTTTATTTAAAATGAAAACCATCCATCATAAAATGGGGATTTAAAAATGGAAGCACAATTTTATTTGAATTCAGTATTCGAAACAGGCCAAACCATGATGACTGTGGGTGGTATTGCGAGCGTTTTGCAATTGAGAGAGAAAAAGGGATGCCGAACTACACATTTAACAGTGCCATCCTTTTCTCACAACGGTTTTTTTTTACACGAAAGTAATCCATTTTTTTATTTTATACCCTGTATAAAAACTCTTTGCACAGTTACTTTTCCGTTTACCAAAAAAGGTTTTATACTCCTGTGGCAAAATACTGTAAATAATATGTACATAGATTAATGATTTATATATTGTTAAATTTGTAAGTAAATAAATTTTAAGCGTTTTTCCTATTACTTTGTTTTATTTTATTCCTAAAGGAGAAAATTTAAGAATACAATTACGTATGTAAGAAATTAACATTGAATTAAATAAAGCAAAATACAACTGAGTAAAATAAACATACAACTGAGTAAAATAAAAATACAACTGAGGAAAATAAAAATTACATACCTAATTAAAATTAACATAAAATTACATGTAATTATTTAAAGATGTAAACGGATTCACATTAAATAAATATTACCTACCCCTTAAAATGGTTAGATCACACGTCTTCCGTGAGAGGAGAAATCGTGTCCCATTTCCCTTAAATCCAAATATCTTCAGATGATGCACTGTGGCTCGTAAATCTCATGGAAAATGGCTCATAACGTAGTATCAACCCTTCTGTAATAATCCTGTCTTGATATGTTGAGATTATGTGGAACAATATGATACTTTCCCTTGTAAAATACGAGTAGGAAATTAAATGTGTGTTTAAAATAAATTGTCTTTTAACTTAAAACCGTGTTTAAACTATAATAAAATAATTATTTATTTATTTGCAATATGTACGGTAAAAAGCACCAATATTTCTCTATAACTATTGGTTACAATTATGAGAAAGCGTGGTGACAAAGCATCTTATCACATACTTTATTTATTTGTACAATGTTTAGACATTGATATGACTGCCTCGTTAGTCTAGTGGTCCCAAGCGCGACTGCTACGCAAGAGATCCTAGGTTCGATTACCAGGTCGAGCAAAGTGTTATTTGGTTTTTCTATGAAATTCTCAGTGGCAGCTCGGAGTCTGGATTTGTGCCCGGTTAATGGCAATAAGCTCACCCCCTATTACATGGGACTTAAACATACCGGCGAAATGTGGGTGTACATTAGTACACCTCTGCCTAGCCCTTCGGGGAATACAGACGTGATGGTATGTTATGTTATGTAATTTGGATATTTGAATAGATACTCTAGAAGTGAATGTCGAAACGTCAAAGTCATGTGCATATTAATAATTGATTATCATGCGCTTAAATTAATTTTGAGGAAACCTGCATGCTTTAGGAAATAATCTTAACGGCGGGGTGTGAAGTCTGCAAACCCGCAGTAAGCTAGCGTGATGGACTATAGCCTAATCCCCCTCTTTCTGAGTGGAGACCCGTGCCCAGCAGTGGGACAATATATAGGTTGATCATGATGGTGAATGGCAATAGGCTCGCCCCCTATTACATGGGACCTAAACATACCGGTGAAATGTAAGTATTGAAGCGTCGGTAGCCTAATGGCTAGGGCGTCGGACTTGCGATCATATGGTTGCAGGTTCGAACCCCACCCATTGCACTACCGACGTGAACCCACTCGTAACACAAGCATTTAGCTTAGCACGAGGGGTTAACAAGAATACTAGTAATGTGTGACCCACATTGCTAGTTAGCTTTTTTTTAAAAAAAAAAGTGTACATTAGACAACCCTGTCTCACGCTTCAGGGAAAACAGGCGTGGTGATATGTACATAAAGAGTGCGGAAACCTGCATCACGGCATGCCTAAGAGATTTCCTTGACAGTATGTGAAGTCTGCCAACCCGCAGTAGGCTAGCTTCGTGGACTATAGCCTAAACCCTCTCGTTCTGAGAGGAGACCCGTGCCCAGCAGTGGGACAATGTAATTGGTTGATGATGATAATTTTTCATTTAAGCAGGTATCCGGTATCACGAACACCCTATGTAATACAAGTTTTCTTTTAAGCTGAACGTTTTAAAATTTCATGCACGGAGACGCATGAAATGTTACCGTCCCGTGCTGAAACGGTTTCATAAATTATTTGTCGTTGCAATTTTGTGCGAGTTCAGCGGCGCATCTTAATGCAGATTTGATAAACTGGCTCAGAGGTTGTGTTATCAAGGTTTAGTAGTACTATCACGACTGCGGTCCGGACGGGTAAGGCAGAGGTGTGATATACACACAGTTCTGTATGTTTTTTGGATCCTAGATTGTAGCGAGCAGAGCCATTTTATAAATAAAAGCTTACTGATTTAAATGTTTTAAAAATGTTTTTTTTTTTAAGATTAATAAAGATGCCATATTGTAGATGCAATGCAAAATCTATTGTCTTATCTTAATCAGACCACTACGTAAACTAGCAATGTGGGTCGCACATTTATAGTATTCTTGTTAACTCGCTAAAATGCTTGTATTACGAGTGGGTCCACGTCGGTAGTGCAATGGGTGGGTTTCGAACCGGCAACCACATGAGCGCAAGTCCGACGCCCTAGCCATTAGGCTAACGCCACTGCCGCGTCAAATTCATTAGATATTTTTTGTCTGACTTCGAAAAAAGAAGGTTAGGTGACACGAAGTGTAGGTGGAAACTTAAGTACAGTTCGTTAAAAAAGAACTCCACTTGCCTGAAGATAGCCGTTCCGAACTACCGCGCTGGGAAAATCGCCTAATTAAGTGTTTTTTATACATAAATATCGAATTTAATAAAACAAAATAATCAAAAATGTGAAACATAATTATATGACCCCAATCGTCTTTACTCTTTCTATAAAATTTTACCACTGCTAAATCACTTGCGGACAACTTCTAGTTCGTCTAGTTATTTCGAACAAACCTTATGTAATGTAAATTTATAAATTAATCTATAGGTAGTGTACATTTTAATACAACGAATAATTATAATACAAATAATAAACAGTCATATTTCATTTGAAAATACGAATGAATATTGTGACGTAATATTTTTTTTTATTTGTGTATTGAGGGTACTTTGATAAATAACAATGCTTTGAGCACATTTCGCGCGGTGCGTCATTCGTACCAACCAGTAATACTTAGCACCTTGAGACGAATGCACGTTCGATTCCTCTCAAGACTAATTGTGTCGTGGATTAAATTTTGAATTTAGAATTTCAATAGTATATTTTTTTAATTGTATGATTTTTAAATTTGTAATATATGAACAATACTAATTAATTTTGTGTTATGTTTTTGGGGTGCAACGTACTGTGACTTTAAGGATTTTTTATACTAGTTGCCTGCCGATTCCAGAAATCCTTTCTAATAACGGCGTGCTGTGAAGGTACGCTGGAGTTCAGATGACCACGATCAAGGTAAGTGTTGTTTAATTGCATTTTTCAATGTCAATAATGTTAGAAAGAAAAATAGTTCTATACCGTGTGGCGTATTGATAATCAATAAATAATAGGCAACTCCATAAGTTTCCCCTTTCACCCGGTATACTAGGTACAATCGCCAGCACATCGGGTTATACAAAACTATCAAATTGCTCCAAATGATTTTTAACCCTTAAAATGTTCGTGATTAAGTTCAAAACCGACTGAGAAAAATTGACATTTTGTGATATCCTGATAAACTGGCGACCGAACATTGCATTGCATAGTTTGTTAGTGTTCGACTAAACGCGTTATACGGTGCCATGATTCTCGCGCTTAGGCATTTTTTTTGACTACTTAAAAAAATTCGACCTCATTTTGTTCCCACGAAAAGCTAGGGAAAAATGTGTCCAATGTGTATAATGTGTATGAATGTGGACGAAGCAAAAGAAGTATGCAAGAATCGTAGCAGATGGCGTTCTGTAGTTTCTGCCTGAGTGTATGTACCTATCTACAAAAAAACTTATTTGTTTGTTTTGCTAACGGTTTCACTTATGGTTATTCTTTCTTCAATAAAATGTGATATGGACCAGTGGGAGTGTTTACAGACCAACCTAATAGTATACCCGACGTTATAGCTTATTAATTTTAATTTTATTTCTCCTTGCGTTCCTTAGATAAGTGGAAAGTTTTGTTTATCACTATCACTACATAGTATAAAACAAAGTCGTCCCGCTGTCTGTCTGTCCATATGTAGTGTTAGATCTTTAAAACTACGCAATGGATTTTTATGCGGTTTTTTTAATAGATAGAGTGATTGAAAAGGAAGGTTAATATGTATAAGGAATACATATTTTAGAACGGAAAAGTCGAGATAACACGCGGGCGAACCCGTGGGCGGAAAGCTAGTATATAATAATTGTAAGCCAACGCACTTGTTTCGGAGATAATATCCTATTGTTTTTTTTTTGTTGATTGTTTTAAAACTGCTTGATCGATTTCGATAAAATTTGAGTGATACCATCTCTGTATGTAAGTATGACCTACCAAACAAAAAAATATCAAAATCAGTATAGGTAGACAGTATATTGGTAGTTTATATTTTAGAAAAGGTCCCGTTAAAATTTTATCGAAATCGGTCGAGCAGTTTTAAAGAAATCAATAAAAATTTACAAACTGTTTGCATCGATGATTAATCAGATTAGTTTGACCAACAAAATTAAATATTATATGTATATGAACAAAACCTTTTTAACAAAAAACTACAACCAATAAAAATCTAAAAACTGTTTGCATCGATGATATTATTAGATTAGTTTGACCAACAAAATTAAATATTATATATGAACAAAATCTTTTTAACAGAAACCTACAACCGCCTTAAAAAATATATTATATCTAAAACAATTTCGGAAGTCCGTGGCGAAAACAAATAAACCACTCAAATTAAAGTCACCGACTTCCGAAACTGTTTTAGACAAAACATTATTTTTATATTATCATATGATGGGAATTCCTCCCCTAGAATTTGTCGGACATCAAACCAAGTCAAACATTATGACGGTATTGGTCACAAAGCCAAACACTGCCAGCTAGGTAACCTCATTCATCAAATCGTACCATATATCATAGTTCGGAGTTAAGTCAATACAATTTCTATTTGAGTTTGCTTTCAACAAATTTAGTTGGTTTGTTTGTGTGTGGATTTATTGCTTACGAACCTACCCAGATATTAAATGTACGTACCTACGGTTATATACATTTCTTCAGTGCAGTGATAGCCTTGTGATATGACCATTGGACTGCCAAATCAGAGGTGTCGAGTTCGAATCACTCTCTCTTTTCAAAGTCATGTGCGTTAATTAATTATCACGCGCTTAAACGGTGAAGGAAAACATCGTGAAGAAACTTGCATGCCTGAGAAATTTTCTCGGTGACGAGTGAAGTCTGCCAACCCGCAGTAGGCTAGCGTGGCGGACTATAGCCTAATCCCTCTCCTAGTGAGAGGAGACCCGTGCCCAGCAGTGGGACAATGTAATGGGTTGATGATGATGATGATGATGATGTGATATGACCATTGGACTGCCAAATCAGAGGTGTCGAGTTCGAATAACTCTCTCTTTTCAAAGTTATGTGCGTTAATTAATTATCACGCGCTTAAACGGTGAAGGAATCACTGAGAGATTTTCTTGACGGCAAGTGAAGTCTGCCAACCCGCAGTAGGCAAGCGTTGTAAACTGTAGCCTCAATCCTCTCGGAGACCCGTAGGCCAACAGTGGGACAATTATGGATTGATGATGATAAATTTCTAGTACAAGTGCCTCTGTTTTTTTTTTATGGGATAACTCGGCAAACGAGCAGGCGAGTTACCTGATGGTAAGTAGTCATCGCCGCCCATGGACATCTGCAAAACCAAAGCAGTTGCAGATACGTTGCCGAGCCTATTTAGGGAAAGGGAGGGGAAGGAGAAAAGGAGAAGGAAGGGGATTGGGGGAGGAATTGGGCCTCCGGCCCTCTCGCTCACCGAACGAAGCGCAGTAACGAAACGCTACTACTCGGACGTCGGTCTTCTGCGAGAGTGTGGTACTTCCCCGGCCAAGCCGGCCCATTCATGCTGCGAACAACGTGGCCCTACCACAACAAAAGTGAGCTCTGTGAGCTATAGACCTCGTGAGTCTATCTAAGCATTGTTTAAAGCTGAGTTAAACCCACCCATTGCACTACCGCGTGTACCCACTTATAACACAAGCACTTAGCTTAGTACGAGTGGTTAAGAATACTAGTAATGTGCAACACACATTACTAGTGCCTTTTTAAAAAAAACGCCTGTCTGGATTTTATCGCTACGATTCATAAGTCGCGGCCGTCACCACTAGGCCAACATCACTCCGTATAGCCATGTGACTGTGTACAATGTTGCTATTTATCAAAAGGAACCCATTTTAGTCCAACAGATCCGTAATATACTATAAACCCTTCAAAGGCTTATCATATACGTTATCTAGGCGTGGCCCTTCGCAGGATTCCCATCAAACTTGCAAGTACCTACAGATTTGTTCCCAAGAGCTAATTTGAAACGTGATGTGGTTCTGAAAGTGATATGACATGATATCTTATGCGAGCAATATTTATATAACATACCATCACCATTGTTTTCGCCAGTTAATAAAGAAACGAAAAAAAAAACAACTTTTAAAAGTGTCTTTGAAAGATCTATTTACAGAAATAAATATCATTTCAATTCATAACAATAATTTCATCATTTCATATATAGAAGTCTACATTATCAAAACAAAAAAAAAATACGATGTACCTATCTACTCAGACATGAATGGCTAGTCTCTGTTTTTATAAGTGGTGGTAGACAATAGGTATTACCCATGTGAAGACATAGCTTGAAATAATTATGAATACTGAATATATATTTCTTTTTAATGCAATCATCATCATCATTACATTGTCAATTACATTGTCCCACTGCTGGGCACGGGTCTCCTCCCAGTATGAGAGAGATTAGGCTATAGTCCACCACGCTAGCCTACTGCGGGTTGGCAGACTTCACACGCCGTCAAGAAAATCTCTCAGGCATGCAGGTTTCCTCACGATGTTTTCCTTCACCGTTTAAGCGCGTGATAATTAATTGTAAATACGCACATGACTTCGAAAAGTCTGAGGTGCGTGCCTTAGATTCGAACTCGAGACCTTTGACTTGGCAGTACAATGGTCATAACACTAGGCTATCACTGCACTTAAAAAAATGCAATGCCAGGACATTATTAGGTACTTAGCGGTAGAACATTTGAGAATTCTGGGGTAGCTTGTCTACCACCGTAGACGAATTCTAGTAGCACTGCAGTCCTACCGCCTGATGACGTATTTTTTTACAAAATCATTGCAAAAGATTGTATTTTAAACGAATATTTAAGTTGAAAATTGTATCACCCGCGGGTGTCGTAAAGTGCTCAGCGCTTCACAGGCGCTTCAAAATTTATTACTATTCACGCCAGGGGGCGCTACGTGATCTCCCTTCTTCGGTATCCTTGTTTTATCTTCACGCCCCCATTGCTTGGAGGGTAGTAGATCTGCCAGATGAATTAAGACAACATGATTGGCGCGGCCGCAATGTCGGTCGGCTTCTGTCTCACTGGTGGCGGGTTGAATCCCCGACCGGGACACTAACCAACCAACACACGATACCAATTATTATTCGCAAGACTTATAATTATATTTAATTTATAATCATCTGCAGCAGGACTGCCTCGTTACTCTAGTGGTCCCAAACGCGACTGCTACGCAAGAGGTCCTGGGTTCGATTCCCAGATCGAGCAAAGTGTTATTGGGTTTTTCTATGAAATTCCCAGTAGCAGCCAGGATTTGTGCCCGGTTAGTGGCAATAGGCTCGCCCCCTATTACTTGGGACCTAAACATACCGGCGAAATGTGGGTGTACATTAGTACACCTCTGCCTAACCCTTCGGGGAATACAGGCGTGATGGTATGTTATGTGTATAATCATAAATAATAATACATACTTAGGGTAAAATGGGGGAATGGCAGTCAGCGGGCAATGCCGGTCACGTCAAAATATAAAACTTCCAGCAACATTATGCAATCGCTACTAGTGTCGCCATGTAGTATGCGGCCGAGTAAACTAATTTACCGAGCGGCGCCATAGTCTTTCGCGCGCAGTGAGTGTGACAGCTGTGTACAGGTTCTGACGTGTTTTGTTGTAATAAAATCGAAAATAAAGTGACTTATACCAATTAATATCTTTCTTAAAGTTAATTACTGTACGTTTGCAAGTGTATTGTATGTACTTGTTGGATTTTATGAAAGTTAATTACATTTTTCGTGACTAAGCAAAAAATGTAATTAACTATTCCCCGCTATTCCCCCATCATACCCTTCCCCCATACATATTTATAAAAGAGATTACAAAATGCAAATAGAGGTTGTATTCGCGACTAACCAATAATCGGGAATTATTTTGATTGTATAAATTTCCTGTGTAATAATTATGTCAACATAAATATGTACCTACTGCTTATTATTGTATAAAAACCGGCCAAGTGCGAGTCGGACTCGCGCACGGAGGGTACCATTACGATTTATGACATATTAAAAAAAACTATTTACTAGATCTCGTCCAAACCAATTTTCGGTGGAAGTTTACATGGTAATCTACATCTTATATTTTTTTAGTTTTATCGTCCTCTTATTTTAGAAGTTACAGGGGGGGGGACACACATTTTACCACTTTGGAAGTGTCTCTCGCGCAAAATATTCAGTTTAGAGTAAAATAATATTGAGGTACATATGGGTTTGATGAAAAAAAAATTTTGAGTTTCAGTTCCAAGTATGGGGAACCCACAAAATGTATTGTTTTTTTTCTATTTTTGTGTGAAAATCTTAGAATACATCTACTTACCAAGTTTAAACAGCATAGTTCTTATATTTTCGAAAAAAAGGGTGTGACTCGATCGGACAGACAGACATTACGAATCTATAAGGGTTTCGTTTTGCCATTTGGCTACGGGACCCTAAAAAGGGTGGTAAACCATAAAACGGGTTCATTTTCTTGCCGTCAGTTGAGTAGCAATGAACGCTGATCCTAAAGGCTCCGAATTATTTCTTCTGCGACGATTATCCTGCTGTTTCGTTACCGCCCGCCATTACACTTTTGCGGGCGCACTACCGCGCGTCCAGATTATCACCCCTTTTTCAGGAAGGGTTAGGCAGAGATGTACTAATGCAAAAGCGTCGCTATTCAGGTCGCACTAAACAAATGAACAAGCCTATTGCCACTTCTAAATATAAACTCTGAGTGAGAACACCTTCTTTAGTACAAAGTTTTTTTTATAAGTCGCTAATAGGTTCCGTGATTGCAGTTTAACTCTTTTTAAAAATAGTTTGCTGTTTTTCAAAGAGAATATATTCATTTTAATAAATCATCTACTTAGCCTTACAGCAGAAAAAAACGGTTTCTGGCAGGGTTCGAACATGCGTCCCGTGGAAAAAAAAATCAAATACCTATGTGAATGGTCTAAATAAAAATAAAAACATCTTAATGAATTACTGCAGACACCACTATCACTAATGTCTTGCTGTTCCCGCAAAATCACCGCAAAGGTAACAGACAGCCTGATTCACCTGGCTTGCAGCAATTAGTGTCGCGAGAGCGCGGCCAGACACTCCACTGACACTCGTCGTGTTGTGAGAGGCGACACTCGTCTAATTAGAGAAGCGAGACCGCTCTACCTTGTGGTGACCATGTTGTAGATTTTGTGGGACATACTGGTTATTTTTTTTATTATATTTTAGCATTAAATAATGTTTGCCTCATTAGTCTAGTCGTCCTAAGCGCGACTGGTCCTGGGTTCGATCTCCAGCTCGCGAAAAGTGTTATTGGGTTGTTCTATGCAATTCTCAGTAGAAAGAAAAAGATTTATTCGGCCACACGCAGGAGACCAAAAGAAATAACCAAAACAGTTTGAGAAAACAGAAAAAAAACCCTGCATGAGAACCGAACAGGCCCTGTCTCAGCATATTGCTACGACATAATAAAATTCCGCAGCGCTGATTTTCAGATAGGCCCTATATTATTGAAACTCGAAGTAGTAGCTCGGAGTCTGGATTTGTGCCCGGTTAATGGCAATAATCTCGTCCTCTATTTCATGGGACCTTAAGATATCGATGAACTGTGGGTTTACTGCGTGTACACCTCTGCCCAACCCTTTCAGTAAAACAAGTGTGATTATGTTACCTATATCGTTTACGCTTTTACCAATCCACAATATTCACAATTCCACGGCTTGGTGGCCATCCAATCCGTAACGAGACGCAATAAATAAGGGCTTCATACAGAGATCAGTGATCATTCCTAGTTCAGGCACATTCGTCTCAGATAATATTCCTTTTATTTTTATTCTTATTGAAATGTGATGACGATTTGTTTTTGTCTGTAGTATAAGTTGTACCTATTTTTATTAAGGGGTACTTAGATAGCACTTTTAATGGTACTGAGACCTAGTCCTTCGAGGAGTACATGCATGATGTATGTATGTTATTATTTTATTTCTTTCTACACATTATGGCAAAGACTTTCCTGTAATGAAAGGTCAACGTATGCTGGCATTATAGCAAGTTGCATAGCCGTCTGATAAATTGTGATCCATCAAACGTGGCTATTTTAGCCCTCCTGGTGGTATCGTCATCATCATCATCAACCTATATTAGTCAGATGCTGAACGTATGACATTGGATATATCGATATCTTAAAGATAGACTGGTAGTCAGGCTCATTCGGGCTTGTCCACAAAAAAAAGTCATAAATTGTTGTATAACAATCGGCAATGACAGTTTTACGTGCTTTTCAAAGCATGGAATGGCTTGAATTGTTAAGAATGGTCACCCATCCACGGCCTGACCGAGACAATCGCAGCTTAACCTTCCAAATCAGTTGATCAGCATAATTAAACCTTAGCCACGAGCCCTGGAAGAAAATATCCCCTCAATTCAAAAATCATGGCCACCCTACAATAGAGGCAAACGAGCGATCACAACAGCTTAAGCCGTCGCTAAGAACATTTCATTTGTGCCAACTGCAGGACTTGTGTGGCGGACTGTACGAGTGACGTCACAGTTGTGTACAACAATTGATGGGTTTTGTTGTTGGCTGTTGTTGTTTACATGAGACTGTGGTGCATTTACAAAGCTCATTCGTTATACGTTTACTTTATCTTTTACGTTTTACGTTTAATTTATCTCTAGCTTAAAAGCTAGAGATAAATTAAACTTATTTCCTACAAACATAGATATATAACATAACATACCATCACGCCTGTATTCTCCGAAGGGTTGGGCAGAGGCATACTAAATGTACACTCATGCTTCACCGGTATGTTTAGGTCCCATCTAATAGGGGGCGAGCCTATTGCCATTGACCGGGCACAAATACAGACTCCGAGTTGCTGCTGAGAATTTCATTGAAAAACCCAATAACACTTTGCTCGATCTGGGGATAGTACCTAGGACCTCTAGCGTAGCAGTCGCACTTGGGACCACTAGACTAATGAAGCAAGCATACATAGGTACACTCACAAGTATTCCTGTAGAGGTATTAACTACAAACCGTCACTTACAATAGGCTAGTTGAGTGTAATTTTTTTATAGACTTATAAAAATGCTTACTATAAATAGAACCGATTACCAAATCTAAATTATTATTGGTTCAAAAATAAGGAAGGTATAAGCATCCTTTATTAGTCTAGTGGTCCTAAGCGCGACTGCTTCGCTATAGGCCGACCGTTTAACTCGCGTATCTCCTGCGCGGTAAGAAGGGAGCGGGGGGAGATGTTAGCGATACTTAAAAAAGATACTTATTATTTTATTCTTTACCAACAGCGTTACCCGCCCCCGCTCCCTTCTTACCGCGCAGGCGATACGCGAGTTATACGGTCGGCCTATAGAGGTCTTGGGTTCGATCCCCAGGTCGAGCAAAGTGTAATTGGGTTTTTCTATGAAAATGTCACTAGCAGCCCGAAGTCCGGATTTATGCCCGGTTAATGGTAATAGGCTCGCTCCCTATTATATGGGACCTAAAACATACCGGCGAAGTGTGGGCTTACATTAGTACACCTCTACCTAACCCTTCGGGAAATATAGACGTAATGTATTATGTAAAAGTGTCTTTAATAGATCTACATATTATAGTATTGAACATACATTTATTTTAGTAGTCATTTATTATAGTTATTGAAACTGTGTTTCTAGAACGTGTTAAAAGAAAATACATAGCGTGAGTGTCGGTGAGTGGTGTGTATTGCATGTTACTTCACGGCGTGTGTTACTGAGACACAACATATAAATCTCTCGCCCGGACGAAGCGTATGCGCGAACATAGCAGGAACCCTTGAGAATTATAACACTTGAGAAAGTACGAAATAATATTTACTTTATCACAAAATAAAGGAACATTATTATCAGCCATTTCTTTCAACTTTGCTGCATAAACAAGAATACAATACATCATAAACAGCTGAATACTAATATTTTATGCGAAGGGAATTCCGTCTGCACTTTACAACTCAATTATTGGGTAACTGTTATTTTAAGTTTGTCAGATCCACATGTAGATGAACCCATTATTTTAGCCAATTTCAAAGATACAATATTTTTAACTAAAAATACGAAATTCCAATGCGTTCCAAAATAGAGCAATAAACTTCCAATAATTGCGAAAAATCAAATATGAAGCTAGCTAAAATAATTATTATATACCCTAAAGAAAAACAGTGGAGTTTATAATTCTCTTAAATTTAGTCGACAGAAAATAACAATTAATAAATTAACAATGCCCTATTTTTTTTTATTCTGTCAAGATTGCATTGAGTACTTAACATAATAACATAATTTTAGGTTGCAAAATCAGTGTTTTAAAAGTGTTTAATATCACATTCCAATTTTAAAGTCCTGCCTTACATTTGTATTGTTACGAGCTGGGGTTCGGGATAAATTAAATAAACCAATTTACCAATACACAAACAAACACTTTAATTAAATACACTAAAACACAACAGAAATCACCACAACGTCACTATAGTTGTACACTACACTCAACAATATGGCACAGTTAATCACTTGTTAATTCACTTCGATCTTCACTTGTTCGCTTCCAACACAAGACTACTCTGCCTAGCCCTCACGACCGGTATTTATACGCGCGATGAAGATTCCAGAGTCGAATGGTCGCGATTAGTCGATAAAAATCGTGTAGGTACCTAACCGCCTATTGTTCCGGGCGTTGACCCGTGACCTTGGCCTTGAACTGTTATTATTTGCGTGGGGTGCGGTCGGGTACATTCTTTTGAGTTTCGACGTGCTTCTATGACGGATCTAGAACCTTCGTGGCCTATCCACGTTTTTCTATTAGTTACTCGGCGTAACAGTATTAGAACTGGCCTTGCCATTCTCACGCACATCACCCCAGGAGCGTTTCCATTCTCAAAGTAGCACAAACTCGATATTGCTGCCGTGACACTTATAGACAAAGTCGTCTCGCTCAGCGCGGTTCAAATGAGAATCCTGTTATAGAGCCGCCTTTGATTTTGGTACATAAACGAATTCCTGAAGCGAGGAATAAGATCGTACTGTATATTTGTGGTCGGAATGGCTCGAGGATCTTTTAGACCCTTTGGGCATTGACACCTACAACAAGGATTGAGTATAGGCGAGTTGGCAGGCTTTCCTACATTGGATTCAAACTTAAGACTTGGCAGTCATTTGGCACTTGGCTATCAATGCTCAAAACTTTAAAAAATATACACATATTATTACGCCTATATTCCCTGAAAGGTTAAGCAGAGATGTACTAAATTTACACTCGCAGTTCGCCAGTATGTTTAGGTCCCATATAATAGAGGGTAAGCCTATTGCCATTAACCGGGCACCAAGAATTTCATACAGATACTTTGCTCGACCTAGGAATCGCACAAAAGATCTCCGCGCTTTAGACATCTAAACTAATAAGGTAGTTTAATAAAAAGTAAATAAAAAATTTACTTATGTAATTATATACATACATAGTTTTCCAATAGAGGCTCGCCCCCTATTACATGGGACCTGACCCTATTACTATCATCATCATCAACCCACTACATTGTCCCACTGCTGGGCACGGGTCTCCTCTCAGAGTGAGAGGGATTAGGCTATATAGTCCACCACGCTAGCCTACTGCGGGTTGGCAGACTTCACATGCCGACAAGAAAATCTCTTAGGCATGCAGGTTTCCTCACGATGTTTTCCTTCACCGTTTAAGCGCGTGATAATTAATTATTAATACGCACATGACTTCGAAAAGACAGAGGTGCGTGCCTTGGATTCGAACTCGAGACCTTTGACTTGGCAGTCCAATGGTCATATCACAAGGCTATCACTGCACTCTATTACTATCAAGCGGTTTCTTATTCAAACTCCGAGCTGATACTGAGAAATCCATAGAAAAACTCAATAACACTTTGTTCGACATAGTAATACGACCTCCGTGCTTATGACCTCCAGACTAATGAAGCAGTTTAAAAAACAAATAGTAAATCGATAAATCTCAGCAGATTTCAACATCGATATTACTTTCACATCAGAATAAAAATCAAATCACAACATTATACTACAACGAAACATTGTAGCCTGTTTGAAATTTTATATTTCAAGCGAGATTTATCGCTCGCGTCGAGAATATCAATGTTAAACGTTTTAAACGACGATACTTTGTAAAAAACTATTCGCTTTTGTAATATTTAAATGCAAACTTGGAAACATTTTGTATTGTTTTTTTTTTATGGGATAACTCGGCAAACGAGCAGGCGAGCTACCTGATGGTAAGTAGTCATCGCCGCCCATGGACATCTGCAAAACCAAAGGAGTTGCAGATGCGTTGCCGAGCCTATTTAGGGAAAGGGAGGGGAAGGAGAAAAGGAGAAGGAAGGGGATTGGGGGAGGAATTGGGCCTCCGGCCCTCTCGCTCACCGAACGAAGCTCAGTAACGAAACGCTACTACTCGGACGTCGGTCTTCTGCGAGAGTGTGGTGCTTCCCCGGTCAAGCCGGCCCATTCATGCTGCGAACAGCATGGCCCTACCACAACAAAATAGAAATACAAATGGATTGTTTTACTGGTACATTATTATTTCATATTTGGCAAATTTGTCTGTGACTACTATCCCACTAGTGGGCAAGGGTCTCGTCTAGAGCGAGAGAGGTTAGGCTATAGTCCACCACGCTAGCGTACTGCGGGTTGGCAGACTTCAGACGGCATCGAGAAAATCTCTCATGAATGCTGATTTCCTCGCGTTGTAAATTATATTAGTACCAAGTGTAATAGTAGTAATAGTAATATTCTTTATTGATATAAAAAGTGTATATAATAGGAGTATGCTAACCCGCAGTAGGGTAGCGTGGTGGACTATAGCCTCATCCCTCTTATTCTGAGAGGAGACCCGTGCCCAGCAGTGGGATCATATATAATGGGTCGATGATTACGTCTATATGCTCGCTCCTTATTACAAAGGATCTAAATACATACCGGCGAACTGTGGGTGTAAACCCAATAACACTGGGGATCGAACCCAGGACCGCGTAGCAGTCGCGCTAAGGCCCACCAGACTTATGAGGCAGTCTCAACTCTAACATAATAATGCGTTTACTCTTCGTAAATAATTTTAGGAGAGGTTTTTGTCAACGATCTGTCTTGCGAACCAACTATACAATATATATTTGCTATTCCATTACTCATAAGTTACGTTTGCGGCGGGGCCCGCGACGCGACGCCCACAAAGCTGGGCCGCGTCGCGGGAAAACAATAGCTTGAGAATACACCGCACGGTTCCGTCACATACAAAGAGTGGCAGATATATGTACTAGATGTGTTATTATCACTAAATATTTTCGATATATATATATATATATATATAGGTATACTAGCTTTCCGCCCACGGCTTCGCCCGCGTGGTTTCTCGCCATTTCAGCATTAAATTTTTTCCCGTTTTTGCAACATTTTTCACTTAAGCTCCGCTCCTATTAGTCTTAGCGTGATGATATATAGCCGATAGCCTTCCTCGATTAACGGGCTGAGTTCCTGAGATTAGCGCGTTCAAGCAAACTAACGAACTCTTCAGCTTTATAATACTAAGTATAGATTAGTATACACAAGGTGAAATTGAAATCGTGGGTATAATCTATACTAATATTGTAAAGAGGTAAAGTTTGTGAGTTTGTGACGTTGTAGGATGTAATCTCTGGATCTATTGAACCGATTTTGAAAATTATTTCACCAATAGGAAGCTACATTATTCCTGAGTGGCGTAGGCTTTATTTTATACCGAAAAATTAATAAGTAAGAAACGTATAGTCCACGCGGGCGAAGCCGTGGTCAGAAAGCTAGTTTCAAATAAACACGCTTCTTATAATAGTCGGCGCCATCTAGTTAAAAAAATGTAAAAAATCGACTTGTAAAAGTGTCCTGAAAAGATCTATTTACAGAAATAAATATCATTTCATTTCATCATTTCATATCAATACTATTTGCATTAAGACTAAAATAACGCAAAATAAAAATATTTTAATACAGGTATGAATAGCCAAAATATCTAGAATTCTTGATAAAGTAGGCTATTCTAGCGAAAAAGGAAAAAAAATTAAAAACTGAAATATCAATAAATATTCAAGTATCAAAATCTTGAAGACTGCGAATGCAGCGCAAAACGTAGAAGTCTGTTAACGAAACATTACATTATAATACTATTAAGGCTTTATTAATTTGCGTAGGTAGTCCTAACAAATACTAGACAAATTTTTGTTGTGGTAGGGCCACGCTGTTCGCAGCATGAATGGGCCGGCTTGGCCGGGGAAGTACCACACTCTCGCAGAAGACCGACGTCCGAGTAGTAGCGTTTCGTTACTGCGCTTCGTTCGGTGAGCGAGAGGGCCGGAGGCCCAATTCCTCCCCCAATCCCCATCCTTCCCCTTTTCTCCTTCCCCTCCCTTTCCCTAAATAGGCGGCGATGACTACTTACCATCAGGTAGCTCGCAAGCTCGTTTGCCGTGTTATCCCATAAAAAAAACTAAAAAAACTAATAGGTTCAATGGATGTCCACGACTTCAATTTCACCTTGTATAAAAATGTATCTCAATTTCACTTGGTCATATAACTTAAAAAAGACTTGAATCTATTTCATTCATCTTTTCTTAAGTTTTATTAGGTCCTCATTGAAAAAATTGCGCTGCATAATTATGCCTGCCATCATTATATTAAAATTACGCCGACGCCGACTTCAATAGTATTAAAAATCTAAAACATTGACTTGTAATAATGTATGTACAGTGGGTTAAAGCTGACCCACCCTAGATGGGCCGGCGGCGTCTAAGTGGATCAGGTAACAGCTATAACCCACTGTACTAGAAAAACAAAATTTTGGACAGTCATATCCAGTCTCTATAACTCCATGTCACTCTTCCGCCTCTCACAAGCACATCTATTTAAGGATGTCAATCCTCACACCCGCTTTCCTTGAAAGCGTAGGCAGAAATACGAAAGCTATCAACATTAAACCTGTCTGCACTGGATTAATCTAAATGCCGTGGGATTGCAGATGTCTGCAGATAAATCGAGATATCGCTGTTTATTCTATCCTACTGCAAAAGTAAGACGATTTTTGTCTTTTTAAGAGTAAAGCGTAGGCAACTATTATAGGCTATGACTGCTTCATTAGTGTATTATCCTAAGTGCGACTGCTACGCTAGAGGTCCTGGATTTGATTTCCAGGTCGAGCAAACTGTTTTAAGGTTTTTCTATAAAATTCTCAGTAGCAGCTCGGAGTCTGGATTTGTGCTCGGTTAATGGCAATAGGCTCGCCCCCTATTACATGGGACCTAAATATACGGGAGTGTTGGTATAAGTACACCTCTGGCTAACCCTTCGGGGAATACAGGCGTTGTGGTATGTATATATTATGGGCTATGAAAGCGTAGGCAGCTACGAAACCGTAGGCATCTTCGAAATCATAAGCAGCTACTAAATCGTAGGCAACTACGAAATCATAGGCAGCTACGAAACCGTAGGCATCTTCGAAATCGTAGGCATCTACTAAACCGTAGGCAGCTACGAAACCGTAGGCAGCTACGAAGCCGTAGGCATCTTCGAAATCGTAGGCATCTACGAATCCGTAGGCATCTTCGAAATCATATTATTATGCAACTACGAAATCGTAGGTATCTTCGAAATCGTAGGCAGCTACGAAAGCGTAGCTTGCTACCTCCGTAGCCACGTAGCAATTGCGTAGCCATTCACTCTAATATACCATTATCTTTTCTCATTTAACTCGGTATTAAATCCTTTGATATAAAAAAAGCTTTTATAAAGTAATTTAGTATTATATTGAGGTCGTAACCATTGAGCTAATGTGCTATAAAGGTAGATGTAGGTGCTCGATAAAGCACGATTGTACTTCGTTGGCACTTAAAATCTTATTGTATTATAATTGGATTTACTTACGAAAAAAAACATTTTTGCCTTGAAGTAGGAATGAGTTTGTCTAATGGATATGTGCGTATTATTATAGGAAGGAATGTGGAGGGGCGTATCAAGTCTGCTGATCCGCATTAGGCTAGCGTGATGGACTATAACCTAATCCCCCTTAATTTATTTTTATTTTACTGTTTCATTAGTTCAGTGATCGTCAGCATGACTGCTACGCCCTGGCTTCGATTCCCCGGTCGAACAAAATGTTATTGCGTTTTTCTACGAAATTGACAGTAACAGCTCGATTCTGCCCAGTTAATTAAAATAGATTTGACTTCTACTTTATGAGACCAGCGTTAATGTGAGCGAATATTAGTACACCTCTGCCTAACCCTAACACAGGCGTGATAGCATGGTTGGTTTGATGTATTAACAGTGGTTACCAACCTCACGTTCCCACTACCCATAGGTTCTGTTCTAGGAAGCTCAACCCAGAATATCATAACATAACATACAACATACCATCACGCCTGTATTCCCCGAAGGGTTAGGCAGAGGTGCACTTAATGTACACCCACAGTTCGCTGGTATGTTTGGGTCCCATGTAATAGGGGGCGAGCCTATTGCCATACACCGGGCACAAATCCAGACTCCGAGCTGCTACTGAGAATTTCATAGAAAAACTCAATAACAGTTTGCTCGACCTGGGGATCGAACCCAAGATCTCTAGCGTAGCAGTCGCGATTGGGACCACTAGACCAACGAGGCAGTCAGACCAGACAGACCCAGAATATCCTTCGCTGTAAATCTATATTGTAACTTGTCTTAAACTCTAAACGTGAATGCTGACTGCGGCAGAAGCGGTGAGCTGGCCATATTTCCCAGGAGAGCTGTGAGGTTGGGTATTATTGCCGCGGTACTCCTATATGCATATGTTTATGGTTGCTGGTAGAAACTGGATGGAAAAAGCGGGTGAAATGGCCCTAATTGGGAAGCCCACGCCCAGCAGTGGATTAATAAAGGCCGATAATGATGATGATCTTTGCGTTAGGTAGCCTAATGTGATCACGTGGTTGCCGGTTCGAAACCCCCCATTGCACTACCTACGAACCCACTCGCAAGTCGCAACACGAGCATTTAGCTTAGCACGAGGGGTTAACAAGATTACTAGTAATATGCGATACATATTGTTAGTAAGCTTTTTAAGAAGAAAAAGATGTGCTACCCAGTAAAACTGAGATATTTTTTTAAGTACTAAAAGTAAATTAAAGTAAATTTTGTTGTTTCTGATTAAGTATATAAAGTTCTTATTCATATATTATGAGTGTAACATCAATCTGCCCTTGTCGGGCATACAATAATTAAAGAATGGAATGGATTATCCAAATTATTTACATAACATGATTATATCCTATTTTTGTATTCCAAGAATTCATTCACAGTATAAGAGCATTTATTGTAATTAAATGACAAAAAACATACGGGCCCCTAGACAATGTCACATCTTCACGTGACATATCGAAAGGTTATGCCAATTCCATACATTTCTGATATCTAACTTCGTTATTGATTATAACGATGTGACATTGTCTAGGGCCCCAGGTCGCCTGATGATAAGCGTCAACCACAGACTATAGACGTCAGCAACACCAGAGGTATCACTAACGCGTCATCTTGAGAACTCTAGGCAGAGATGTACTCAAAGTACGGTCGCCAGCAAATCAGGTTACCACAAAATGTCAAATTTACTCAATCGATTTTGAACATAATCATCAAAGGTTTTTAAAATCATTTGGAGAAATTTAAAAATAGTAATTTAATTTAAAAAATATACTTAATTAAAAATTTAATTTTAGAAAATGTAATGCAAAATTTCAATGCAATCGGTGACGAACTTTCGGAAGTTTTTTATTATTTGAACAACTGCACATATACATTTTCATTTAACTATAACTATATAGATTTACCCATTAAGTCCTTACCTGAAAGTTGTGTTTTCTAGACTAATAGAACTACATCGTTTATTCTGACTACCCCCTAGAGTGCATAGAACATAAACAACGCTATTCTTAACCGAATTTATGAGATACGGAGGAACCAAAGTGCCCACAAAAGTGCCGATGTGCGGCCAGTACCGCAAGATAAGAACGAGTGGCGGTTTTAGGAATTAACGCCTAAGTCTTCAGATCACTGACATACCTCTTGCAGAGCGAAAATTTCTCATGTATTGTGTTTTTGGAGCGGTGATAACAGCCGCGACTTACGAGTTGTAGGTCGTAGTTTTGAACCCAGATAAACCGCTTTACTTTGCATAATTGTGTGTAAATTATTTTATCACCACTGCTCCCAAAAACGGTGAAAGAAAACATCGCGAGGAAACCGGAATATCCTAAAACCAAATATTTGAAGACATGTGACATCTACCAACCCGCACTGGGTACGCGTAGTGGATTAGGGCCCACTCCCTCTCACCGAGAGGATGCCTGTGTCCCACCAGTGGGAACATTATAAGCCAATTATGCTAAAATGCAGTGCAGTAATAGCCTAGTGATATGACCATTGGACTGCCAAGTCAAAGGTCTCGAGTTCCAATCCAAGGCACGCACCTCTGACTTTTCGAAGTCATGTGCGTATTAATAATTAATTATCACGCGCTTAAACGGTGAAGGAAAACATCGTGAGGACACCTGCATGCTTGTTAGATTTTCTTGACGGCGTGTGAAGTCTGCCAACCCACAGTAGGCTAGCGTGGTAGACTATAGCCTATTTCCTCTCGCTCTGAGAGGAGACCCGTGCCCAGCAGTTGGACAATGTAATGGATTGATGATTATGCTAAAATAAATAAATGTAGTTTAGTAGTAGTCGTGTCGCGCTGGCACATCTACATGCCAGCATGAATGGGTCCGCACGACCGGGGAAGTATGACCCTCCCACAGAATATCGACGTCAAGTAGCAGTATGCATACTGTTGCGTTTTGCACTGTAATTGTGGTGCGCCGGAGGCCCAATTACTCCCCCAGTTTCCTTCTTCTTTACTCCTTGTACTCCCTTTTCCTTAAATAGGCTCGGCAACGCATTTGCAACTCCTTTGGTAGATGCAGAGGCAGATGTCCATAGACGGCGATGACTACTTACCATCAGGTAGCTCCCCTTCTAGTTTTCCGAGTTATCCTATAAAGAGAAGTTAATCATCATCATCATCATAAGCCCGTATTTTTTTTTAAAAAAAGCTTACTAGCAATGTGGGTCACACATTACTAGTATTCTTGTTAACCCCTCGTGCTAAGCTAAATGCTTGTATTACGAGTGGGTTCACGTCGGTAGTGCAATGGGTGGGGTTCGAACCGGCAACCACATGATCGCAAGTCCGACGCCCTAGCCATTAGACTACCGTCGCTTCAAAGTATTCGCCCACTGCTGGACGTAGGCCTCTTTAAGAGAACGCCACAAAGCCCGATTTTCAGCTCTTTTCATGCAGTTGCTGAAAGAAAAATTAATATAAAATGAGTTATAAATTATTAAGTTTTGTATCTTAAAACTATAGATTAAGTTATCCCAACATTTTAAGTTAACCTTTTCGGAGTACTTGGGTATAAAAGTCCCCTAATCAGCCCCTTTAATTGACCCCAAGGGTGGGTTATCATAAATTATAGGGTAGCAAAGCTTGCGCGATCCAATCTCGACGGAGTTTTTGTCTGAACATATTGGTTCGGTTGGAAGGGTAGTTTGGTATTTGATAAGTTATTGGGTGGGTGGATTTCGATTATGTTGTTAGATAGTCTGTTTAACTGGTTCGTATTTTTATCTCTAGAAAGAAATATACTGAAATAACGAGTGAGTGTGTGAGTTATGATATAAACAAGTTTATTCCAAAACATAGCATTAATCGGCACAAAGCGGCGGTAGCCTAATGGCTAGGGCGTCGGACTTGCGATCATGTGGTTGCCGTTTCGAACCCCACCCATTGCACTATCGACGTGAACCCACTCGTAACACAAGCAATTAGCTTAGCACGAGGGGTTAACAAGAATACTAGTAATGTGTGACCCACATTGCTAGTAAGTTTTTTTTTATGTAAGTTTTTTTTTCTAATTAAATCTATAGTTTTACCTAGTTCATTAAAAATACTTAATTGCTAAAATACTAAATCTATAGTATTAAAGACTTTTTTTAGTATAAACTATCTTGATTCCAAATTTTTTTGCATGCTTTCATTTTAAGCAAATCATGTATGACAATAATAATTGTATTATAACACCTTTGTATACCATGTTTTAAGCAAATAAATACATTCTCTCTTCTCTTATACTATGTATTTTATATTATTATAAATTACTTTGAAGGAATGCGAAAGTAACTCTGCATGTCTGTAGGTATGTAACCTTTCCACGCTTGACCGATGAACCGATTTAGATTAAATCTAGTATGGAGATAGTTTGTGATCGTGGGAGAGATTTAAGGGATATATAAGAGATACATACCATCACGCCTGTATTCCCCGAAGGGTTAGGCAGAGGTGCACTTAATGTACAGCCACAGTTCGCCGGTATGTTTTGGGTCCCATGTAATAGGGGGCGAGCCTATTGCCATTCACCGGGCACAAATCCAGACTCCGAGCTGCTACTGAGAATTTCATAGAAAAACTCAATAACACTGTGCTCGACCTGGGGATCGAACCCAAGACCTCTAGCGTAGCAGTCGCGATTGGGACCACTAGACCAACGAGTGTTTATATTATTGTATATGTATAATATTTTATTTGTTATTAGTTTAAGATTTATTGTATTGTATTATAGTATTATTTTTGATATGGGCTTTGTTGCCTGAAAAAAAAATAAGATAGTTTTAATCCCAAAAATTATTCCTGAAGGGGGTGAAAATAGGGGTAGAAATTTGTAGTATTTAGAGGGTAAATCAAGCGAAAGTATTGTATTTGGTATCAGTTTTTTACAGAGGTAGGAACTAATAATTGAAAATTGACACAATGTATTACTGTTTAAATCATGAATAAATAATGAAATAATAATAATATTGCGAAAACGAATACACATCTAGCTATAAGCAAACTACTAACTATAATATGGCAAATTCATACAATACGTTAGATTATTCTGAATTTATATATAAGTAAGTAGTATGTACTTGGTCTTTCGACTAAATATTTGTTGAATATGAATACCTTGGAACCAAGAGCATGCACTACAGTGCAGTAATACAGAGCACAAAACAAAAGTCAAATACAAATAATTTTTGCAGTTCATGTTGTAGGCAAATATGAAAATTGGACATTTTGGAAACGACTTGGCTGCCTGTGGGTAGTTAATAGCCATTTTGACTTTTTCTTAGAATTTTACTCCCAGCGACCTTTACCAGGTCGTCTGTCCATCTCGTTGGAGGTCATCCCACACTGCGTTTTCCGATGCGTGGTCTCCACTACAGAACCTTTTTGCCACAGCAATCAAATTTTATATTTAATTTTTTTACTACGCCTGTTATTTTCAATAAATCAGTTAGCTGTTCCAATATTAAGCCATTTCTTATATCCATCCAGACCACAATTTAATAGTTACCTCTTAAAGGCTTTATGGACCAATAAAATTAAACTATCAATTAGGAACCAGTTATCATAGATGTAATAAATATTTAAATGTATACGTAACATGTCACTAAGTTAGTATTATGATGAAGTCATTACCAGTGTTATTTAGATAAAAATAAATATTACCATAAATAAATATTATGACATAGCCTAGTTATCAGTTACAAAGGTCTCGAGTTCGAATCCAAGGCACGCACCTCTGACTTTTCTAAGTCATGTGCGTATTAATTATCACACGCTTAAACGGTGAAGGAAAATATCGTGAGGAAACCTGCATGCCTAAGAGATTTTCTTGATGGCATGTGAAGTCTGCCAACCCGCAGTAGGCTAGCGTGGCGGACTATAGCCTAATCCCTCTCGTAATGAGAGGAGACCCGTGCCCAGCAGTGGGACAATGTAATTGGTTGATGATGATATATTAGACATAACTACGCTGATCAACAGATCTGCAAGGTTATGCTACGCATGCCGCGGTCAGTCTACCGTTTTTAACACGGCAAGACCCCTTCCGTGCCTTTGAGAGCAGATAAAGCCATCGGTCCTGGTTGTCATACGAACACCTGTGAAAATCGTTAGTGGTAGTCAGACTTACGTCAGTCAGTAAGCCCAAAAAAGGAAAACCTTCGGATGTCAGTGTTGTCAAGAAATTAGATTGCGGAGGTCTGTTGGCAGTCGCTTTGTGTAAAAATACTGATATTCTAATTGGGGAGAAGGCTAGGAGGATGATTTATAATAATACTAGGTAGTATATTGTCTTATTTCAATATACTACCTAGTATATTACCTTTCCCTTGTTTATTTTTGTCAGCTAAAAACGGTGTTTGTAGCACGTGCGTATGAATTAGTGTATGAAGGTTTATAAATGTGGACAAGGCAAAAGGAGTATGCAAGAATCGTAGCAAGTGGCGTTCTGTAGTTTCTGCCTACCCCTATGGGAAAAAGATGATAGTGTACATATGTTTAAAAAAATCAGATGTATATGAAAAACTCTATTTTTCTTAGGGGAAATTTAGATAAAAACAAACCATCACGCCTGTATTCCCCGAAGATTTAGGCAGAGGTGGCACATTTCGCGGGTATGTTTAGGCCCCATGTAATCGGGGGCGAGACTATTGCCATTAACTGGGCACTAATCCATACTCCCGAGAACTGGGAATTTCATAGAAAAACCCAATTACACTTTGCTCGACCTGGGGCTCGAGATCAGGACCTCTGGCGTAGCAGTCACGCTTAGGACCACTAGACTAATGAGGCAGTCCATGATGAAATTTAGATATTTACTAAAAAGGCTGAAATCTCCTTACAACCTACAGCACAGCACAAACAAACCCACTACAACCCAAGTGCATATTGGCTGGACGCCAACCAGTGAATTTTTTACCACCCACAGAACGGCGTGATAGCTGAAGTTTGAAGAGGGTTCAAAATCTGCTTTCAATTTGTATTGAATTGATTTTCTGTATTGATACAAGCAAGTTGCAAATTCAAGGCACGCGCCTCTGACTTTTCGAAGTCATGTGCGTATTAATAATTAATTATCACGCGCTTAAACGGTGAAGGACAACATCGTGAGGGAACCTGCATGCCTGAGAGATTTTCTTGACGGCGTGTGAAGTCCGCCAACCCACAGTAGGCTAGCGTGGCGGGCTATAGCCCAATCCCTCCCGTACTGAGAGGAGACCCGTGCATAGCAGTGGGACAATGTAAAAGGTTGATGATGATGATGATGAAGTCATTTTAAGTCATGTTCCAAAAGGCCTAGGTAAACCATATTAATTAAAAATTAACTATTCCATCAACTATTTCAATGTCAAATGAGAAACTTGCGAAATGTCAAAAAAAGTTGCACGGTATCAATAGTGGACTTTATAGAGAAGATCCGGCAATTTCTTTCTTTCAAGAAACTCCATAGATACTTTTTTAATTTATTTTACTGAACTCGGGACCTCTAGGGTAGTAGTCGCGCTTGGAACCACTACACTTATGAGGCAGTCGTACGAAATATTATTGGGTTTTTCAATTTCAAATACTGGCGCGCGTCTGCCAACCCTTTAAGGAAAACAGGCGTGATGATATGTGTTACGAACAATGCCCAGCAATAGTCATATCTCTAGGCTTCTAAAAGGCAATTTAAATAATTAAAACAATAATAATAGCAATCGGTATTTACACAGTGATGTGCGTTAACAAGAAGTGACGCATAAAAGACATTAGACGGCTCATAACAGTGATATTTAAGTGCTAAAGTGGCACTATAGACTGTATTTTATGACTGTTATGGACCTTAATTGTTTGTAATAACGAGAAGCAATTTCTTAACCCTTAAATGTACCTTCTAAATGTTCTAACCCGACATCACACCAAAGATGTTGTCAAATCGACTGTAGTTTATTTTTATATTTACATACATACATACCATCATCACAAGGCAAAATAAGTATGCAAGAATCGTAGCAAGTGGCGTTCTGTAATTTCTGCCTACCCCTATGGGAAAAAGATGATAGCGTACATATGTTTAAAAAAATCAGATGAGAGAGATGAGATCTCGATTTTTCTTAGGGGAAATTTAGACAACATAAATAAACCACCACGTCGTATTCCCCGAAGGGTTAAGCAGAGGTGTACTAATAAACACCCACATTTCGCCGGTATATTTAGGTCCCATGTATCCCCTATTACATGGGACCTATTGCCACTAACGGGGCACAAAGCTAGACTCCGAGCTGCTATTGAGAATTTCATAGAAAAACCCAATAACACTTTGCTCGACCTGGGGATCGAACCCAGGACCTCTAGCGTAGCAGTTGCGCTTAGGACCACTAACCACTAGGCGAACTGTGGGTGTACATTAAGTACACCTCTGCCTAACTCTGCGGAGAATTCAGGCGTGATGGTATATTATGTTATTATAATCCATCAGTAATCAGAATAAATAACCGCAGCTATATCATATCTAGGAGGACTTCTAGACAAAGTAAATTATTAAAAAATAATATTATAATGCATTTGTTGTGGTAGGGCCACGCTGTTCGCAGCATGAATGGGCCGGCTCGACCGGGGAAGTACCACACTCTCGCAGAAGGCCGACGTCCGAGTAGTAGCGTTTCGCTACTGCGCTTCGTTCGGTGAGCGAGAGGGCCGGAGGCCCAATTCCTCCCCTAATCCCCTTCCTTCTCCTTTTCTCCCTCCCCTCCCTTTTCCTAAATAGGCTCGGCAACGCACCTGCAACTCCTTTGGTTTTGCAGATGTCCATGGGCGGCGATGACTACTTACCATCAGGTAGCTCGCCTGCTCGTTTGCCGAGTTATCCCATAAAAAAAAAAAATAGTTTTCAGACTAAATAACTGCAGCTTTCCCATATCTATGAGGATGATTACCCATCCATAAACTAACTCCAGCAAGCACAGCTTTAACGCTACAAATAAATTAGAATCATAACTTTTATCCAACCCCTTACTGCTACATATATTTTTAAACTCCATTTTCCTATCCCCTCAACGGCTGTATATGTTTTAGTACACGGTAAACTTTGTGGCGTAGGAATGTACCAGACATTCCTAGGCCACAAAATCCAGGCAGTAGCTAGTCAAACGATATTATGACGCAACATAAAACCACTCATGGCCAATAAAACTGCGAGCGCCCAACATAAACTTGTTTACGATTTTGACAACCTATTTTACGATGTGAAAACTGATTTCCTATACGTACCTATGATCCTGTGTGAATTGAAATCCGGTTTTGCGCTTTTTCGTGTTTGCTGAGCATGTTGTTTTTTTAGGGTTCCGTACCTCAAAAGGGAAAAATGGAACCCTTAAAGGACACTTTGTTGTCCGTCCGTCCATCCGTCTTTTTATATAATAGATTGGCTTGCGCTTGCCCACAACTAGCCTGTTAAGCAACGATGTGGTCTACGATGGAGCGAGCTTGCTTGAAACCTGTTCACTCTCATCTTGAAGACACCGAAATTGTAGGTCTCGGGTCTCACAATAGAGCAGTACGCACTATAAAACGCTTTCCATCTGTCAAGACCCTTTATCTCGGAAACACTCGGAACACTTTCGATCTTCAGGAACCCATAGAGTTTTGCAATACTAAACACTTAATCGTCCATAGATATATTGGTTCACAATCTAACGGCCAGCCACCGACAGATTTTAAACTATCGTAAAAAGAATGCGTTATATTGTAATTCATTTCCTGTTCACAATATTTAGTGGGTTTACAATATCGCTGAATTAATTAATGCAACTACCGATATTAACTATTTATCGTTGACATACGCACGCGGTTAGATTTTTTTTCCACCAATAACTACCCGATTACACTAAATCTGGTATCTAACCACCATCCTGACACGGATACGAACAAAATGCCCTTCGATTTGCCCTATCATTGGTAGAGATCGGAAATGTACAATAAATTCAACGGATACTGCTGAGTAGAGTCAAAGTACAAACTAAAACGTAAGTTCAAGTCGTTTGGTGGTTGAATATCATAAGATTCAACCACCAAATTAAAAAGAGCATTTACTTAAATGGTGCTTGACCATTCAGGTAATTATTTACATACATACACTCACGCCTTTTCCCCACAGGTAGGCAGAAACTTTGGACTGCCACTTGCAACGACTCTTGCATATCTCTTTCGGTTCTTCCACATTCATACATCTTTTCATACACACGCACCGGTTGCGGGTACTACGCACCTGACCTTTTTGGAGAACCTCGCCGATAACGATGACTCGATGACGTCCTAAGGCGACCTCTCCCGACGCTGCCACTAACATTCGCCTTATAAATTCCATTCGTTAATCCTCTGTTATTCATTCTCTCAACATGCCCAAACCATCTTAGCATATTCCTTTCAATTCGTGTCACTTTCATATTTCAGGTATCGATAACTAAATCGATTACACTACTTTTTAATATAAAAAAAATACGTTTATTTCAGGCACAAATAGACTCATATCACACAAAATAAAGTAAGATTAAAATTAAAATACTCATATACATTACTCAATTACATAATATTAGTTTTTATTGCCATTCAAGTGCACACTAATCCAATAGTGTATAATTGGATTGGACAGAAATTCAGAGACAGCCCTCAGAATACCATTGTTAGAGCGACTTAGTCTACCCCAAAAAGACGCAACACGAGTTCTGATTATGCCAAAGAAGTCTGGAACCCTCGCTTCAGAGAACATGCTCGATGCGCTGCAGTATCTCGACAACCTCATAAGAGCCCGATAGGCGTTAAGAAGGTCATATAGGTTGTTAAGAAATTTTACCTAAAATTCATTTTTGTGTCGTGTTGAGTCCAAAAGTAAAAGAGTCTAAAAGAACACTACGGTTCGCGCACCATACATATAAATACGTCTAAATCCCTTAATAACAAACAGTGTTCGAATGGCTAGGCCGCATGTTTTTGTCACCTGAAAATTTAAGGGGGCATGGCCCAAAAAGTATTTCACACAAAGCGACTGCCATCAGACCTTCGCAACTCAATTTCAGGCAAGTACCAACCGAAATTCCAAGGATAAGACAGCTTGTCCGACTTTACCTACTTATCTTGCTACACTTTGGCAGAACTTTAATAAAATTGTTATCTTAATAGGAACCCTTTCTGCCACTGTCATCGCGCTACAAAATGGTTTTATCAAAACATTGAACACACTATGTTTTCAACAAGGCTGTTTCGCCGAAGGTTTAGGCAGAGGTGTACCTAATGTACACCCAAAGTTTGGACTGATTAATCGGATTAACAGCCATGGTTAGGTTACGTTTAACACTGGAATAATAAAGTTGTCTATAGTTTAGTTCCCTCTATATTATAATCATTAACCCATGATAACCCACTGCTGGGCAACGATTTCCTCTTAAAATGAAAAGGGTTAGACTATAATCTACCACGTTATCCTACTGCAGGTTAGCAACCTTTGGCAACCAAATATCTTTGCCTAAAGCGCAGCGAGCCGAGAACAAGTCTTATATCCTTGGCAATCCTCAAATGTATAATAGAAATATAAGAAACAACTAAGTACCATTAAAAGTACCATCTAAGTACCCCCTAAATAAAGATAAGTACCATTTACTTCTTAGAAAGATAAATCGTCATCACGTTTCAATAAGAATAAAAATAAAAGGCATATTATCTGAGACGAATGTGCCTGAACTAGGAATGATCGCTGATCTCTGTAAGAAGCCCTTATTTATTGCGTCTCGTTACAATTTGGATGGCCGCCAAGCGAGGAATTGTGAATACTGTGGAATGCGTAAACGAGAAATACAATAAAAAATAAGTGGGTATTAGAATGCGTGGCCTTGCCCTAGGAGTCCAGGAGGAAACGCTGCACCACAGCTTGTCGAATGGGGGAATGACACGAATCACGTGATACATAGATGAAATTTTATTTATTTCTGTAATGTTTTTTGTACTATATACCGCCGATACTCTCTCGTTTCTTTTAAAGTCCAGACAACCAACTTTATTTCAATATTAAAATAAATTTATCGATTCCACAGTCAAACTGTTTGTACAGTTTGTTTATTTATTTGTAATATTGAAACAAGACATCCATAAATAAATAACCTTATATCTATAATTAAATTTTCTGATATTTACATAATTTGACAAATGCTTCATACAACTTAACTGTTTCTTTTTTTATTGTAATTTAATTCATTTTATCTGTTTGTATTCATATGAAAATGTTATGTACACCTTTAATTAGTATATACATAAGAAAAAATACCAATTTTATAGAATTTAAGTACCAATTTGTATGTATTTGCTGTTGGTGTACTTTATGAATAAATAAAAAATAAAAATAAATACAGTTTTGTAGAACAATGTAACATAACATACCATCACGCCTGTATTCCCCGAAGGGTTAGGCAGAGGTGTACTTAATGTACACCCACAGTTCGCCGCTATGTTTGGGTCCCATGTAATAGGGGGCGAGCCTATTGCCATTCACCGGGCACAAATCCAGACTCCGAGCTGCTACTGAGAATATCATAGAAAAACTCAATAACACTTTGCTCGACCTGGGGATCGGACCCAAGACCTCTAGCGTAGCAGTCGCGATTGGGACCACTAGACCAACGAGGCAGTCAACGAGGTAGAACAATGTTATTGCACCTAAAAAATACTCTATATCTAATTTAAATAAATAATAAACTAAAGGCTATTGTCTTAGCATCTATTGCGTCATCAGGAAAGTACTTAAACGGTCTTTCCAATATTTAATGTCGTTTATCACGTCAAAACAATATGGTAAGCTATAATTACAAACTTGTCAGAATTTAAGTAAAGTTCTGTTAAAGCAGTTTAGTTTAGAATTCCTAACTTCTATAAAAGACGCTTAAACACTTCGAAATATAACAGAAGTTAAATATAAATATATAGATAACGTTTTCTTATTTTCAATAAACAAAGTTTAACAAAGAAATTGTTGAAAACTTCTACCGAAACGTTTATTGAAAAACATGATTATCATCATCCAAATTGGTGTTTCTAACGCTAAATTTCACCCCCGCGCAAATTGCGCAGAAACAACCAAACAATAGGCCGATTGTCCGCCCGAAAATCACGAGGTTTTGTAGGAAAATATGATAAAAATGTATCACGGTGAACGCTCCATCAATCACTCAGCAATCTGGTTCTTTTTTTTATGTTGGCACACAGGATACAAAATTTCGCGCTCGAAAAGTTTTTACGCGTAGCGCTGGCTGCAAAAAAAACGTTTTTCCGAGCATAGTCTATGATATTTTGACAACTGTTGATTTGGCGGCAATTTGTTTTCATTGTTATAAAATATTTAATCTGATTTTTTTACTGCAACAATTGTTTTTTCTTCCTAAATCTCATTTATATTTTAACGAAAGCTTATCTTACGTGAATAATGTGAGAAAAATCGACCCCTCATATTTATACATATTTAATCGACTTGTAAAAGTGTCTTTAAAATATCTATTTACAAAAATAAATATCATTTCATTTCATATTATAACAATAAAAACAGCCATCGTGTCGTGTATGTCAGGAGAAACAAAAAAAATAATTGTTTTGCATGAATTGCATGTTGAGTACAAATTTAACGTACAACAGAAATTCAATTAAAATTATTTGCATACTTTAAATATTTTACTACAGTTACTTAAGTACATTTTGTATGTTATAGTTTAAGTATGTTACATGTCATATAATTATACAACTACCATTTATTAAATTTAAAATTCAAACTTCGCAAATACCTAAATTATATCGAAAGCACTGGCCTTCCATTCTTATTTGATAACATTTTACCTACTTTTGAAATAACACGGAAAAACTTTAAACCAAAACTTAAAACGAAAGTATAAACAATACTTTTAAAAGTTTAATATTCTGTCTAATATAAATAATAGCTGTCAGAGAATTACAGAGCAATTTCAGTCTAAGATAAAAAAATCGTTTTTTTAAAGAGTTTTTTTATACCCAAACTATAAATACATACCATTTTATGTTTGTAAATGAGAGTGAATGATAAAATCATTCTAATAATTTCCATAAAAAGAAGATACATTAACTCGCCATGATGAAGTACTACCCTTAATTAATATAGCCATTACATAGATTTTCCGATTTTCTTTTTCAACTACAGTAAACTTATCGCATTAAAATTACTATAGAGGGCGCATTAACCTACAAAAATATTGTCAAAAATGCCAAAAAAATTAGAAAGCGATGAATACAATGGACCTATTTAATGTAGAACCATGTATTAATTTAAAGGCGATATGTTATAATGTTGTCTCAACGCAGTGTTTAAGATAACTAAACTAGATGGCGCTGGTACGGTTCCTGAATCGCGCTATGGTTTCGTTCACATAAAATGACGACCTCGTCTAGAACATAACCGTAATTTACAGGGTGTTTTATACATTTATACGGCATTATACTATTATATACATTATACACTTGTTGAGTAATGTTAGTAATGTTATAATGTTAAATGTTGAAATACCTCTTTGTTATCAGTGAGATTTTGACCCGCTCTTATGGCCTACCAAGCATAAGATGTAAGGGTAGTTTTTGGATGGCCATATCACATAAAATGTGAATGGCCTGTATTAACTCTGTACCACCTTCAGTGAAAAGTGATATATCTTTAAGTATCAGAAACATGTATTTCCAATTATATCGCTTTCCACTAAAGGTACAGAATCCTTACAGTTGCGCAGTAACGAAACGCTACTACATTACTGTCCGAGTAGTAGCGTTTCGTTACTGCGCTTCGTTCGGTGAGCGAGACGGCCGGAAGCCCAATTCCTCCCCCAATCCCCTTCCTTCTCCTTTTCTCCTTCCCTTCCCTTTCCCTAAATAGGCTCGGCAACGCATCTGCAACTCCTTTGGTTTTGCAGATGTCCATGGGCGGCGATTACTACTTACCATCAGGTAGCTCGCCTGCTCGTTTGCCGAGTTATCCCATAAAAAAAAAGTTATTTTCCTATTAATCTTTAGCTTAACAATCTGTCCAAGGCCTGAATATTAAAATGATCTGGACCATAGAGTTCTATCCGCTCAATAAATGTATAAGATAGTCGAGGTTCGATCGTTATTTAGGTAATAGAACTCTGTAATTTATTAGATTTATATTTTACTAGCTTTCTGCCCCGTCTTCGCCCGCGTGGTTTCTCGGCCTTTCTGCATTAAATTTTTTCCCGTTTTTGCAACATTTTTCATTTATGCTCCGCTCCTATTTGTCTTAGCGTGATGATATATAGCCTATGGTGTTCCTCAATAAATGGGCTATCTAACACTGAAATAATTTTTCAAATCGGACCTTGAGTTTCTGAGATTAGTGCGTTCAAGTAAACAAACAAACTCTCTCAGCTTAATAATATTAAGTATAGATTTTCTACATCACGGTTTTTTTTTTATTTTTTATTTAATTAAGTAAGAACAACATAAGAGTAGTACATGTTTCGTTTTCAATGGTTTCTACACTAAGCTCGAGGCTTGTATCGTAGATACCAATAAAATGTTTTACTGTCACTGTTTAACACTGTTGTTTGGACTCCATAAGCATAAGTAGGTATGTATGTAAATTCATATAAAATAATTAATGAAGATAACTGATGGACTAACAATGAGTTATTATTGCAATCATATGACTTATAAAAATGTCGAGTTGAACTTATAACAACTTGAACTTATTGAACTTATTGAACTTATAACAATGTTGAGTCGAACGACGCTTATACACAACTGCAGAAAGCTAATATTTTTACATGGTAGGTATGGTACATTAGAACATTACATACATATTGTATGGAGGACATAAGGATTGCCTTGTTAGTCTATTGGTTCCAAGAGCGACTGCTACGCTAGAGGTCCTGGGTTCGATTCCCAGGTCGAGCGAAGTGTTATTGGGTTTTTCTATGAAATTATCAGTAGCAGCTCGGAGTCTGGATTTGTATTTGCCCGGTTAATGGCAATAGGCTCGCCCCCTATTACATGGGATCTAAACATACCGGCGAAGTGTGGGTAATTAGTACACCTCTGCCTAACTCTTCGGGGAATACAGGCATGATGGTATGTTATGCATTAGAAATACATTTACATACTTAATTTAAAATAATTATAGACGGTAGCGTGCCTTCTTCCATCATTTTCAACAATTACCATCATATTCCATACAATTTACACAAACCATTAAGAGTTTATCACGAACAGACAGACAAACGAAGCGGGGGACTTTTTTATAGTGTAGTGATATTGAACAGTCTGAAAATAAATAAAATATTGGTGACGTCGCCTGAAGACGTAAAATGATAATGATAAAATGAAGACTCACAGGCAGTGGTCTCGGTAGCTTAGTTGGCAAAGCGTCTGGTATACTTAACCAGAGAGACGCAGGTTCAAACCCTGCCTGAGATCGAACTTTTCTTTCACTAGAATTTTTCTTTAACTAGAAAATTCATATCTTTGTGAAAATATTGGTAGGTATATTACAGTGCAATGACGTCACAGTCTAGCAATACATAACATAACATACCATCACGCCTGTATTCCCCGAAGGGTTAGGCAGAGGTGTACATAATGTACACCCACTTTCGCCGGTATGTTTAGGTCCCATGTAATAGGGGGCGAGCCTATTGCCATTCACCGGGCACAAATCCAGACTTCTAGCTGCTACTCAGAATTTCATAGAAAAACACAATAACATTTTGCTCGACCTGAGGATCGAACCCAAGACCTCTAGCGTAGCAGTCGCGATTGGGACCACTAGACTAACGAGGCAGTCTAGCAATACGACCTCGTTATATCCATAATCCTTACAAAACAAACGGAAATCATTATTCTGTTCTCGAATTTATTGTATTGTACTATCAATAAAAAAAGAGAAAGATATTATTCTGATCAATGTGATGTCATGCACCTTTTCCCAATCATGTTGGAGGGTCGACTGTCATCAGGACTACGCTTCCCAATTTCTAGGCAATAAGAATAAACTTTATTTTCTCGCCACAATATAACAGATAAGGTTCTTACCTTATGTACCTACTCTGTGTATGCAATACATCACATTAGGATCAGTATCTATATTGTGGGAGACTGGTGCCTAAACTAGGCTTGAGGCCTGTATTTCAGGAGACCAGGTCTCCGCCTTAAAAGAATATTTACAATTGTTTTAACACACATTGTTACTTGTACTTTTACATTATGTGGCCAGTAAACGTTATGAACTGGATATCTAAAATAAAAATATTGAAAGGTTAGTAAGTGTGTTTGTGTGTGTGTGTGTGTCTGTATAGGCGATTATGTGTGTTTGAGCATTGTTATAGAATATAAGAATATTAGTAATCTAATAGTGATATTAGATCTGCCGACAAACTGCTCTGCAGTTTGGCAGATGCAAATGTTAGCAAATATTGTAAACTGTTTTAAATCAATAAAAAAAAAAAAAAAAAAAGATCTCGGGTTCTTCGGACCTCTGACTAAGGATTGGCCTATGACAATCCTAAGTTAGAAGCCCAAAAAGCCTGAGCCTGAAGCAACAACTATTTGTAAATATGAAAAAAGCTAATTTGCAATAAAAACATTTCATTTCATTTCATTCACAATTCGCTGGTAGGTATGTTTAGGTCCCATGTAATTGGGGGCGAACCTATTGCTATTGACCGGGTACATATCCCAACTCCGAGTTACTACTGAGAGTCCACAGAAACCTCAATAACGCACTGGGAATCGAACCCAGGTCCTCTAGCAGTCGCGCTTAGGACAACTAGACTAATGAGCCAAATGACAATTAATTAAAACCTTTCAATCATCCCGTATCGTTTCCAGAAATACCTTCAATACAGTCAAACAATGGAATGTGTCACAGAACCCATGGACCGCAAAATGGCCGATGACCATAACTTTAAGGTCATCAGTGTTACCATCTGACTCCAAAACTTCAGGGTACAGTTTAAGGACGGTCAGTGAGAGTATGAATAAGATACATAGCGCCTTGATGCTCATATGTTTAATATTATTTCTTTTTATAACATACCATCACGCCTGTATTCCCCGAAAGGTTGCGCAGAAGTGTACTTATGTGCACACCCACGCTTCGCCTGTATGTTTAGGTCCCATGTAAAAAAGGGGCGAGTCTCGGTCACAAATCCAAACGCCGAGCTGATTCAAAAAATTTCATAGAAAAACTCACTTACACGGCTCAACCTATGAAATGATGATGAAATGAAATGATATTTATTTCTGTAAATAGATCTTTTGAAGACACTTTTACAAGTCGTTTTCTTTTACATATTTCTTTTTTAAACTAGATGGCATCGACATTTCCTATCTGACGACCTCTGAGAAGAAATGTCGAAACAAACTCAGAGAATCATGGTCTCTTTTAAAGTCCAGACAATAGTTATATCATAGGTATGCGAGTTTTACAATGTAGGGCAAAATCTGAACAGGCCTTTTGAAGAAAGAGCCATAACAGCTTTGAGTTGACCTGTCCTAACTGACGGCACGCATACATCAGTCCTCGTGTAGCTCAACCATTTTTTAGGGAGCTCAACGATCCGTCGCATGACGATACCAGATCAGCAAGACATTTGCGTAGGTCATGTGAAACACTCAAAGCTGTCAGAAAACTTGTATTATAAATTTTAATATTGCAGAGCTAACCTACATAGTACTCACATTTACATTTTTATCCTTTTTTTATATAACATTAAATATACACATTTGAAATGAAAATGTCTGCGTCAAGCGTCTGTGGAGACTACTTAATCTTTATTTTACAAAATATATAAAATAATATAACTACGCTATTCAATCGTTATCGTTACCAAGTTAAAGCGGTGTTTGCCAAGGACAGTTTATACATGGGAGACCGCTCGTTACTTGCCGCTTCCGCAAAGCTGAACTATTTAAAGAAAAGAAAAAGAAAATGGGATAACTCGGCAAACGAGCAGGCGACCTACCTGATGGTAAACAGTCATCGCCGCCCATGGACATCTGAAAAACCAAAGGAGTAGCAGATGCGTTACCGAGCCTATTTAAAGAAAAGGGAGAGGATTGAAGGAGGCACTGGGCCTCCGGCTCTCCTCAATGCGTGCAAATCTTTAATCTTTAGTTTGTCTAATTCATACTCCATAGTATCAATAGGACAACTCGTAAAGTTAAGACCCCAAAAGTTTCAAATATAGTTTGTTTTGGGTAGTTGTGAGGAGTCAGATTTTGAATTGTGTATCAATCATTTTGTAGTTATAGGGAGTTAAAGTTGTATCGGAAGTGGGTGAAGAAAATAAAACAAAAATTTACACAATAGTTCAGAATATTATATGGAGATGTTGGGAGTTACAAGAAAATTATCTATATTATAACGTTCTCCGGAAAGGTGGAGTGATTTGCGAAAAATTGCTGGCAGAAGCTGGATGCGAGAAACAAACAAGAGGCACACTAGAGGAGGCCTAGTGCTCATGCGATGAACCATTTTTTGGCGTGAACATTTTTTACACAAAATAACATCTTTTAAATTTACTGTGGAGATGTTTTTTGGGGAGGGTCTTTCGTATGGGGTTTTTTTCGATAGTGAGGTTCGCTCACTTTTGACTTGTAAAAGATCTATTTCATAAATACATATCATTATAAAGTTATTTTAATGAAGGAATAATTCGACAGCGGGTAGGATTCGAACCTGCGTCTTGTAGTTAAACACACCAGACGCTAGACCAAATAAGCCACTGCGAGTCCCACCCGAAATTCACCTTCACAGAGGTGGAGTCACCTAGGCCGAGGTGTACTAATGTACACCCACACTTCACCAGTATGTTTAGGTCCCATATAGGGTGCGAACCTATTGACGTTAACCGGGCACAAATCCAGACTCCGAGTTGTTGCTACTGAGAATTTCATAGAAAAACCTAATAACTCTTTGCTCGACCTGGGGATCGAACCCAGGCCCTCTAGCATAGCAATCGCGCTTGGGACCACTAGATACTTTAACAAGTTAATGGTTTTATTTTTTTTAACTATCTGACGATCTCTGAGAAGGAACGCCGAAACAAACTACGTATTGGAGTCTCAAGTACTAGTGTTGAAGTTATTGAAAATAACAAGCTTATTGTCCTATTGCAGTGATAGCCTAGCTAAGTCAAAGGTCTCGAGTTCGAATCCAAGGTACGCACCTCTAACTTTTCGAAGTTATGTGCGTATTAATCATTAATTATCACGCGCTTAAACGGTGAAGGAAAACATCGTGAGGAAACCTGCATGCCTGAGAGATTTTCTTGACGGCATATGAAGTCTGCCAACCCGCAGTAGGCTAGCGTGGCGGACTATAGCTTAGTCCCTCACGTACTAAGAGGAGACCCGTGCCCAGCAGTGGGACAATGTTGATGATGATGACGATGATTGTCCTATTGCCTCTAGCGTAGCGGTCGCGCTTAGGACCACTAGATTAAAGAGACAGTCTCCACGGAGACGATGAGGAAATATGTTTTTCATTTATGTGTCACCAGGGTTCAGTACTTGTCGAGTTACGTGTTGCCCTTTTAGGGTTCCGCAGAGAATAAAGATATATAAGTCCAAGATATAGGTTAATAACTGGAAATGACAAAAGTAACATAACATACCATAACGCCTGTATTCCGCGAAGATTTAAGCAGAGATGAACTTAACTTAATGTAGGTACAGTCGCCAGCACGACATCAGGTTATACAAAACTGTCAAATTTCTCCAAATGATTATAAACCTTAAAATGTTGAGATTAAGTTCAAAATCAACTGAGAAAAATTGACATTTTGTGGTAACTTGATATGCTGGCCATCGTACTACAGTTCGCCGGTATGTTTAGGTCAGTGGCGGATTCACCATAATTAGTAAAAGTAGTAAATGCATATTTTTTTTAATTACTCTTTTAATATAGTTATTACATAGTTAATTTTTTTGTAAAAGGATATTTATTAAATTATCTGGGTTCCCAATGAGTCAAAATGGTTCTGAATTGATACATTATCCTGAAATACTAGGATAAAGTTGAATCGTTTTCAACGAAAATACCCAAACTTTGAGCTTGTATAACTTTTTAACCATGTATTGAAATGAACTGACTTTCATTTGTTAATATTTAAGATAAGGCAGTTATAGGCGTGATATTATTGTATTACTCATATCAGAATGTTTTCCAAAAAAAAAACTTAATACAAAACTAAAAATATTCTTCGACGTGAAAACATCTAGAGCAACTATGGCCGTTCTTTCTTCAGATACCGGATATCCGTTGCCGGAAATCCGCTCAGTACTTCACCTAACACGTCACCGGTTCCCGTCATAGTATTAAATATACTCCACTTATATTCAAGCTTCGTGATCTAAACAACATAACATAACATAACATAACATACCATCACGCCTGTATTCCCTGAAGGGTTAGGCAGAGGTGTACTAATGTACACCCACATTTCGCCGGTATGTTTGGGTCCCATGTAATAGGGGGCGAGCCTATTGCCATTAACCGGGCACAAATCCAGACTCCGAGCTGCTACTGAGAATGTCATAGAAAAACCCAATAACACTTTGCTCGACCTGGGGATCGAGCCCAGGACCTCTAGCGTAGCAGTCGCACTTAGGACCACTAGACTAATGAGGCAGTCATCTAATAGATCTAAACAATACAGCAAATAAAAACATTCCATCACGCCTGTATTTCCTTAAAGGTTACGCAGAGGTGTACTAATTTACATCCACACTTCGGTATATGTTTAGGTCCCATGTAATACACGAAAAGCCTATTGCCATTAAATACCATCACGCCTGTATTCCCCGAAGGGTTAGGCAAAGGTGTACTTAATGTACACCCACAGTTCGCCGATATGTTTAGGTCCCATGTATTAGGGGGAAAGCCTATTGCCATTAACCTGACACAATACCCAAACTTCGGGCTGCTACTGAGAATTTTATAGAAAAACTCAATAATACTTTGCTCGACCCGGGAAGGGAACCCAGGATCTCTACCGTAGCAGTCACGCTAGGGACCACTAGACTAATGAGGGAGTTTTTCATTAATGTTAAGTATTAATGAAATTATCAGTAGCACCTTGGAATTTAGATTTATACCATCACGCCTGTATTCCCCGAAGGGTTGGGCAGACATGTACGTATGTACATCACACTTCGCCGGTATGTCTAGGTTCGATGTAATAGTGGGCGAGTCTATTGCCATTAACCGGTCACAAATCCAGACTCAGAGCTGCTACTGAGAACTTCATAGAAAAAGCCAGTAACAAACCTATTAGGTACTTGGTCCCTCCGTGGTAAATTATGTTCTTTTATATGTATACTTGTCTTGTTGTTATGTTGAATTGTCTTGTGTGGATTGTGTGTTATCAATAAAATTGCTTTCTTTCTTTCTTTCTAACACTTTACTCGACCAAGGGTTCGAACCCAGGACTTCTAGCGTAGCAGTCGTGCTTAGGACCACTAGACTAATGAGGCAGTCTGGAATTTAGATTTGTTCTTGATAAATGGTGAAAGACTCGTCCTCTATTACATGGAACTAGTGTTGCCTATCGATAGTCGACTATCGCTAAACTATCGATAGTTGACGTCATATCAATAGTATCGATAGTCTATCGATAGTATCGATATTTTCAATAGTATCGATACTATAATGTGGTATGTATGTATGTATGTGTGGTATGGTATGTGGGTGTACATTAAGTGCACCTCTGCCTAACCCTTCGGGGAATACAGGCGTGATGGTATGTTATGTTATCGATACTATTGATGGTATGATACAGGGCATTAGTATTGATATACAAAATAGTATCGATACTATCGAAGACCACCAAATGTTTAGGAGCAATACTATCGATAGTATCGTTGTATTAAATAATTAAAAGTAATACTATCGATAGTATTAAACTATCGATAGTTTAGCAACTCTACATGGGACCTTAACATAATGGCGAACTCTGGGTGTACATCATTATCATCATCAACCCTTTACATCGTCCCACTGCTGGGCACGGGTCTCTTCCAGAACGAGAGGGATTAGGCTATAGTCCACCACTCTAGCCTACTGCGGGTTGGCAGACTTCACATGCCGTCAAGAAAATCTCTCAGGCATGCAGGTTTCCTCACGATGTTTTCCTTCACCGTTTAAGCGCGTGATAATCAATTATTAATATAATATAATACATATGGGTGTACATAAATACAATTTATTGTCTCTTCAGGGAATACAGGCGTGGTGATTTCTGTCAATAACTATTACAAATTCCATGATTGAATTCGAACCCTTTAACTTTTGGTGATGAGTACTGACTCCTAACTTGTCACGTTGATCTTACGTAACTAGTCGACGAAGACATTGGCGATTCTAGCTACGTGGAGCTTCGGTTCTAATAGATGTTGAAGTATATTTGTGCTGTAGAGCGCTGAATTTAGTTATTTTGTTTTCAACTCGAAAGTGTAATACAAAGTAAGTAGCTTTCTCGACTTTTCTGTACTATAATATGTTTGTTTTTTACATATGAACCTTCCTCGAGAACCACGCTATCTATTCGTGAAAACAGCATGGAAACCGGTGCAGTAGTTTTTGAGTTTATCGCGAACAGACGGACAGACGCAGCGGACTTTGTTTTATAATATGTAGTGATATTATAAAGAGAGACTGCCTCATTAGTCTAGTGGTCCTAAGCGCGACTGCTACGCTAGAGGTCCTGGGTTCAATCCGGAGGTCGAGCAAAGTGTTATTGGGTTTTTCTATGAAATTTCCACTCGCTCGGCTCACCCGCTCGGAGTCTGGATTTGAGCCCGGTTAATGGCAATAGGCTCGCCCCCTATTACATGGGACCTAAATATACCGGCGAAATGTGGATGTGCATTAGTACACCTCTGCCTAACCCTTCGGGGAATACAGGCGTGATGGTATGTATATGTATGTATGTATGTACGATAAAGAGGAAAGATTTGATTGTTTGTTTTCATTAAATAGGCTCTGAAAATACTGGACCGATTTGAAAAATTCTTTCACCAATTGTCGTGTGTTGTCGCACTTAGGACCACTACACTATAAAGGTTTTCAAAAGGTAACGTTTCACGGATGCAAATCAGATTTACTTTAGATTGTCTAGTACGTTGTAGAAGGTTCTTACAGAAAGAAAAATTAAGAAAATTGCGTAGTAAATTGTGAATTATTAGACAACTTTTAAGAATATGATAACTTCGCACTTTTAAATGAATTTTAGAAGTAGTTAGTAACTAATGTCTCGTTGGCATGTCTACATGACAGCATGAATTGGTCGGCACGACTGGGAACTAAGTACAACCCTTCCACGAAATATCTACGTCAAGTAGCAGTATGCATACTGTTGCGTTTCGTACGGTGACTGTGCAGCCCCGAAGGCCCAATTCCTCGCTCAGTCCCCTTCCTTCTCCTTTGCTCCTTCCCCTCCCTTTTACTTAATAGGCTCGGCATCGCATCTACAACTCCTTTAACCTTTTGCACGCCAGAGTATAAACGTATCGCCGTACCCCTGACGCCAGACCACTTTTTCTGTCAAATTACACAAGGTAGTGAAAACACTAAAGTAATGATTAAATTGTATATTTCATAAAATGGGCGACGTATATTTTGTCATATATTTGTTACGTTGGCGTTCAGGGTAAGATTTCGTTTGTCACATATATGTGACAATGGCGTTCAAAAAGTTAATATTGTAAATGTCCATGGGCGGCGATGACTACTTACGATCAGGAAGCTCGGCTGCTCGTTTGCCAACTAAACCCATTAAAAAAATGTTTGAGCTTTACGGATTAGTACTCTAAGGCCATTTGTAACAATGTTGGGTTCCCATATAATGTGATTTGCGATTGTGGTGGAAATGCCCGGATCGAAGGGACGACGGAGATGTCTAGATAAAGAGATATAGATATGGTATTACATTTAACGGCTATTGAAGACGTGTGAATCGGTCATATTATTCCATTTTTATGGCGTCCATTTTATTTTGGTAGTATACTGGGTGGTTTAGTTTTAAGCACTACTACTGAACTAGAGGTCCTAGGTACGATTCCAAGGTCAAGCAAAATATTATCGGATTTTTCGGTAATATTCTCAGGAACAGCTCGAACTTTGGGTATTGTGCCCGGTTAATAGCAATTGGTTCGCCCCCTATTACATGAGACCTAAACATGCCGGCGAACTGTGAGTGTACATTAAGTATCTACACCTCTGCCCCTGCCTCTGAACGCACCCAAGACCTCTAGCGTAGCAGTCGCGCTTATAACCACTAGACTAATAGGGCATAATTTATTTAAAGAAATAAATGTAATTTATCATTGACATGACAACTGGCGCAAACATTATATTTTACATCACACATTTAATTTTCAAATATGTATATAGTCTTCAATAATGAAATGAAATGATATTAATTTCTGTAAATAGATCTTTTAAGATACTTTTACATGTCGTCCTTTTACATTTTTTTTAACTAGATGGCGCGAATAACATATATAACATACCATCACGCCAGTATTACGTTAAGGTAGAGCTGTACTAATGTCCATCCACATTGCGCCGACACTAGCCATAATTATCATTCCATGTTGGTATCAAAACAAAAAAATGGACCAACTTTATTTAGACGAACAATGAAATGGTCAGAACAATACATATTATTAAAAAAAAACTCGATAGCCACCTGTCAAAGTCACACAATGCAGTTGAAATATGTTATGACCACAAAACATTCAAGTTTAAAAAGGTCCACTTTACAGAATGTCTGATTAGGCTGGGACGACCAAAATTAGAAAATATGGCTATTTTGAAATAATGACCAAAGAGGCCATTTGTAATTTATTCTTTAAATGGCCACAGTATTCTAACCGGATTTTAGTCAGCTAAAGACGCTAATATCTGTACAGGGTGCCGATATAGTTTGATTGATGGAGTAAGATGGGTAGAACCACCTCGTTAACGGATGCAGGTGACTATGTACTTATAGAATAGAATAGAATAGAATAATTTATTTCAGATAATTATAAATCCATATTGACTGCCTCGTTGGTCTAGTGGTCCCAATCGCGACTGCTACGCTAGAGGTCTTGGGTTCGATCCCCAGGTCGAGCAAAGTGTTATTAAGTTTTTCTATGAAATTCTTAGTAGCAGCTCGGAGTCTGGATTTGTGCCCGGTGAATGGCAATAGGCTCGCCTCCTATTACATGGGACCCAAACATACCGGCGAACTGTGGGTGTACATTAAGTACACCTCTGCCTAACCCTTCGGGGAATACAGGCGTGATGGTATGTTATGTTATGTTATAAATCCATATCTTGTTAATATGTTTATAAAGACATGAATTTTCTTTTGAAAGAAAATTTCCTAGTGCAAGAAAAATTCCGGCCTCAGGCATGGTTTGAACCGTCTAGTCTTTCTGGTTAAGTACACCAGACGCTATGCCAACTAAGCTACCGAGACTACTGCCTGTGATGTCGAATTTCTCTTCCACATTTTACGTCTTCAGGTGACGTCAGCAACATCTATTGAAAACATTACTATGTCTTTCATTATTATTAATTAAATTATTATGTACTTATAGGTCATAGATATTTAGTCTAAATTTATATCGGACCTTATTATTGCATTTGCAGACAACATAGGCCCCTTTAAAAAATAAGATGACTTTCCGAATATTCTGTTTTGTCGACACTCACAAAACTGCACTTCACTACTAAAACTGCAACGAGGCCAGTGTGAACCGCTTCAAACTGGAATGAACTGAATTTGGCTGGATTGAACTGGTTTTGTCCGAATCAAAGTTCTTTGTTTGTTCTTTATCAGAGTTTTGTGAGGGTGTATTGGCAGACAGACAGACAGAAAGACAGACAGACAGAGTTACTTTCGTATTTATAATATTAATATCCCTGCTAATATTATAAATGCGAAAGTAACTCTGTCTGTAATATGTATATACTTACCTGAACTTCAAAGAAGTAAGTAACATTGAGTTGATAATACTGTTACGCCGAGTAACTAATAGAAAAACGTGGATAGGCCACGAAGGTTCTAGATTCGTCATAGAAGCACGTCGAAACATAAAAGAATGTACCCGACTGCACCGCGCGCAAATAACCGTTCAAGGCCAAAGTCACGGGTCAACGCCCGGAAACAATAGGCAGTTAGGTACCTACACGATATTTATCGACTTATCGCGACCATTCGACTCTGGAATCTTCATTGCGCGTATAAATACCGGTCGTGAGGGCTAGGCAGAGTAGTCTTGTGTTGGAAGCGAACAAGTGAAGATCGAAGTGAGTTAACAAGTGATTAATTGTGCGATATTGTTGAGTGTAGTGTATAACTATAGTGACGTTGTGGTGATTATTGTTGTGTTTTAGTGAATTTAATTAGAGTGTTTGTTTGTTTATTGGTAAATTGGTTTAGTTAATTTATCCCGAACCCCCAGCTCGTAACAATTTGGTGTCAGAAGTAGTGGGATAAATATGCCAGTTTTACCAAAGGACGATACGGAAGGTATTCGTACCAGAAGTCAGCGACAGCAGGAGATGGACCAGAGACGTTTTGAAGATTCTCCACCACATCCTTTGGTCCGCCAGCAACCGCTGGAAGAACCAGCCGCTGGCCCATCTGGAGCTGCTCCTGCACCAGGACTTGACCTGGCGGCCCTGATGAAAATGCTTCAGGAGCAGCGGTTGCAGGACAAAGAGGAGCAGGCACGCCGCGAAGAAGAACAAGCACGCCGTCAGGAAGAACAAGCACGCCGTCAGGAAGAACAAGCACGCCGTCAGGAGGAGCAGGCACGCTTATTGCGGGAGCAGTTGCAGCAAGACAAGGATGAGCAGGCACGCCTTCTGCGGGAGCAGCTGCAGCAGGATAAAGAGGAGCAGGCCCGCCGGCAGGAGGAGCAGGCCCGTCGGCAGGAGGAGCAAACGCGACAATTGCAGGAGCAGATACAGAAGGCTAAAGATGACCAAATGCTCCTTATGAAGGACATTCACGCCACATTTAGCAAGGAGCTCAAGGTTGTGAAAGAGCAGGTTGAGCAGCATGACAGTTGGATTTCTGAATTAAAAGTTGAGATGGCTGAGATGAGGAAAACTTTAGACGACCTTAAGGCGAGAAACAGATCTGTGGTTGAACCTCCAAGATATGAGTTTAAACTGCCACCATTCGACGGAACATCATCGTGGTCAGCTTATAAAGTTCAGCTGGAAGCTGTTAAGAACGCAAACGGGTGGACAAAAGAACAGGCTAAGACTGCTCTTATTTTAGGTCTCCGCGATCAAGCCTCAATCGTTTTAGAGGTTCTTGGGAAGGACGTGACCTACGAGCGGCTGGTTGAGATCTTGGAGTCAAGATACGGTGACACACACCTGGAGCATGTGTATCGGGCTCAGTTGAAGCATCGTGTGCAAGGTAGTGATGAGTTCTTACAGCAGTGGTCCCTGGAAGTTGAGAAACTAGTTAGAAAAGCGTACCAGTCTGGCCCTACGCTTATTGACGTTTGTCTGATGGTTGCGTTCGTCGATGGAATAAGAGATGTGGACGTAAGAGCCGCTGTGAGACTAGGGCACCACAAGACCTTGAAGGACGCCTTAGCTCATGCCTTGGAGGTGGAGGCAGCAAGACTCGACTATGGAGCCTACCGAGTTAAGGAGATCGTGGAAGCAGTTAAGTGCTACGCCTGTGGAAAAAGGGGACACCTTCAAGCTAGTTGTTGCAAACGTCGTATATTGAAGGAGGACCGATCTAACGAAGAAAGGAAGTGTGTGGCAGCTCCTAGATGTTACATCTGTGGAGAAAAGGGTCATCTCCGAATGAGTTGCCCGAAGCGAAGGGGATCCAGTGGAAGGTTTCCGAGCAGACCTGGTGTTGAAAGTTGGAGGAAAAATGGAAACTGCGCAAAATCTGATGTCCGGCACGAAGTCACAGTACCTGTGAGGATGTTAAGAACGGATATGAGTCATGTAGAAAAAGGAAGCTCTGAGCATGTCAGACAATCAGGCCAACAAATGTCCGAGAGAATGAAGACCCGCTATGACCGCAAGTTGAACAACAAGGGCTTCGACCAAGGTTCACTAGTGTGGCTACATAACCCAGTGCGCAGCAAAGGAAAGTCACCTAAGTTACAAGCAAAATGGGACGGTCCCTACAGAGTCGTGACTAAGATTAACGATGTCACCTACCGTATACAAAAAGGACCAAGAGGTGCCCCGAAGATCGTTCATGTGGATCGTTTAGCGCGGTATCATGGATCTAATGATGCTCGAGACGAGCATGTCTTAGGAGGGGGCAGTGTTACGCCGAGTAACTAATAGAAAAACGTGGATAGGCCACGAAGGTTCTAGATTCGTCATAGAAGCACGTCGAAACATAAAAGAATGTACCCGACTGCACCGCGCGCAAATAACCGTTCAAGGCCAAAGTCACGGGTCAACGCCCGGAAACAATAGGCAGTTAGGTACCTACACGATATTTATCGACTTATCGCGACCATTCGACTCTGGAATCTTCATTGCGCGTATAAATACCGGTCGTGAGGGCTAGGCAGAGTAGTCTTGTGTTGGAAGCGAACAAGTGAAGATCGAAGTGAGTTAACAAGTGATTAATTGTGCGATATTGTTGAGTGTAGTGTATAACTATAGTGACGTTGTGGTGATTATTGTTGTGTTTTAGTGAATTTAATTAAAGTGTTTGTTTGTTTATTGGTAAATTGGTTTAGTTAATTTATCCCGAACCCCCAGCTCGTAACAATACGTTCCTAAATCCGGTATGTAGATAATAATAATCCCGACGTTTAAATACCAGTATTAGGATATTAGGAATCAGACATATTTAGATATTTTATATCTAAGATTATATATTTTTGGGTTCTGTACTGAATGTACAATATTTTATGTACAGAGATTTTTATTATTTTAAAAAGCTTATTTGCAATGGAGGTCGCACATTACTAGTATTCTTATTGGGGGAGGGTTTACGTCGCTAATGAAATGGGTGGGTTTCGAACCGGCAACCACTTGATCGCAAGTCCGACACTCTAACCATTAGGCTACCGCCGCTTCAAAAGCCGGGGAGAAGCATCATTGTAATTAGATCTAAGACCTAGACACTACTGCTACGCTTGAGGTCCTGTGTTCAATTCCCAGGTCAAGCAAAGTGCTATTGGATTTCTTAATAAAATTCTCAGTAGCATCTCGGACTCTACATGGGTGCTAAACATAACAACGAACTAAAGGTGTACTATAGTACACCTCTACTCAACAATTCAAACAGTTCAATCTTATGATGCCATAACCCTACGAATACCATAGAATAATTCAAACCACCATATGTCTGCTTACCGTAAAGACGATAATATATCTACGACAATATTGAAGCATTATTTGCCCCCATATGTTCACATATACCGTCTTCCTAAACATCGACCTCGCCTTGATTCAATTAGGAATGCTCTGATCCGGAATGGCGAGAATAAAACGATATTTAAAATTCAATATTGGAACAATATTGAATTTTAAATATCGTTGCCTGCTCGGTCCGAGTAGTAGCAATAGTGAGGTCCTGGGTTCGATTGTCAAGCTAAGTTTTGAGTGAAATAAAAAACACTGACACTCATAGCGTAAAATGTCCACCCAGCGAGATACTTAGGTCGCATTTCACCTTCTCGGAAAGCTATTTACCGAGTAAATAAAAAAATCTAACACAACTCGTATGAAATCTGCCGAGTAATTTAACGGTAATATACTAGGAGTTGGTGAAGTGTTACGTTACTTATGTATTTTTTATTATGTTCATATAAATTTGAAATATCGATATTGAATCATTCATCTTAATTACCGCTCAGGTGCAGAACGGCTCGGTCCCAATTAGCCGGGAAAATTATATTAGTCGACTTGAATTAATACTTTAGAGCTTTGACATTAATACTAGGACTATATGATACATTTGAGGGGCTCGTAGCATGCGAGGTTAAGCTGCACTTGTTGCGGCTCATTAATGGATGGGCGAAAATTAAAAAAAACTCAAATTAGTCCAATTTATACCTATAACGCCGTTTTTATTGTAATAGATTTTAAAGAAGGCGCCCAGTGTTTTCTTTCACAAAAAAAAAACTAAATGAATCAGCACGACCCTGGAAGAACTACCCTCCCACAGAATATCGACGTTAAGTAGCACTATGCATACGCAACAGCGATCGTTTCGTTCGGGAAGAGTGGACTGCCGGAGGCCCAAGTCCTCCCTCACCCCCCTTTTTTCTTTTTTCCTCCTTAAAGGCCGGTAACGCATCATTATTAATGACTTTTTATCATCAATAACTCAGAGATCAAGAAGTCTTAGATATATATAATTTGATCATTAAAACAGCAGACTTCAGCCAAAGTCTCTTCTTTTTATCCAATGCTATGTTGAGGATAAAATTATTTAACATAACATAACACACCATCACGCCTGTATTCCCCGAAGGGTTAGGCAGAGGTGTACTTAATGTACACCCACAGTTCGCCGGTATGTTTGGGTCCCATGTAATAGGGGGCGAGCCTATTGCCATTCACCGGGCATAAATCCAGACTCCGAGCTGCTACTGAGAATTTCATAGAAAAACTCAATAACACTTTGCTCGACCTGGGGATCGAACCCAAGACCTCTAGCGTAGCAGTCGCGATTGAGACCACAAGACCAACGAGGCAGTCAAAAGATAAAATTATTTAATAAAATTATTTAAGATAGGAAGTCATAAATATCATGAAAAAGGAGATTTAACAGAATAATAAATTTTCTTTTTCAACAAAATGTATATTGTACTGTTGAACTATAGCATAATAAAGTTAACATTAATATGAATAAGTGTTTTTACTATCGAATGCCTTGGCAGTGCGCCACTGGAGTCGCGAAGGCACAAGTTCATGTAAACTGGATTAATATTATTATGTGCCAACGCATTGGTACGAACACGCGTCTTGTACTGGAAGACCAAATAAGCATTTGGTTAGACTTCAATTAAAAATGGTAGTGTGATCAGAGGGTTGGCTTATTCTTTTATTTTTCTTTTTTTATGTTATAACTCGGCAAACGAGCGGGCGAGCTACCTGATGGTAAGTAGTCATCGCCACCCATGGACATCTGCAAAACCAAAGGAGTTGCAGATGCGTTGCTGAGCCTATTTAAGGAAAATGCCCTCCATTTTCCTAGAGAAGAGGGAGAAAACGAGAAGAAAGGGGGCTGAGGGAGAAATTGGGCCTCCGGCGCTCCACACTCACCGTACGAAATGCAACAGTATGCATAATGCTACTTGATGTCGATATTCCGCGGGAGGGTAGTACTTCCCCGGTCGTGCGACCCATTCATGCTGGCATGTAAACATTCCAGCAGGCACTACTGCTACTACTATTTTTAGTAGAAGTGGTGCTTTGCTAATTTGCTAATTCCTCCCTTAGTCCTCATCCTTTTCCTTTTCTCCTTCCTTTCACTTTTCCCTAATACGCTCGGCAACGCATCTGCAACTCCTTTGGTATTGGAGATGTCCATGGGCGGCGATGACTACTTACCTGGCTCGGCTGCTCGTTTGCCGAGTAATCACTTAAAAAAATTTACTAAAACTAAGTCTAAAATATAATTTCTTAAAAGCACTATTCACTAGTCCATCATAGTGACAGAGAGCGGCTATAATTTAGCCTGTCGTTCAGTCTAGACGCGGTTAAGCCTACGCCAAACTCTGTAGGGCTAGGCCCATCGATCAAACTCAATTGAAAGCACTAAATAACAACACTAGAGTCGTAGAAATACAACAGTTCAGAACAGCGTCCCTTTTGAACAGTCATCAAGTGTCTACTATGGTCAAATAGCACGTGAAGGAACTAACGATGTGATTCACGGACTACAAAACGTGCTGTATGTATGTATGTATGTATGTATGTATTGTAATAGCAACAAAAGAGTTAAGTATACATTCAGATATTGGAGATCTGTGTTAACATATATATATGTCATTAACTTCTTCTAATACATAAATATCTCTAATATATAATAACGTGTCACGTTTGTGGTCGCACTTCTCTGAAACGGCTCGACCGATTTTAATTATTTGTTTTTGTTTATTTGGTAACGGGATCCTATGTAGATAAAGCCGATATAGAACTTTAATATAACGCAATAAACTGATTATTTTTTATTATATTTTAGCATTAAATAATGCGAAATGTTCACAAAGATATGAATTTTCTAATTAAAGAAAATATTATTGGCAATAGATGTTGCTGACGTCGCCTGAAGACGTAAAATGTGGAAGAGAAATTCGACATCACAGGCAGTGTCTCGGTAGCTTAGTTGGCAAAGCGTCTGGTGTACTTAACCAGAGAGACGCAGGTTCAAACCCTGCCTGAGATCGAATTTTCTTTCACTTGAAATGTTCTTTCATTAGACAATTGATATCTTTGGTAACGCGATAAAATTTGTCAAACGTACGTCTATGTGAGTGTCTAATATTCTCGAAGTGTCAGAAACCGGTAAGTTAATAATACATAGTTATATTGTAACAAATGCCAGGTATCTAATATCACAGTGCCAACGAAGTCAGTTCCCGCTAATGTCTTAATGACTTCAAAGTTTGCGGTGAGCGATGCTTCTAGATAATTTCAACAAAGGGAGCTTATTCTAGGTTCAGTAGTTTTTTTGTCTTTTTACCAAGGCGAATGTTAGTGGCAGCGTCGGGAGAGGTCGCCCTAGAAGGACGTACACCGATCTTATCGGCGAGGTTCTCCAAAAAGGTCAGGTGTGTAGTACTCGCAACCGGCGCGTGTGTATGAAAAGATGTATGAATGTGGAAGAAGTGAAAGAGATATGCAAGAGTCGTAGCAAATGGCAGTCCATAGTTTCTGCCTACCCCTGTGGGAAAAAGGCGTGAGTGTATGTATGTATGTATTACCAGGGACCTTGATATTACTATTGTTAGCAGGGACCACAATTTATAAAATAAAATATGATTGTGGCTATCTAACATACCATCACGCTTGTATTCCCTAAAGGGTTAGGTAGAGGTGTACTTATATGTATACCCGCAGTTCGCCGGTATGTTTATTGTCATAAACCGGGCACAATACCTGCCTCAGTCCCTTTTCCGTCTCCTTACTTCTTTCCTCTCCCTTTTCCTTAAATAGGCTCGGCTACGCATCTGCAACTCCTTTGGTATTGCAGATGTCTATGGGTGGGGATGACATTTTACCATCAGGTAGCTCGCCTGCACATTTGCCGAGTTATCCCATAAAAAAAACTAATCCAGACTCCAAGCTGCTACTGAGAATTTTATAGAAAAACCAAATAACACTTTGCTCGACCTGGAAATCTAACCCAGGACCTCTAGCGTAGCAGTCGTAAGAAATACAACTAAGCTAAATATGTATTACTAATTATTGAAATTAAATAAAATAAGAATTTAAGATAATCCCAAATCCAGTAGAGATGTAGTGAGAACACCCAACGCCCTCTCCCGTTATTAAAAGAAAACTTGCAACAAAACCCATTCTCATTCAAATCGCACAAAATCCTTTAGGAATTACACGCGCAATGATATTTACGGAGCTAATACTAGAATAGTCCCCCTGGCTTACAGCCAAGACATCCAGCAGATTAAGCTCCAGATAAAATATAATATGACCTGTGAACTGCTCGTCTGGGTCGAATAACGAAGAGAGACAAAACACACATTTGGTCACAGAACTGCATCCCCAGTCTGGATTCATAAGCGCGACTGCTACGTTAAAGGTTTTGGTTCGATCCCCAGGTAGAGCAGGGTTATTGTATTGTTCAAAGGAATGGTTACATTTAGACATATATTGTATAATTATAAATATTTTATGCCTAAAGGACGGGACATTAGAAAAAAATACAAATCAAATCAAATCAAATTCTTTATTTGCATAAAACATGGTATAAAAAGTTGTTACAAATAAGTTCTGATCAATCATGTTTTGCTAATTATAGTATAGTATGCAAAATTAGGTCATTACCATTGATTTCCCAGGAATTGTTTTAGTGAGTAAAAATTTTTTGTATTTAGCCATGCGTACAATTTTTTCTTAAATAAATTAATGTTTAAGTCTTTAAGTTCACTGGGTATCCTATTATAAATTCGTACACACATCATTAAGCAACTTTTATGCATGCAAAAGTATCTTTAATGCGGATAATCTCGCCTTGGGTGCGACCAAAAGACGCAGAATCGAATCCTGCCCTCAGTCGTATTTTTCCTTCATAATATCAAAAAAATACAAAAAGATAAATATTTATCTTTAAATTCTCAGTAGCAGCTTGGAGTTCCGAATTTTGCTCAGTTAATTGCAATATGGAAACTAAACGTAACAGCGACCTGTGGGGTAGACATGAGTATACTTCTGCCTAAGCCTTCAGATAATACAGGCGTGAACAGCAGTTTCGCTTACAACCGCTAAACTAATGAGCCTTAACTGCCAAATAATGTTAGCCGAATGTCGGAATTAATTAGACAAATAATCTAATTTAGCGGGTTTTTTTATTAAAATTCACCACCGCAAAAGAATTTGCGAACAATTTCAGACGTGCAGTTATTTTGAACGAACTAAACTCATCAAAAAGTAATACACCGCTAATTATAATTCCAAAACATGCAATTCTTTCGTTTAAAGAAAAAGAAAATCCATAAAAACACAACGGCTTGCTATTTGTTTTTTATAACAATCAGTTCATTAAAATGACACGGCATTACACTGGCGGGACATAAAAGAGTGTATGCTTTTCTCTTTTATTCGCTCGTTCAACATTTATGTTTGTGTACACTTGGGGACAGTAAAATTAGACGCACGCTGTGTTTTTTTTTGTATTAGGGATAATGAGATGTTTATTTTTTTGGAACAGATGGCACACCTGTTGATATTGCTACCCCTGTATGCAATGTTGAGGATATTGTTGGCTTTAAAAACAATTTAGTAATCGTTAGCAAATCTAAATCTTTTTTGTTTATTTAGATTTGCTAACGATTACTGAAACAGCCTTATCACTTGCTTTGTTTCTAAGCACTAGAATACGGAAAAAAAACGAGTTTCCCGATTTAATCAGCATAACTAACATAATGAGTATTGTTTTCCGAATACCATAGTACATCATATTTTAAAACATGTAAGTAATTTTATTTACCTGGGCCAATTAGTCTCCTTCCAGGCGCGACAAGAAAAAAAAGTTGCACGCCGCACCGAAAATGCCTGGAAGAGCTATTGGTCCATGAAAGAGCTAATGAAAGGCCTCCTTCCCCTTACCCTTAAAAGAAAACTCATGGACATGTGCATTCTCCCCGTCCTCACGTACGGTGCTCAAACTTGGTCTCTGACAGAACATCAAAAGTCCGCGCTCGGGGTTTGCCAGCGAGCCATGGAGCGCAGTATTTTGGGAGTCAGGCTATCAGACCGCATTCGAAATAGCATACTGCGCTCCAAAACACAAATCGCTGACGTTGGCCAAAAAGCCGCTACTCTGAAGTGGAACTGGGCCGGGCATGTGTGCCGTATGTCGAACGACTTGTGGGCTAGACTTGCTACAGAGTGGCGCCCACAAGGCCTTAGACGACGCGAAAGGCCCAGGCGGAGATGGCGGGACGAACTGGACTCCTACTTAAGAGATTGGGCCGTAAAAGCCTTAAACTGTGAGGAATGGCAGGAAGGTAGGGAGGCCTTTGCCCAGCAGTGGGATCAACCGGGCTGATAAAAAAAAAAGTAGTTTTTTGTTGTTGTTTTTAAAGGGCCCTGAGAGAGTATGGGTTGCTATGCTTGGGTTCGAAATATTATTATTTGTACTTAACATGTATCATATAAAAATATATAGGTCGGATAAAATTGCTGGGTAATTTTTGCCGCACTGCAGTGTATTTATCTCAGGAGAAAGCCTTTCAATTTGCTAAAAGGTTGACAGAACAAAATCGTTTTAATTTTGGAACGCTACGACAAAAAATACCTTATTCCATGTTATGCCGTATTTTTTTCATTAGTAAGTAGGTTTTTTTTATTTTTTCAAATATTTTTGGGAGCAAGATTAACGGTTTGGTAAAATTGAAAGGGGAACGTAACGTTCAATGGTTAAATAAAATGTGTTCCTTATTCTGGGTTGACTTGTAAAAGAAGCTGTGATATTATGGCCGGCCAAGTCAGATATGTTGATTTCGATTCCAAGACATCACTGTGTTTTCGCATCGTGAGGTAAACTGCATGCCTGAGAGATTTTCTCATCACACAATTTCATCATGTGACATATCGAAAGATTATGCCAATTTAATACATTTCAGACTTATCGAACTTCGGTATCAATATGGAAATGTAACATTGTCTAGGGCCCAAGGTGTGAGTAGTGTTGCTGGCGTCAATAGGCCGTGACTGTCGCCTTACATCAGGCGACCCATATGCTAGCTTATCATCTTATAATAAAAACTACATGCCATATGAATGGGTCGCACGACCGGGGAAGTACTACCCTCCCACAGAATATCGACGTCAAGTAGCAGTATGCAGAGTGTTACGTTTCGTACGGTTAGTGTGGGGCGCCGGAGGCCCAATTCGTTTCTAAATCCTCTTCCTTTTCTCTTTCCTCTCCCGTTTCGCAGCTGCAGCTCCTTTGGTATTGCTGTCCATAAGCGACGATGCCTACTTACCATCAGGCGGACCGCCTGCTCGTTTGCCGACTACACCACAAAAAACGAATTCAAAAACACTAACATTTCCCTTATGCAGCTATGTAGATATGTATATATTGTTAGCACTTACTCCCGAACGCCTAAACAGATTGGCGTAAACGAGACGTCATTAGTCTCCTATTGTTGAACACAATAGCAGAGGATGACGTCATCTAATACAAAATGGCCGTTGCCTTCCGCCATTTTCTACTGCTTAACTTAATGGATTTATAGGTATATGGACACCGTATATAGAACATAATATACCATCACGGCTGTATTCCCCAAAGGATTAAGCAGAGGTGTACTAATGTACACCCACTCTTCGCCGATATGTTACCGGCCACAAATCAACTCCGAGCTGCTACTTTTCTATAGAATTCTCATTTGCAGAGGAGTTTTGATTTGTGCGCGGTTAATGGCAATAGGTTCGCCCCCTATTACATGGGACCTAAACATACCGGCGAAGTGTTGGTATACATTAGTACACCTCTACCTAATCTTTCTGGGAATACAGGCGTGATGGTATGTTAAACTCATAGAATCGAATTTAGGACCTCTAGCTCATCAGTCGCACTTTCGACCACTACACTAATGAAGGAGTAACGAAACAAACACTAAAGTTAAACTTTTAAATACATCTTTAATCCAAGGCAGAGTCTCCAACAAAATACTGCCAAGCAATGTACTGTAACGGATTGACTTCCATTCGGCTCAATACGGCACACCGCACAGGCGTAACTTTAATAATAGCGCGTATTTGTCAAGTGTGGGGTGAACCTTAGGGGCAGGATGTACTAAGTAATTCAATGTTTCTTTGGTTGAACTGCTATAGCTATTGGTATTGCTACTGCTTCTATTATTTCTATAATTAAGAGGGTACTCTATCGAGCCTTTCTCCATACAAACGCATTCTGCTGTTTTCTTCGTAGGTAATGGCTCTAGAGCAATGATATTTTTCCAAAAAATCTAGATCTAATTCATACGGGCCCCTATTATTTCATTTTATCCAAAAAAAAAATTCGCAAGAAAATATGACAATTCAAAAACTCGAAAAAAAGCCCTTTTTACCGTCATGTTCAGGTGACTATCAAACAATTTTGAAAAGTTATTAACAAAAAATAAAATAATAGAAGCATAGACATGCTTTTCCTCTAAATTTTGATATTTAAATTGTTGAGATCAATCCACTTTTGAAGAAGAAAACAGCAGAATACGAAACGTCTTTTGGTCAAGGTTTTTGTAGGTAAAATCATCCTAAGCTGCAGTTGTCCTTTTCGCACTGTACAGGAAGAGAATGGAGGTGCAGCGCGACGGCAATAGTTTCTTCAAATACCTATTTTTCAAATTCCTTAGGACTAGAGTCCCCTCTTAATTCTACTGCCACTGTCACACCTATTGCTACTACTACTGCTACAACTACTGCTACCGTTATTTCTACAATTAATTCTACTTCTACTGTACTGCTACTGCAACAGGTATTGCATCTGCTACCGCTACTATTACTGCTACCAGTTTTTTTTTTCTTTACCGCTTTAATAACCCATAGCACGTAGGTACGCACAGAATAAAGATTATAATATTTTCTCATTGCTCCTTTGATGTACCTGTTAGGGAGGTCTCTCGCCACATACCTACTGTTGTGTGGGTTCGATTACTACTGGAGCCGAGATTGATGCATTCCAAAAATATATAGCGGACAGTGATAGCCTTGTGATATAACCATTAGACTGCCAAATCAAAGGTCTGGAGTTCGAACTTCGAATCCAAGGCACGCACCTCTCTCTTTTCGAAATCATGTACGTATTAATAATTATTTATCACGCGCTTAAACGGTGAAGGAAAACATCCTGAGAAAACCGCATGCCTAAGAGATTTCTTGACGGCATGTGAAGTTTGCCAACCCGCAATAGGCTAACGTCGTGGACTATAGCCTAATCCCTCTCATTCCGAACGGAGACCCGTGCCCAGCAGTGGGACAATGTTATGGGTTGATGATGATGATGAAAAATATATCGATATCCGATTAGTAAGTGTCATCATAATCACTTATTTCTTTTCAAACAGTGAACGCAGTTTACCGACTAAAAATAATATACATACATATTTTAACACCTAAGTCCGAGGGGTGTAGGCAGGGACTATAGGTTTCTGCATGCTATGATCTCACTCTCGCTTCATCTACGTTCCCGTCGATTATAAACCCACTTAAAACCAATAATGCCGCATCCATTATTCTATTTCCGTAGTTCCGTACCAATGTGCAGTGATATATACAGGGTGTGCGCTCCACTACCGGTCGTATACAGGGCCATCGGTCAAAATGCCAGCGGTTCGGCATTTTCTTGGCCCAGGTACGTGTCTAAGTAGAAGAATCTATCTTATTTAAGACCTGAAATGTTACATTATTAGGTGAATGTATAGGAACCGTGGTGATCGATCATAAAGTTAAGCTGTACTTTCACTGTACTTATTTTTTTTTATGGGATGACTCGACAAACGAGCAGGCGAGCTACCTGATGGTAAGTAGTAAACTGCCGCCCATGGACATCTGTAAAACCAAAGGTGTTGACGATGCGTTGCCGAGCCTATTTAAGAAAAGGGCCCTCCCTTTAGGGAAAGGAAGGGCTCTTTTCTCAATAATAATAGGCTCGGCAACGCCTCTTCATCTTCTTCGAAGGAAAAAGGAGAAGGAAGGGGATTGTGGGAGGAATTTGGCCTCCAGCCCTCATCAACCGAAGCGCAGAAGCGAAACGGTGCTACTCGGACGTCGGTCTTCTGCGAGAGTGTGGTACTTCCCCGGTCAAGCCGGCCCATTCATGCTGCGAACAGCGTGGCCCTACCACAACAAATTACTTATTTGGATAGGGGATTATTTGAGACTTATATTATGTTTTAAATAAACATATAATATACCATCACGTGTATCTATATGTTTTACATTGTAAGTACAACAGTTGCCTGATTATTATTATTATTTTTGGCATAAATAAGACCATACACAGAGCCGAATGCAAATCTTAATTAAAAAAATAAGAAAATTGTAAGCAAATAAAGAAAGAAAATGTATTTATTAGCACACACACAAAAGTAATAAGACCATTACTTAAATTAATAATTTTACAACTATACTATATTTTTTTACTGTCACTTAGTTTAAATTTAACTTTTAAGTTCAATGAGTTATTTTATTATACAACTAAATAGAGTACTAAACTGGTGTTGAATTTATTGAAAATAACAGGCCTATGTCTTCAAAAAATAAAACTCAATATAAGACGACAAACTAAATCGACTAATGAGTTAATAAAATATAAGCGTTTAAGTTTTTGGTGGGGATTGAGGGGGGATGCTCTGTCCCTTTCCCACATACATCATCATCAGGTACATCAGATTGTGACATCACAAGCCTATATAGTGTGCTCTCCATCTAGCATAAAATTAAAATTCTTTTATCTGCCTTATTTTTAACCAATTTTAATTTTGTTTTTGTTATTCGTCTCTATTTATGTTTAACTTTTCTATGGGATCATAAAAAAATATTTGTCAACTAGCTTATTTCTCCATTTAGTGTGTTCCCACCAAATTAAATCCGTATATACAAAGAATTATTGATTCGCTCTTTGCTTCACTCAAAAAAAGAATCCCCAAGCATTTTCCCGCGGCACATTGACAGAAGTGACGTCTCCAACTCGTGTGACATGTAGTAATTTGACAGCTGTCACAGAAACCAACATGGCGTGATGTTTCTCGGTGTTATTACTTACAACTCGCTCGTTACTTATTTTACTGTAAGCGGCGATAGCTTACTGACTAGGGCGTCGAACTGGTGATCATGGGGTTGCCGGTACGAAACCCACCCGTTGCACTACCGACGTGAACCCACTCGTATCACAAGCATTTAGGCGTAGCACGGGGGGTTAACAAGAATACTAGTAATGAGCAGTTAGGACAAAGGAAGACTAGTGCGGTATTTTGTGGTTTTTTTTTAATTAGTTCGTTGGTATCTTTAGGTCCCTTGTAATATCGAGCCTATTGCCATTTACCGGGCACATATCCAAACTTTAATGACAACTTTTAACAAACGGAAACGTATACGACGGTTCGCTTAAGCTAGGCGCATATCTTTTCACTGCTCTTAAACCGTACTTCGAGCTGAGTATTTCATACATAAACCCAATAATACTTTTTCCGGCCTGGGAATCAAAACCAGCAGTCGACCACTAGACTAATAAGGCAGTGTATAGGCAGGCATATTAATATAGTAAATAGTATTTTTGGAATGCGGTATCCAAATCCCTCGCGAACGCAACAATGTTGCACTGTTGTCGCTGACTCTATCCCTCATGATGCGAACGCTTTCCCGAGAGGTGAAACAACAATACATTTGTAACATTTTCGCGCGTATTTCTTTGTTTCGAATTTTGGAGATTACTCTTTTAATATAGTTATTGCGTAGATTTTTTTTTGTAAAAGGATATTCATTAAACTACCTGGGTTCCCCATGAGTCAAAATGGTTCTGTATTGATACATTATCTTGATAATTGGTAATTTTCGGAAAATTACCAATCTTTGAGCTCGTGTAACTTTTTAACCATGAATTTAAATGAAGTGAACATTCAAGGAACACGTATTTTAATGATAAGATTGTTACTGCAAAATTCCAAAGACTTTCATTTGTTAATATTCAAAATAAGACCAAACTACGTTTGTATGGAGCGCGGAGCGGATACTATCCTCTTAAGTAACCTCCTTAAATACATATAATCTCAAGATGTCTAGACTTATTTAGCGCCCTCTGTCTATGTTTACTTTTATATCTAGGTCATGGAAACTGATATTATAGGTAAACAAGCTTTAATTAATTGGAGACTAAGATAGTTGTTACAGATAAATTACGTACGATGACCAGCAGATCAAGTTACCACGAAATGTCAAATTTTCTCAGTTGATTTTGAACTTAATCTTCAACAATTTAAGGTTCAAAATCATTTGGAGAAATTTGACAGTTTTGTATACCTTGACCTGCTGGCGACTGTACATATACTCACGCCTTTTCTCCCTGAGGTTAGACAGAAACTACGAAACACCCCTTGCGATTCTTGGATACTTTTTATTGCTTCCTCCATAAATATGTCAGTCTACTGCACGGTTTTTTTTTTTATGGGATAACTCGGCAAACGAGCAGGCGAGCTACCTGATGGTAAGTAGCCATCGCCGCCCATGGACATCTGCAAAACCAAAGGAGTTGCAGATGCGTTGCCGAGCCTATTTAGGGAAAGGGAGGGGAAGGAGAAAAGGAGAAGGAAGGGGATTGGGGGAGGAATTGGGCCTCCGGCCCTCTCGCTCACCGAACGAAGCGCAGTAACGAAACGCTAATACTCGGACGTCGGTCTTCTGCGAGAGTGTGGTACTTCCCCGGTCAAGCCGGCCCATTCATGCTGCGAACAGCGTGGCCCTACCACAACAAAACGGTTCTAAATAGTAGGTGTTATTGATATCTTTATATGGATATATATTATGTAGTGATGATTGAAATGCGAGCCTTTAACACTAAACACTTCACTTCTGCCTATCCTTTCGGAAATACAGGCGTGATAGTAAGATGATATGAATTAAAAATATTACTTAAAAATCGTTATCTTACCAGATAATAGTCTAAAATAGAGGACACATACCATCACGCCTGTATTCCCCAAAGGGTTAAGCAGAGGTGTAAAAATGTGCACCTACACTTTACCGGTATATTTAGGTCTCATGTAATAAGGGGCGAGCCTATAGCCATTAACCGGGCACAAATCCACACTCCGAGCTGTTACTGAGAATTTCATAGAAAACCCCAATTATACTTTGCTCGACCTGGGGATCGAACCAGGACCTCTAGGGTAGCAGTTGCGCTTGGGACCACTAGACTAATGCGACAGTCAAACAGTATTTAGTAAAATAGAGAATTCTGCCGACATTTTCAATTTACACATTTTTTAAGCAAAAGTTTTAGTACTAAAGTTTTAGCTGTCGCAACTCTTACTGCCATGACCCCAGAATGTGTTATTTTAAAGACGTAAAATTTGTGAAAAATCTAAAATAAAATTGAATTTGGCTTCCGAGACGTGACGATCCGCCTTTAATCAACAGTAGGTCCACCCTCGTCATTATATTTAAAAAAAAACAGACGAACGTATAACCTCCTCCTATTTGAATTTTCAACCGACTTCAAAATGGCGGAGCTTCTCGATTCGATTGTATTTTTTATTTGTATGTTTGTTACGCGATAATTCCGCCAATTATGGATTGATGTTGATGATTATTTTTTGTTTCGTAGGTCATACTTCGAAGATGGTCCCATTAAAATTTTATTGAAATCGGTTCAGCAGCTTTTAAACAAATTTCGGAAATCTAATAATTGTATACATCGATGATATTATCGTTTACTTTCTCATGGAGCATTTCGTTAAGTTGGCCTACAAATAATAAATATAAACTAAAGGTTCCAGAAAAAAATAAAAATAAAAAAGTCAGGTAATTGAAAAAAATACATAAAAAATAATTTTATGTCTAAAACAGTTTCGGAAGTCGGTGGCGAAAACAAAAGAACTACTCAAATTGTTTTCCTAAAGTCGGTTAAAAATGTGCCCTGATCCGGCCCGATGCGCTCCATTTAGTGTAAATCGTTCTATAAGGGTAAACCCAAAGGAACAATTACAATTAAACTGAAATAAAATCAATACAAACTCAAGAATTACCCCAATCTAAATAATTCAAATAGCCATCGAAATTTTAACTTTATCACGGGGGCTTAAGGTTCGTTTTGTAAATATCTCTGGCTCATAGATTTCCCTTGGCAGTAGAATATTGTAGGGGTTATTCGCTCCATTGGAAATGTAAGAGGTTTCCTAATTAACTAGCTTTGGCACATGGCTTTGCTTGCCTCAAGTGGCTTTATTGTTCGCTAGGAGTTGAATTATGTAAATTGATTTATTTTTCAATCTGTGTTGCTCGTTTCAAAAAAATATAAAATCTTAAATTGACAAGTTAAAAAGCTAGTGTTCTTCGCGTTTTTTATTTTTAAAAGATGACAGTAACTGCCTCATTGGTCTACTGGTCCCAAGTGACTGCAACGCTAGAGGTCGTGGGTGCGATTCCCAATTGAGCAAATTGCTATTGGGTTTTTCTATGAAATTCTCAGTATCAGCTCGGAGTTCGGATAAGTGCCCGATAAAGGGTAATAGCTCGCCCTCGACTACATGGGACATAAACATACCGGTAAACCGGTAACTGTGGGTGTACATTAAGTACACCTCTACCTAATCCTTTGGGGAATACATGCGTGATGGTATGTTTACTTAACTTAACTTTGACTAACATTCTGACTTTAGTTAATTCATCTTTATTTAGTTATTTTTTTATATAGGTACGCTTTATTGCACACCAAATCACAAGACAAAAGTATACGTAGGTACAATGGGCGGTCTTATCGCGCAAGGCGATCTCTTCCAGTCATCCTTTGGATCAACTGCCACTTACTGCCAACAAACTCTCTTGCGTTTTGGCAGATGCAAAGCTTGGTAATAATTTTGTCATTTCAATATATAAAACTTTCAGCTACTACAAGTGAACATACGGACAGACAAAGCTTGATTCTTCACAGTAAATTATTCATGGTATCTCTTAATTGATACGCGGTACCCATGCGATAGGAAATAGAGGACCTCACTCTTAAGAACCCATTTATTTCCCTACACAGACCGCTTTTACACTAATCGTTCTTTCTGCACGTTAATTAGTCGTTCATTCACTCGTTCAATGAATTCATTCAATCATTCAGTCATTCATTCATGCATTCATTCATTCTTTTGGAGTGTCGAATGCCAAATGGGTAAGTAGGAAATTTAAATAGAGAACTATTAATTGTTTTTTTAACTGCCTCTTGTTTCCAAAAGCGCGACTGCTACGCTAGAGGTCTTAAATGTAATTCTGGAAATCTGTTTAAGTGTTACTTGATTCACTGATTCAAATTCTCAGTAGCAGCTCGGAGTTTTTTTTTAAAGCTATAAATGTGGGTCACACATTACTACTCTTCTTGGTAACCCCTCGTACTAAGCTAAATTCTCGTGTTACGAGTGGGTTCACATCGGTAGTACAATGGGTGAATTTTGAATTTGGATTGCAAGTCCGACGCCCTTTGCCATTAGGCTACCGCCGCTTAGGTGAAATTTGGACTTATGCTGTGTAAATGGCAATAGGCTCACCAATTACATGTGGGTGTTCATTAGTACACCTGTGCCTGTTGGTGTAAAATCAATTCAAGAATCCTTAAATACTCGTATAAAAGTGAATACGACTAATTTCCTGAGTTGTCTAGGTTTGTCAATTATAAAAAATACAACAGAGTTGTAAAGGTCTCGATGCCTAAAGAATGGTCACCCACCAAAAGACAGACCATTGTAAGCGCAGCCTAATCTTGCAGATTGATTATTTTGCCACATGCCTAAATGCCGATGTTAACAACACGACGTTATAATTATATAGCACCTTTCCTAACCCCATTTTAACAAACAAATTGATTATAATTTCTTTCTTCTCGAATAGATGAATAAAATAAATATAGCAAGTCATTTTCTTAGTAGATCCACGTTCTGTCTCTAAAACGAGACGAAGAATCTTCCGGTCGGAAATCGAGGACCACTTGGCTTAGAAACCGATTTATACCTTAACTCTAAAAGCCTTTTACACTTCGCCGATCAACTAGTTCATTCATTCACTCATCCGGTGATTTATTTAGCGACGACTTGAATCATTCATTTGTTGGTTTATTACTTAATTTTGTAAATGGCTAATTCAAATGGTTGTGACTCTTAAAGCCACGGCCGGTCTATTGATAAGTGACCGGTATTAAGACATTTAAAAATTGATACGTCATTGTTGGTTGAGAACGAACTTACTTTTCATCAGATGTCACTGACATCACTTCAAAGACGTTAATTCAAAATGAAGGCAAATTTCGACCTGGCAGGTGGGACTCGCGGTGGCTTAGTGGGTCATAGGTTGGTCTGGTGTACTTAACCAGAAGGTGCAGGTTAGAATTTTTCGAATTTTTCCTTAACTAAAATAACTTTGTAATCTTGAAAATGCATACAAAAAGATAAGTAAGTATCCAGTAATTAAAATAAAAGCGGTGTTGGCCCAGTGGTAACGGCTGCGACCTACGAATACGTAAGTCGTAAGTTCGAACCCAAATAGGCACTTTACTTTGTGTACATTATTTCATCAAGAACCAAAACTCGAAGCAATGTGGGTCGCACATTACTAGTATTCTCGTTATCCCCTCGTGCTAAGCTAAATGCTTATGTTACGGGTGGGTTTACGTCGGTAGTGCAATGGGTGGGTTTCGAACAGGCAACCACACCATCACAATTCCGATGCCCTAGCCATTAGGCTATCGCCGCTTTACTGTATGACTAGTCTTTTTACCACAATTTGTTTATTTAATTCTGTAGCTTAGGTACCTTTATTCTGAGAAGATAGGAAAAAAAATTGACATTTTTAATGTTGCCAATAATATTCAAATAGGTATTCAAAAATAAACAGAAAATAATGCGAAAGCGCTCACAATTCAAATTCTTTTAATGTCTTCGAAATTTTTTAATCATTTATTTCCCATCCAATCAAATCTGTAATTGAAATTCGTTTTCCAAAATTAAACGTTCACTGACTGAATTCGCCTCTTTGGTTCACTCTGAAATGTCATTCATTCTCACTCAATAATTGAATGACGCAACGAACTTCAAAGTTATTAGGTTCCCTACAATCAATTATTGTGAGTGATTATTATAGTTCGAAACTTGAAATTGCGTCATAGTATTTTGTTCTATATATAATATACTAGTGTTGCCTATGGTTTTATACATACCATTACGCCTGTATTATCCGGAGGGTCCGGCAGAGGTATACCTAATGTACACCCACATTTCGTCAGTATGTTTGGGTTCCATGTAATAGGGGGCGGCCCGTGCCATTAACCGGGCATATATCCAGACTCTGAGCTGCTACAGAGATTTTCATATATCCAGACTGAAAATATTGCAGATGGCTGCCTCATTAATCAAGTGGTCCTAATGTACTGGGTATTACATTATTATACCTTTGCTTAACCCTACTGGGAAAACAGGCATGATGGTATGTTATGTTATTGCAGATGCGAATTTCCATTAACACTAAAACCGTAGTTTTAACCCCCAACTTGTGCAAGAAAGCTTAGATGAACGTCGACGTGTAATAACTTGCGCAATTAGCCGTGCAGACACCTGTTCGCAATTTGCTCAGACGAGCGCAGCGTAGTGGGGGTTAACATACGTTGTACTTATCACGGGTTAAGTGAAGCGCTTGTTGCTACTCCATACAAAATAAAGTAACTCGAACTTTTATTGCGTTCATGTGTACAATGTGGTGTTAGTTTTTTTTTAAATAAAACTAACTCTAACATGAAACCCAGTAATGGTATTGCAATATAGTAAATATGTAACCGATGATATTGGCTTATTCTCGCTTTTAGATTATTAAAATTAGTGTTGTCGCACACATTTAAAATAAAATAAAATGGTTCATAAATAGTTGTTGTATTGACCGGAAGTGGGAGTGTCCTTAAGAGTGGGGGTGACATTATGGCGGCACTCGGTGGCTGGCACTAACGAGTAGTATCATTGTGACTTTCGACAAGTAAGGTTGTTAAGTTAACCGGTATTCTATTCGTGTTGTAATAAGAATAGATAAGTACTTGTGTTAATAATTAGTAGTGAAATAAATACAGTTGATTATACTTGCTGTAGACTTTTACTTTATATTAGTATCAATATAATATACATGCATTCACATCCAATAATTACGGCTATAACTCCACACAAGTCTGCATGCTTAAGAGATTTTGTCGTCGGCATGTGAAGTCTATCTACCTTCATTAGACCAGCTTGATGGACTATAGCCTAACCACTCTCATTTTCATACCAGCGCTACGTCACTCATTGTAATGAAGTGGCATTATGCTGAGCTAGGGTCCTTTTTTGTTCTCACGCATCAACATTCCATAGTTTTAAATATTATTATTTGGTTTTAAGTATAGTCATAGTTGTAGTTACTATTATTCACTATTTATTTTATGTATGTTCTTCGGATTCACAAATGTATATAGGTAAATATTTTTATTTCTTTCTATTCTGAGAGAAGACCAGTCTCTAGCAATGAGACAAATTATGATGTTTTCCGCTAACAAGTTACTTTTAGTCAAACGAAATTATGTTAATATTTATACATTTCTTGTCATTTTTGTTATTCACTACAGATTTTATAGTAAAATTTAATTAAAATCAGGATTTTGTATGGAGTAGCAACGAAACACAACACCTTTAGTACCGCGGCTTGTAATTTGATGGGCTACAACTTAGTTAAACTATTTCTATGTTTTTTAAGCTTATAACTTGGGTGTGATGAGGGTAATATTCTTGAATAAACATAGGTATATATACTTAATTTCGGGGACTTTGATGGGGTAACATGTTTAAATTGTTTAAGATTAATCCTGTTATAATGTTATAAAAATATTTAACTGTTTTGTGTCCAAATAAAGTAAAAATATGACTGCTACGCTCGAGCAAAGTGTTATTGGGTTTTTCTATGAAATTCTCAGTAGCAGCTCGGAATTTGGATTTGTGCATACTTAAGGCTCGCCCCCATCTTACATAAGACCCAAATATACCGATGAACTGTGGGTGTAGTTAATTACATAAATAAATATTCATAAACATAACATACCATCACGCCTGTATTCCCCGAAGGGTTAGGCAGAGGTGTACTTAATGTACACCCACAGTTCACCGGTATGTTTGGGTCCCATGTAATAGGGGGCGAGCCTATTGCCATTCACCGGGCACAAATCCAGACTCCGACCTGCTACTGAGAATTTCATAGAAAAACTCAATAACACTTTGCTCGACCTGGGGATCGAACCCAAGACCTCTAGCGTAGCAGTCGCGATTGGGACCACTAGACCAACGAGGCAGTCAATAAATATTCATGAAATTTATTTCTAAAAAACCTCCTAAGAAACTTGTTTTTTTACTGAAGACTATCTCAAACCATCCGAGGCCATCTGGCCTAGCCATAAGCACCTCAAACACTACGCAAAAACAGCTTCACTTCAAAACTGTCTATGCCGAACGGTAAAGCTAATTGGAATTCAAATCTAAGCAATGACGCATCGATATCAGATACCTATACAACACTGTGATTGATTTGTGATGCTGGGTAGGTCATATAGCACTCAGAATGGGAGGTCAAAAGGATCAATAGAGAAAGGAAGAAACCAGAAATTAAAATTTGTCTTAGTTCTTCGCGAATTGTTCGTCTATAGGTAACACAATACCTGCTACCCCTATTACATTGGAACTAAACATACCGGCGAAATATAGGTGTACATTAATACATCTCTGCCTATCCCTTCGGGGAATACCTACAGGCGTGCTGGTATGTGATGTGTATTTCAACTTCATCTATTAAAAAAAAAAAAAAAAAAATACGTAATAAATATTCAAACACCAAAAATTCCATACCATTTTCTTAAAACAACGCTCAAAATCTCTCCCACACTTAGATTCCAACAAATACGTAATAAGCACATATTGCCCCAGTATTGTCCTGGCTGCCCAGCCCTGGTGGCCGCGTCCCCCATAAATCTATATACCCCGATTTGAACATAAACCTCTGATCATAAAATAAAACATTACTGTAACCCAAGAAATTCCGGGGTCAAGATAGGGTGGCCATGCTTGAGTTTTAGTTAAGTAGGTATAAACAGGCGTGGGTGCGCCTGTTTATACATTAAAGTGACAAATGGTGGGTACCGTTTGTCGGTATTTTCAGCTCCCATGTGATATGGGGCGAGCCTAATGTCATTAACCAGGCATGAATCTATACTCAGAGTTGCTACTGAAAATTTAAAAGGAAAACCCAATAACACTGCTGGACAAAACGAACTCAACACACTGGGCCATAATCATACCCATTATATTCTCCCACTGCTGGGCATGGGTCTCCTTTCAGAATGAGAGGAATTACGCTATAGTCCACCTCGCTAGTAAACCTCTGGCGTACATACCATCATATCATCATGCCTGTATTCCCCGAAAGGTTAGGCGGAGGTGTAAAGAACACCCACACTTCGCCGACATGTTAATTTCCCATGTAAAAGGGGGTGAATCTATTGCTATTAACCGGGCACGCTTCCAGACTCCGAGCTGCTACTGAGAATTTAATAGAAAAATCCAATAACACTTTGCTCGACCTGGAGAGCGAACCCAGGACCTCTAGCTTAGCAGTCGCACTTAGGACCACTAGACTAATGAGGCGGATACGTAATGGTATATCATATCACTCAAATCTTGTCCTGCAATTTTAAAAATCGTGGTCACAACACAGGTACGCACGGTATGCGACCAATGTTTTATGTTCCACCTGCGCTTAATATATTGTACGCCTTTAAAAATTTAGATAGGCATTCAGAAATATAGAAACGAGACCTGTTTAGTAAGAAAGGAAGCAAATTTATTGAAACTATCTTTTGAAGGAAGCGGTGACTTAGCGGTCATAGCGTCTGGTGTACTTAACCAGAAGAGGCAGGTTCGAATTTTTCCGTCACTAAAATAACTTGATAATCTTTGCATGGAAAATGCCTAAAAAATACAAAAAGATAGTTAGAAGACAAGGTAGCATCGTACGACATCGTATTGCTGTAAAGCATGTCATGTCGGTTGAGAAGTAAATTTTCAACAGATGTCACTGACGTCGCCTCAAAGACGTAAATTAAAAATGTGAAGGCAAATTTCGACTGGGCGGGAGGGACTCGCGGTGGCTTAGCGGTCATAGTGTCTGGTGTACTTAACTAGAAGACGCAGGTTCGAATCCTGCCCGCGGTCGTATTTATCCTTCACTAAAATAATTTATTGAAGACTGTCGAGACTAGTACTGTCGTTAGTGTTGTAATAATTATAACAATTCTTTATTACACTGCCTCATTAGTCTAGTGGTCCTAAGCTACTGCTACGCTAGAGGTCCTGGGTTCGATCCCCAGGTCGAGCAAAGTTTTGTGGGTGACGCGGGCTTCGGCGCAAACGTAACTTATGAATAATGGAATTTCTTTTTTTTTCCTCAACCCATTACTTTGTCCCACTGCTGGGCACGGGTCTCCTCTCAGAACGAGAGGGATTAGGCTATAGTACACCACGCTAGCCTACTGCGGGTTGGCAGACTTCACACGCCGTCAAGAAAATCTCTCAGGCATGCAGGTTTCCTTACGATGTTTCCCTTCACCGTTTAAGCGCGTGATAATTAATTTTATTAATACGCACATGACTTCGAAAAGACAGAGGTGCGTGCCTTGGATTCGAACTCGAGACCTTTGACATGGCAGTCCAATGGTCATATCACAAGGCTATCACTGCACTTAAGAGCGAAGAAGAATTACAAGGCGAGTAATGGAATAGCAAATATACTTGTGTAGTTGGTTCGCAAGACAGATCATTGACAAAAACCTTTCCTAAAATTATTAATGCAAAGAAAACTACAAACTAATAAATCAAACTAAATTAAACTAATAATTAATCTAGTGGTTCTAAGCGCGACTGCTAGAGGTCCTGGGTTCGATCCCCAGGTCGAGCAAAGTGTTGTTATTGGGTTTTTCTCAGTAGCAGCTCGGAGTCTGGATTTGTGCCCGGTTAATGGCAATAGGCTCATCTCCCGATATATAGATCCCAAACATACCAGAAAAGGTCCTGGGTTCGATCCCCAAATCCCTTCGGTCGAGCAAAGTGGTGTTATTAGGTTTTTCTCAGTAGAAGCTCGGTGTCTGGATTTGTGCCCGGTTAATGGCAATAGGCTCGTCTCCCGATATATAGAACCTAAACATACCAGCAAAGTGTGGGTGTACATTAGTACACCTCTGCCTTACCCTTCGGGGAATACAGGCGTGATAGTATGTTATAATAAATAAATAAAAAATAAATTTATTCAGTAATAGACACTTGTACAATAACAAAAACTTGTTTTTACAAAGTAGTACTTAGGTGGTAAATTATTAAGTTTCTCTGGACCCCACACTAGGATTCCCTGTGTCGTGAGGTTCAGTCTCTTCCTTAAACAGCATATTGTAAGTAACACTCTGTATAAAAGAGGAGGTTCAGATAATATTAATACTTAACATTACTACAATATTAAGCTTATAAAATATAACACTTCGTTTCTCTAGAATAATGTGATTTTACGTGAGCAGTATGTGTCTGTGTGCGTGCGTGTGGTTGTGTTTGCGTGTGTGTTATGTTATGTTATAATATTTTAGTGCTTTAACATAAGCAATCTGCAATAAGAATTAAGAGAGTTGAATGAGAAAGATAATTAGTGTTAAAATTTTATTTATTAATATTTCAAGCTGTAATAATTTTAAATATATACTTTACGTTTTTATTAAGACGCTCATCATAACAGCTCGCAACATACCTTACTGTTAAATTATATATATTGGACAAATGTACACCTTTTTTGTAAAAAGAATTTAAATAAAAGATTTATTTTTATATTATTTATATTTGTATTATTTATAGTTTGAAACTTATGCGAGTACTTAAACATTAGTTCGGATTACTTCGATTTGTTTCACACACCATATTATTATAATAATATGGACAGTCGCCAGCACATCAAATTATACAAAACTGTCAAATATCTACAAACAATCTTAAACCTTAAAGTGTTGAATATTAAGTTCAAAATCAACTGAGAAAATTTAACATTTTGTGATAACTTGATGTACTGGCCCCCGCACCTACGCAAGTTATATATCTTTTTGTATTTTTAAGCATTTTACATATGATAAGATTATAAAGTTATTTCAATGACGTCACCTCAATGACGTAAATTTCAGAATGTGAAGGTAAATTTCGAGCTGGCGGATGGGACTCGCGGTGACTTAGTTAGTCATAGCGTCTGGTGTATCCAAAAGACGCAGGTTCGAATCCTGCCCGCATTCTTCTTTTCCTTTGCTAAAACGTTATGTTCTTAAATTCTTCTGTCTGTATTAAAATTAATATTTCTTCGCTTGTAGCAGACTGCTCTTTATCTCTACAGGAACCATCATAAGCCCTTATTTTTCCGTTAATACATCCACCCCTTACACTATTTGCTAAAACCCCTTTGCGTAAGATGTGATGCCGATTATTATTTCTATTGGGATTATTATTGATTTCGGTGTGAACATTATGATTTCCAACATTCCCTGTAGTTTGATTAACTATGTTGGTATCTGAACTTTTGGTATTATTTGGCACAACACTGTATTTTTTAAAAACAGTTTTGATATTAGAATATTCTTCATTACTTTTCACAGATATTCCACTTTTAACTTCGTTATTGACATTATTCATATTTTTAATCTCTGAAGTGTCTTCTATTAGCCCCGGATCTTTAAGATTGTTCACATTGTTATTTACTTTTCCATGCACTTTGTAAACTTCTGCATATTCACTGGATATAATTTTAATAGATATAAAAAGACAAATATATAAAAATAGTTGCGTCATCTCTGTAGTGTTATCACAGTGACGGCGAAAAAAGAATAAATTAATACCAGTCTTAATAATCTTCCTTTATATCATGTTTGAAGTTCAAAGTTTATAAAAAACAGATAGATAGTACGCACGACTACACATCACGCTATACAATACCAGTATAGGCTGGCCTTGAATTGTGCGGAAAACCGTTACATCGGGAGTTCAGTCTAAACTGATTTTAAATAGCTTGATATGTAGCCGTATGTACCTTGTAGTTTAGACAGATATGAGGATTAGATCTGATATTGTTTTTATTTTAATGTATACTGACAAAAACAAAAATAACATTTAACTAATTAAGCTTAATTTAAGCTGTTAACAAAATATGACCTTATTACAGTTAGGACTGGTCAAAAAAAAATACAAAGCTGCTATGACTCTTTCTTCAAAAGGCCTGTTCAGATTTTGCCCTACATTGTTAAACTCGCATACTTAACTAATATATAATTGTATATTATTATTGTCTGGACTTTAACCTTTTGAACGCCATTGTCACATATATGTGACAAACTTAAATTTAAAAAGAAACTAAAGAGGCACCTCCTCAGTCTGTAAATAACTATGTTTTGCAGGCTGAGGAGTTGTTTCTTCAGTGGATTGTTATTATACAGATTATTATTATGTAGCTCAACACCCACCGTCAAACCGATAAACCGGTTTTGTGGGATAATGTATATCTTTTAAGTCTGTATTGTGCAATAAATAAATAATAAATAAACGAAATCTTACCCTGAACGCCAACGTCACAAATATATGACAAAATATACGTCGCACCATATTATGAAATAAACAATTTAATCATTACTTTAGTGTGTTTTCACTACCTCGTGTAATTTGACAGAAAAAGTGGCCTGGCGTCAGGGGTACGGCGATACGTTTATACTCTGGCAAAAGAGACCATGATTGCCACATTGCTGGACAGGAAATGCCGGAGCCAGATAAAAAAGTTGTAACTATCGACTTGTAAAAGTGCCTTTAAAGGATCTATTTACAGAAATAAATATTATTTAATCATTTAAAATTAATGATTAAATTAACATGGGCTTCTGTTTAACATTTTAATTATTGAGCTGAGGCGAGTGTTTCTGTTGTGGGTATCCTCTACTTTAACAAATATATTAACATTTTTAAAGACAAATACACATATGAAGCTGGAATTTTATAAAATGTGGTTAACAACTCTAAGTATTATCAATTTGGGCTATGATTCTGATAAATTTCTTTTGCATTATGAATAAGTTGTCAAAGTTAAAGCTATTTCCCCATTACATGACAAACATCGTAAACATCGTTAGATTATTATTACAATTTAACGCATTATTTTTCGGTAGATTTATAATCTATCGAAGCGAAACCGTCAAATTATGAAATGGCATGCGACGAAACGTCGTGCGCGGTTGTAGTGGCGAAAACACAAGGTCCAATCAAATCGAAGGCACCTACTTCCGAAACTGTTTTTATCATAAAATTATTTTATTTGTTTTATTTTTTAAGCCCGTTTAATTTATTTTAATTTCTTTTTTTATGTTTTTTTTTTCGGTTTCAAATGTTTTAAAACAAATCTTTCTTTGGGGAATTTGTTTGTTATTTACAAGTAAAGTCACTTGTTTAAGTATTAGTTCCTGTAGGTACATATAATTATGCTGTCTAGAAATTGTTCAGTTTTATCCTCATAACTTTTACGTCGCATATATTAACAGGGCAAGTTCAAATAAGATTTGAATCTAATTACATAGGTATCAGGTATATGTAACGCCAGCAGCATCGATTCACACCACATGCAACTAAGTTGGGATACCAGGTCATGTAGCGTCTGCAAAAAAATCATATTACTCAAAAATGGTTTGACAATAAGTAAAAAAAATATTTGCTTATCAAATACTAGTGACCAGCTGCAGCTTCCCACAGATATGTATATACACAATTTATAATATGTATGTAGTAATGAACTGCCTCATTAGTCTAGTGATCGTATCGTCCAGCATGATTTGGTCGGCAAAACCGGGGAACTACTACCCTCCCATGTAGTAGCAGTATGCATACTGTTTCGTTTACTACGGTGAGTGTGGAGCGCTGACTCAGCTCCTCTCTCAGTCCCCTTCTGTCTTCCTTTTCTCCTTCCCCTCCCTTTTCCTTTACAAGATTGAACAAGATTGAATTGAACAAACATTTCTGCTAACCCTACTTTAGTAAAGTAGGCTGTAATTATACAAACTGTTACAGCTCATGATAGAATACATAACACCACCGCATCACTGACGCAGTCGAGTAAGTTTAATGCACTCGTCGCTTAAATAGTTTCAACTCACGTCGTTGATTCTGCATGAGGCCATGAAAACAGCGATTTAATTTGACAAAAGAATGAAGGAAAATTATTTATTCCTTTCACTCAAGGTCATACTAAACCAGAAGCCTATGGAAATTAAGACTATATACAAAAATTCCAAAAAACAATACAACATACCATCACGCATTTATTCCCCGAAGGGTTCGGCAGAGGTGTACTAATGTACACCCACAGTTCGCCGGTAAGTTTAGGTCCCCTGTAATAGGGGGTGAGCCTATTGCCATTAACCGGGCACAAATCATGACTCCGAGCTGCTACTGAGAATTTCATAGAAAGACCCAATAACACTTTGCTCGGGAATCGGACCCAAGATCTCTAGCGTAGCGGTCGCGCTTAGGATCACTAGACTAATAAGGCAGTCAAAAAAAACAATGCCTACATAATATGTAAAATATTAGAAGTTAGTAATAATCTGGAGTACCTTTTTTTTGTTGTTTTTGCTCATCACTGAACTGACTGTCTGTCTGTCCCTTTGTATGCTTAGATCTTTAAAATTATGCAACGGATTTTGATGCGGTTTTTTTAATAGATAGAGTGATTGAAGAGGAAGGTTTATATGTATAATACAGACATACTATAGTACAGAAAAGTTGAGAAAACACGCGGGCGAAGCCGTGGGCGGAAAGCTAGTTAAATAGATTATTATACTCGCTTCGACCTCTGACGTCGTGGTCGTACGAGATGTTTAATTTCCCGCCACGATAGGAGCCACAACTGTGAGACAAAACTTGTTCTTCACAGTGGAATATACACAACGGTTTAAACTGACTGTCTCTCACAAATTAGTTTACTGCTTCCATTCAGCAGAGAAGAAAAATATAGCCCGAGAACTGAATCAACTTTTGTTTCAGTTATAAGCTTATAACTAAAGTTATTTTAAATTAGAACTTTAACTTAGTAATAGCGGTTTATTATGTACTCTTTATTGAAACATCACGTTTCTTTTAGTGTTTTTACAGAACAATGATCATGAAGCTATTGGATAGAATAATTTACTTAGATAAAACAACATCAATATACACCTTTGATCAAATTCAATTGCAAAAAAATTTGACTACTCTCCACAACGATCACGATTTTTAAGCAAACATTTCAGTAGGTAGTAGTTATATTGTGTGTCGCATCTCTTGTAGAATGTTTTATATTTGCGATAAAATTACTTTTAACAAAAAAGTTAAACCGCCTTCAAAAAATAATAAAATAATTTTGTCTAAAACAGTTTGGGAAGTCGGTGACTTCTATCTCAGTGGGTCTTTTATTTTCGCCACCGACTTCCCAAACTGTTTTAGACAAAATTAATTTATTATTTTTTGAAGGCGGTTTAACTTTTTTGTTAAAAGTAATTTGATTTTGTAATTTTTAGTGGAAAGTTTTGTTTAGAAGTACTTGTTAGCCAACTAAACGCACTGCTCCAATAAGATAGCGATGTTTCGGAGTAAACGATAATATCATCGATGTAATCAATTTTTAGATTTTTGTTGATATTTTCAAAACTGCTCAACCGATTTCGATAAAATTTGAACGGGACCACCTCTGAAGTATGACCTACCAAACAAAAAAAGAATCATTAAAATCAGTCCTCAACTGGCGGAGATATCGCGTAACAAACATACAAAAAAAAACATACAGACGAATTGAGAACCTCCTCCTTTTTGAAGTCGGTTGAAAACAAAAAAAACATCGGCACCCAAAGCAAAACAATCGGCCTTAAGTATGACATTTTTTATGGGATAACTTGGCAAACGAGTTGTAGCCATAACCGCCTATGGTCCTCTGCGAAATCAAAGGAGTTGCAGATGCGTTGCCGAGCTTATTTATGGAAAAAGGAGGGGAAGGAGAAAAGGAGAAGGAAGGAGACTGAGGGAAGAATTGGGCCCCGGGCGCTCGAAAAACAAATGCGATTATCTTACTAAGAAACATCGAAAACACAAGTAAGTGACAGATAAGTGACCTTAATTATCATTAGGTTATCAATGTCGGTCGTCTGTTAATGATATCGAGGAGATCGGGGCAAAAATAACAAATCTCATTATTGTAATTATGTATTATATTTTAGCCTCAGAAATAATTAAAATATAACAAAAAATGTTACGTATTCGTTGTTTATTATGATGAAAGCTCATGTAACGTTGATAAAGAAACTAAATAAAATAACATAAAGAATAAGTTTTTGAATTTCAAACAGAGTATAATAATGGAAATAAATTTGATACTAAAACAAATAGTCCAATTAACCCAAATCTACTTTTATTGGTGTGAACCTTGATATGCCAGTGAATATTATCTGTCGAAGAAATTATCGATTTTTCAGGTCATTAGTTGTTTAATTTTTACACAGTTTGGAGTAAATCACTAGTTTTTATTCCATTGATTCTGTGTTATCAAAGAATATTAAAACCTAAGTTAATAATATTAAAGAAGATAGGTTTCAATACTTTGAACTCTCTCGCAAAATAATTACACTTGCAGTAAACATGATCAATATTGAAGCAACGGCAGTGAATATTATTAATATAAAATTGAAGTAATAAAGAACTATTACTATATGTGAACCAAGCCTTTAACCAACCATGAAGACTATATTTCTTTTATTTATATACACAACAATTTCAGAATGTGCTCATATTAAGGATTCTTCCAATTCGAAAAGTGAGACAATCCATCCAAAAATGGTCAAGAATATTACATACGAAGGTAAAATTTCTACATACTTTAACATTACAGAAAATCAAAATAAAACAAAAGTAGCTGTACAAGACACTAAAGTTGGCAATGATCATGAAGAAACAAGATTTACTAACATTGAAAAGAATACGGCCTTAGAAACAAGCAATAAAACTACTGAAAAAGATCGAGAGTTGGCACAATATAAAACCGTTAGTGAAAGTGGAGATGATTTATCTGTTACACCAAAAATGGGAATTGAAGATGCTAGCCATATGACTAATAGCACAGGAAAAGGAGCGACCAGTGAAATATGCAAAGGTGTCAATGAAAACTGTAAAGTTGCTATTAGGAGCGAAAATCTGCAACCTACAACATTAAACATTAATGAATATAGCAATACGGTAATAATTATAGCAGATTTTTGCCCAAACGGGACCGACAGAGCTGATGATGGAAGTTGTGCGGAAGTCATAGTTTAAGAGACAAATACAGAATATACAACGTGTGAAATAATAAGCGGAAGACCAAATGTGAATTACAGTGGTTTTTAAGGGTTAATTTTTCCCGAATCAATTATTATAATACAGGCAACTGGCAAAATCAAATTATTTGTTTATGTGTTATGAAAAACTGAACCTTAATTCAAAGGAGCAAAACTAATTTAATGTGAATATTAAATTTTCCGTCCGCAGATGCACACAATAACAATCATCTTTTATAACTCGGTGATAACTCTCTGATCGATCAGAGGGCCATAATTTCAGGTTACCTACCTGGATAATCGTAGTTAAAACCATGATTCAGTAGTCGATTTTAACCTTCATTTATTAAGTTACACATTGTATTAAAATCTGTTCTTAAGTAGGTATATCTGTATATACTGCTACTATCTGTTTTTATGAACTTTGAACTTCAAAGATATGAAGGAGTATTATTCAGACTGGTATTAATTTACTCTTTTTAAGCCATCATTGTGATTGCACTACTGAAATGAAGCAATTCTTTATATTTATTTGTTTTTTTATATCTGTTGAAACTATATCCAGTAAACATGCAGAAGTATACAAAGTGCAGGGAAATGTAAATAACCATGTTAACAAAACCCAAAATCTTGAAGATCCGGGGCTAATAGAAGACACTTCAGAGATTAAAAATACAAATAATTGCAATAACGAAGTTAAAAGTGGAGTATCAGTGAAAAGTAATGAAGAATATTCTAATATCAAAACCGTTTTTAAAAAATACAGTGTTGTGCCAAATAATACCAAAAGTTTAGATACCAACATAGTTAATCAAACTACAGGGAATGTTGAAAATCATAATGTTCACACCGAAAACCAAAATACTAACAATAGTACTAAGAAATCTACAGTAAAACAATGTGCATATGAATCTGTAATCTTAAATGCAATTAAGCAAATTTGCAAAGGAACAAAGAGGCGTTATCACTCCAACTTTATTAATAATTTCAGAGGTGATTGTATTGGGAGCTTAGAAAGAGATGAAAATAATGAATGTGTACCTGTAGAACGGTCAGCTAATTCAGATGAAATAAAAAATATAACTAACACGGAAGAATTTCAGAAATTTATTTACTTTAAAAACACAACTGTGTGAAAGTCTTTAAATATTCGTTGAAATAGTTGAACTAACTGCAGGCATAAGTTTCAAACTATGTATAAATTAATAAAAGTCCAACATTTATCTTTAACATTCAACTCTGTAGGTTGTTTTGAGAGACTTGTTACATCATGATGAAAACTTTATAGCATAATCAGCCAATAATGTTCTCACTGCTGGGACATAGGCTTCCTCTCGATGGGAGGGAGTGCGAGTTGGTAGACGTCTTCGAATTTTTGGTTCTAGGAAATGCCGGTTTCCTCACGATGCTTTCCTTCACTGTTTTGGAAGCAGTGATGATGAAATAATTTACACAAAGTAAAGCTCCTGTCTGGGTTTGAACCTATAACCTTACATCTTGTAAGCACTGAAAAAAAATGGTGAAATACCACTATATTGATTGGTTTTAAAATTGGTTAAAAATTTACAATGATAGTATTTTTCATACGATAAATAAATATGTTAATATATGTTACATTAATTACATTATTATACATATTTTAAATTTCATTCTTTCTTTCTTTCTTTACGCTCCTTAGGCAGGACATTATTTCCCACTGATACTCTTATCTATGCTCTTTGAACTTTCAATGGTCAACTTAATAACAATATTAACCTACTATACTCATTAGAATATTATATTCTCCGTAATCTTCACGCGTGTGTGAATCATGAAGATATATTTTATTATTGTTACTTTAATTATAAGTTCTGAAGGTGGAGTTTTAGATGACGTTTTAAGTTCTAAAGACAAACCTGAGGGTTTAAATGGTCTCCTCAATATAAAACCTAAGAATCCGACTGAATCAAGCAAAGCTGAACGTCATGACGGTGTAATAATAAAAGTAGTTGAAACTCTTAAGAATGGTACGAAGATCGTTATTGATGCATTAGGCAATATAATTCATATTGATCCGAATGAAAATAATAAAGAAGATCCCAAAGTAAAAGACGATGGAGTGACCAATAAAATTGACGCAAGTAAATTGAAGGATCCAAAAACTGAAATATCTACAGAAAAGGTCAAAGAAGCACAAGCTAACTTCAGTACAGGTGCAAATCAGACTTCAACAAAAATAGATAAAGAAACATCGAAACACGATGAAAACACATCACCTACAGAAGTGAAAAAGAAGGCTGACAGTGAAGTTGCAACGGACAAAATTGTGAAAGTTACGACTGAAATACCAAAGGTTGATAATAAAAACTGTACCTCAACTGATGGTAAGTCTTGTGGGAATACAACAATGGAAGTACAACGCCGGACATTTTTGAAGGGCGATGAATGTCCTAAAGGAAACGAAAGGGCGGATGACGGCACTTGTGTTGAAGAAATATAATTGTATAAAGATTTTTCTACGATGGCTCTTAATTGGTTTAAAATTGTTTGTGATACATTAAATTTTAATTAGAATTATCTTTAGTTCGTTATTTAATTCTCAATACTCATAAGTTTATTGCATTCAAAAATGTTAATGTGAACAGGCATTATTGTTTTTAAATCAATGTAACAATGGACCCTGTCGGGCACAGCACAGCTTCAATAGTTTAGAAGAGAGGAGGAGTGCGTCTAATTGCAATTATTATTAGTTATTGGAAACTTCTTAGTAGGTATTAAAAAGGTTAGTAAAAGGATATTCATTATATTATCTGGGTTCTTCTTGAGTCATAATGGGTCTGTATTGATACATTATCTTGAAATACTAGCATAAAGTTGGGACCAATCTTTGACCTCGTGTAACTTTTTGACCTTGTATTGAAATAAAGTTTTACGTTCAAGGAACACGTATTTTAATGATAAAATTGTTACTGCAAAATTTCAAATATTTTCATTGGTTAAAATTCAAGATAGGACCAAACTACGTTTGTATGGAGCCCGGAGCGGATACTGTTAATGTCAATAGGCTCGCCCACTATTACATGGGACCTAAACATACCGGCGAAGTGTGGATGTACTTTAGTAGATACATCTCTGCCTAGCCCTTCTGAGAGTACAGGCGTAATGGTAGGTAAGTATACTACTACTAGTTAAACAACAACAAAATATATAAATAGCGTATAACTAGTAATTATAAGACTTTTAAAAATTTATGAGCTCAATATTAGATACGACTTCCGTAATTTACTCGAATTCAGACTCTTGCCCGGGTAATCGGAGAGGGGGGGGGGCGTTAATGAATTCGATTCTTTGCCGGGGTTATCTGTTATCATAAGACTTGTTATTATGTCACTTGCTAGGTATATTTTTAGTCTGGGAAATATAATAATTAAAAATATACCGGTGAAGTGAATTGTTAGTACCTACACCACTCCCCAATCCTTCGGGGAATATAATCGTGATAGAACGTTATCATACCATACCATCACATATCACGCCCGTATTCCCCAAGGGGTTAGGCAGAGGAATACTCAATATACACCCACAGTTCACCGGTAATTAAGTTTAGAATCCATGTAATAAGCGGCTATTGCCATTTACAGGACAGAAATCCAAACTCCAGGCTGCTACTGATAATTTCATAGAAAACCCAATAACACTTTGCTCGAACTGGAAATCAAACCCAAGTTCTCTACAGTAGCAGTCCCGCTTACGACCACTAAACTATTCGAGATCAACTTAAACTGGACTTTTATAGGTTAAGTACAGTTTAACTTCGAAGATTGGAGTATCAGACAAGTTACCCTCTTCAAGAAAATTTTCCCTTTCATTTTGATCGTCAATTTGCTCAATTGGAACTTACAACTGACACATTCATAACATAACATACCATCACGCTGTTTCCCAAAAGGTAAGGCAAAGGCGTACTGATTTACGTTGTTTAGATCCCATGTAATAAGGGACGAGCCTATTGCCATTAACCGGGCGGGTGCAAATCTAGACTCCGCGCTGCTACAAAGATTTTCATGGAAAAACTCCACTTTACTCGACCCGGGAATCGAACCTAGGACCTCTAGCATAGCAGTCGCGCTTGGGACCACTAGACTAACGAGACAGTCTATATAATTCTATGTCAATTGTCATGTAGATACTTATAAATATACATAATATTAACAAAGAATTTCGATCGACAATTTGCGCAATTGGAACTTACAACTGACACATTCCAGAGCCCAATATCCGGGTATTTTTGTGATAAATCAGCGAGGCGGTGAACACCCCCAGAGATGTTTACTGTAGCTATAGCGACGAGAAATATCTTAAGCGTACTGACATTCTAGCGATTTGTAGACGTAAACGTTTGCGTTTCGGGAATAGAGATTCCAATATATTGATAAATTTATAACTTAATAGTCAATTCTTTAATTACATTTACACTATTTACATACATACCATCACGCCTGAATTCCCCGAAGGGTTAGGCAGAGGTGTACTTAATGTACACCCACAGTTCGCCGGTATGTTCAGGTCCCATGTAATAGGGGGCGAGCCTATTGCCATTCACCGGGCACAAATCCAGACTCCGAGCTGCTACTGAGAATTTCATAGAAAAACCGAATAACACTTTGCTCGACCTCTAACGTAGCAGTCGCGCTTAGGACCACTAATGAGGCAGTCATATTAGATTTTGATTTATTGATAAATTTATTCTTCCACTGATGTGTATTGTTGGAAAGCTTTGTGAGGAAACCTGCATGCCTGAGAATTTCTGACGGCATGTGAAGTCTGCCAACCTGCAGTAGACTAGCGTGGTGGACTATAGCCTAATCCCTCTCGTACTGAGAGGAGACCCGTGCCCAGTAGTGGGACAATGTAATAGGTTGATGATGATGATTATTATTGTTTCACTGACACTTGGAAGCGGCGGTATCGTAATGGCTAGGGCGTCAGACTTGCGATCACATGGTTGCTGGTTCGAAACTCACCCATTGCACTACCGACGGGAACCCACTCGTAATACAAGAATTTAGCTAAGTACGAGGTTAACAAGAACACTAGTAATGTGCGACCTGCATTGAAAGTAAACTTTTTTACAAGAAAAAAAAACATAAAGGACTATATGAGACAAAATTTTAGGATATAGACCTCCGTCCAAAATTTTATCGGATTCTGTTCAGCGGTTTAGGCTTATAAACAAACCTTTTTTTTTTTTTTTTTTTTTTGTGGGGATAGTTGGGGATCTATGATGAGTGAGATCTATGAGTGCCGCATATGGCCACTAGACTAATGAGGCAGTCAGAGTTTTATTCATTAGCAGTGTTAGCAGGCAGATGATCAAATCAAGAAGTCAACGAGAAGAACATCAAATATCATTTCAAAGTAGCATCAATGTAAGATCAGCAGTTAAATAAAGAATATTCAATCGAAAGCGGGTTCCGAAATAGGTATTTTTGTCGTAAGAAATCTTCGTATTATTTTGATTTTCCTGAGTAGGCCCCCAACCCCCACTCCCATATACGTTACATCTCCAATCCCCATAACATACAATATCCATGGAGTACTTATTGATAGCTATATTGCTGTAATGATCCCTGTTATTTGTTTTTATTTTCATGTCGAATTGGGTCGAACATTGTAAAGATATCGAACGACTAGTCGTATTGGTATGTGATAGGAAAACGTAGTAGTGTTAGGGGAAAAAACTTAAAAATCATTGCAAATTGATAAAATATTATTTGGTGTTTCACTAGAAGACTATAGGGACTAATAACTTCCATATTATAGATCTTCCATTTTGTTTACCTGATGGTAAGTAGTCATCGCCGCCCATGGACATCTGCAAAACCAAAGGAGTTGCAGATGCGTTGCCAAGCCAAGGAAAAGGAAGGGGAAGGGGAAAAGGAGATGGAAGAAGGCTGAGGGAGGAATTGGGCCTCCAACGCTCCATACTCACCGTACGAAACGCAACAATATGCATACAGCATATTGCAGCAGCAATAAATGATTGAAATTGAAATTGAAACAGTATGCATACAGTATGCATAAACTGTATGCATATTGTTGCGTTTCGTACACCGTAGAATATTGACGTAAAGTAGCAGTATGCAGCATACTGCTACTTTACGTTGATATTCTGTGGGAGGGTAGTACTTCCCCGGTCGTGCGACCCATTCATGCTAGCATGTAGATATGCCAGCGAGACACTACTACTAAAAATTACCAATTACCATTCTGAAATTTGACATACTGGGCCTGGCAACACTATTTCAGTCTCATGAGACTGGTACGAGCGTCGCTAAATGAAGCAGACTAATTTAGCAAAAGCCATTCTTGAAATTCAGGTAGGTACTTATAAAAGGCTACTAAAACTTTGCGCCCCCACTTGAGAACTGAAGTGCTTAACGCGCAAAGTGTAAGTTCTTCCAAAGCTCAGTTTTATGACTGTTTTTTACTGAAAACGCGTTCGATTTCTGGACGTAAATTGTCGCGTAATTGAGGGGGAGAATACAGTGATTTAGGACGTACGATTTTGCACGCTTAGAATATTCTGAAACATTATTTAAGTACATATATATTGGATGGTAGAAGCCGTGGGTGAGAAGACTTCCTATGGCACATGCGTCAGGGTTGGGCGCGAAATTAATTTTTTTCTTGGTTTTTCGCAAATTATTTGGCTATACTAATTTCACAGAAAAACGCAATAACACTTTGCTCGACCTGCGAATCGAACCTGGGAACGCTAGCGCAGCAGTCGCAACGCAACGAGGCAGACCGTCAATGTTACAAATCTTTTAAACCTATAATATAAGCAGTAGCTAAAAGTACTGTGTTTCAACTTTACAAGTAGTAGTTTAGATACATTTTTTTTTACCTGGCAATTCAAAATATAAAAAGGCGTGCACTAACATGGACTATAATATAATCTTCTATCGATCTGAGCGGCCATTTTACAAGACATTTCTTAAATTAAGGTTAAAAGCTTTCGGCGGGAACGCAAAACTGAATTTAGTTCAAAATTCTTCCAAATTGAGTTGGAAAGGTCTTTTTATGTTATCGTATGAGTAAAAAAAAAGTTACTTTATCTACAAGTAAGCTAAACAGTTTAATAGTGTAACCTCTTTACGTATTGTTTTTTTTTTTTCATTCTAATGTTACGGTGAAATGCCGCCAAATTCAAATTTAAATACATACAAACCATCAGGCCTGTATTCTATTTGTTGGGCAGTGGTGTACTTATGTACTCTTAAAGGTCGACAGTAAGCTTAGGTACCATGCAAGACGAACACATTGACATTAAGCGGTGCACAAATCCAAACTCCAACCTGCTACGGAGAATTTCATAGAAAGACTCAATAATACCCCAGGACCCACGAGAGAGCCCAGGACCTCATATATAGCAGCTGTTTTTAGGACAACTAGACTTTAAAATAACGTACACAAAGATATGAATTTTATAATGAAAGAAAATTTCTAGCGTAAGAAAAACTCGATCTCAGGCAGGGTATGAACCTGCGTCTCTCTGGTTGCGTAAACTGCGTCTCTCTGCGTAACTAAGCTACCGAGACCACTGCCTGTGATGTCGAATTTCTCTTCCGCATTTCACGTCTTCAGGCGACCCTGCCAGAGATCGTTTTTTTCTTTCATTAGAAAATTCATATCTTTGTGAACATTTCACATTATAGAATGCCAAAATATAATAAAAAATAAGCACTTAAAATAAGGTACCTACAAAAAACTCCGTCTATCACTAGTCAATTATTTAAAAACAATACCCCACAATAATCAAGCCGAAGGGTAAACAATCCATACTTTCAGCCGCTTCGTTCAATTAAGCTAAATATAATCATATTGCGAGTTTTAATGCGAAGCCAATTCAGAAACTCATTGTAAATTTATTAACTTCGAAGTAAAGTCGCAGACAGTTTAAATATTCAGGAGATTCGCAAAATGTCTGCGTTTCTGTGCCCAATTATTGTTTACAAAGGTTGACGATTATGGAAAATGAAAGAGTGATTAAAGTTTCGTAGTATCTGCTGAAGCAGATGTTAAAATTAAATTTGATTCGTAAAACAATTAGATAACAATGTACAACCAAGAAAGACGTCACTACATTAACTAGAAACTTAAACCTGTATCGATCTGAAATAGTTCCCAATTACTATTTCAAATCGATAGGGTAACACATACTTGTTTTTATCTGACTACCAATAAGTATGGTATCGTTTTTCATCTTAGCCTTAGCCTTAGTATTAGCCTTAACCTTAACCTTAGACTTAGCTTTTCACTTAGTCGTAACCTTAGACTTAGGCTTAGCCTTTCCTATAGTCTTAGCCTTAGCCTTGGCCTTAGCCTTAGCCTTAGCCTTAGCCTTAGCCTTGGCCTTAGCCTTAGCCTTGGCCTTAGCCTTAGCCTTAGCCTTGGCCTTAGCCTTAGCCTTAGCCTTAGCCTTAGCCTTAGCCTTAGCCTTAGCCTTAGCCTTAGCCTTAGCCTTAGCCTTAGCCTTAGCCTTAGCCTTAGCCTTAGCCTTAGCCTTGGCCTTAGCCTTAGCCTTAGCCTTAGCCTTAGCCTTAGCCTTAGCCTTAGCCTTAGCCTTAGCCTTAGCCTTAGCCTTAGCCTTAGTCTTAGCCTTAGCCTTAGCCTTAGCCTTAGCCTTAGCCTTAGCCTTAGCCTTAGCCTTAGCCTTAGCCTTAGCCTTGGCCTTAGCCTTAGCCTTAGCCTTGGCCTTAGCCTTGGCCTTAGCCTTAGCCTTAGTCTTAGCCTTAGCCTTAGCCTTAGCCTTAGCCTTAGCCTTTCACTTAGCCTGTGAATCATATTCTGATTATGAATATGGGAAATTTTAGTTAAGGCAAAGTTGGCCCTTTTAGTATCTTCCAAGAAAAAAGGCGTAAGTGAAGGTATATAGGTATCTTGCATATCCTGCAGACATTTCTTAAAATATCTCACACGATGCCTGCGACTCGACTAAAATAGGTACTGAAAACGTTTACTTCTTAAAACTAACCGCGCACATGTAATTGGATATAAGATAACATGGTTTGTATTAATTGGAAAAGTATAAAAACGCTTGATTTTTATGTAAAAAGAAAGAAAATAACATTGTAAGTATATTATGGTTATGTATGGATAAATTAAACAGTACTTTTGGTACATTTAATTAGTTACTTAATAATCTTGCTAACATACTGTACTTATAACTGTCACTTAAGGCGAAGGCATTCGATTGGCCCGCCAAACTGGCAAAAATATTTTTGATAAATTTTGGGCAACCCCTGGCATTTTTAAAGAGCATATGATAGCATAGCATACCTTATGATAGTGTTGGTAAAACGCCATTGCCTTCCCAAAGTCAAGAGCTTGGTTGGAGAGATTGGAGCGCCGGAGGCCCAATTCCCCCCTCAGTCCATCCTCTTCCCTCCCTTTTCCTTAAATAGGCTCGACAAGGCATCTACAACTTTGGAAGCGGCGGTAGCCTAATGGCTAGGGCGTCGGACTTGCGATCATGTGGTGCGAAACCCACCCGACGTGAACCCACTCGTAACACAAGCATTTAGCTTAACACGAGGGGTTAACAAGTTTACTAGTAATGTGTGACCCACAACGCTAGTAAGATGTTTTTTTTTTTAAAAAGAAGCTCCTTTGGTATTGCAGATGTCCATGGGCGGCGATGACTACTTACCATAAGGTGGCTCGCCTGCTCAATTGCCAAGTTATCCCATAAAAAAAATTACACGGCCACACAGCTTCGCTCAGGCTTTTCTTATAGGTAATAAGATGATAGACATTGATCATTCACCAAGTGGCCCTTTTAGAACCCCAGGCCATACAACATTCACATTTTATCATCTATGGTGCTTAAATGACCACTTTTGATCACGCATACTATGATTAATTAGCGAATTCAGTAGCCCTTCTAGCTACATTGAGCAATTTCAATTTTCTACCAAACGCGGTTACTTACTTTAGCCCTCTCATCTTTCGTTGCACTAAGACAAAATGAAATATCGTAGGACCATTGGCTGGGAATATAGTTAATTTTAGCAAACCAAAGAGCAATGCTCATATTATCACATTATAACCACTAAATCTCTTTCAGATTTTTGAGAATGACGGTTCTACTGATAATACTCTTATCATCTTCATATTATAGAGAAGATGAACACCCAACGTCACACGTCAAATCGAAGCCCATTCTCCGGTATTTAAACATCACTCATAAACCAAACTGTGCGTGGTGCAACCTTCGCCCAAATATTGAGGAAATTAAAAGAAATTCCCACCAATCAGATGAGAGCAATTCACAAGATGGCGTTCCCGCGCCAGCCATCTTTAATTTATTTGACATACCGAAATACGCGGCAGCCATGAAAAAAAATAAGTCTTTAAATAAAAATGAACTAAGTAAACTTATTGATAGATTATACTTACATCAAATATAAGTATTTGGTTTTTTATTTGTTTACTATTTGGCTACTTTAATAATACCTAAGGCCGTACAACATCTCGTCATTGTCGAAGTTTGGCGAATGCGAATCTAATTTTCTGCAGTAACTGTTGGCGGTACTACTAATAACAAATCAGGTTTGCTTAAAATTTTCACATTGTTATATCAAAATATTATTTCTAGTAAGCAAATCTTCAAGCGGCGGTAGCCTAATGTCTAGTGGCTTCGGACTTGCGATCATTTGGGTGCCGATTCGAAAACCACCCATTGCACTACCGACGTGAACCCACAGTAACACAGGCATTTAGAAGTTCGAGGGGTTAACAAGAATACCTACCAGTAATGTGCAAACCACATTGCTAGTAAACTTTAGGATTTTGACTGCTTCCATCCAGTGTTTTGATATTGGGACTGGCCATAACTGATTTGTTAACGGCACCGTCGTAAAAAAACAGAAAGGTCATATAGATTGGGCACGCTGCAATTGCCGACACTTTCAGAGAATCCTGCGTAGCGACATCACCCTTGTTTTTTCTTTATGGGGTGTGTCGGACTCCTCTCGGAAAAAAGCGGTCTACAGACTAAAACCAACCTCGGCGTTCGTCCGCAGACCCGACAGTGCGAGATCACCCTTGGGTGTCGGTAGATTCGTAGGGAGGTATTTCATGGTCCAAAAACAAACGGTCCATTGTCTCCAAGTGGTCTACACTGTATAGATTTCCCCGAAAATCCAGTCTAAGCTGATAGTGCCCTGGATAAGTTGTTGTGATGACATTGTGTCAGTTGTCAGTTGTGATGATAGAGTCTGAAACGACTCGACAGACAACTTGAGTGAGCAAAAAATCCGTCTAATGTAGTGATGGATCCAGGATTTCGTTTACTCTAGTCTAGGATATTAATTTTAATTTAAGATTTATCAGTGGTGGAGTATTTGGGGAGTGATTTAGCCCCTTGCCCCCCGTGGATCCGCTGCTCCTAACGCTGTTACTATTCCAATATACAAGCATAAAAGTCTGACTGCTTAAAGACATAAAACGTGTTTCAAATAGTTTATTAGTTAGTTAGTTTATTTCTTGACTGCAAGTTATGTTGATGAGACTTATGCAACACCAATGTCACGCATGAGATCCATCCGCGATTAAATTCATCTACAGTTTGAGAACAACCTGCTACCGATGCACAAACTGTTGGCAATATGTATTTTTATATTCTATTACCAACAAATCGCACAAAGTCTTCAGATATACCAACTAAATCCTGAGTCCGACGATGGCTTATTACCATCATTGAAAGAGATCATACAAAGGGAGCGGAATGAAGAAATAGAGTATGTTAACCGTGCTGAAGCCCAAAAGAACCGCCGGCCTCGACCGATGGGAAAATCGCTATTCGTCAAAAGAATAATACCACATGGTTATCGCGGATCTAACTATGAATACGATTCGAAACTCAACACTGTTTTCAAACCATTAATGAGGTTTCACGTTAAAAAACCTATTGGCCAGCATGAAAAAGCTATAATAAAAGACATGGAGGCAAAAGAGGAACGAGAAAGGAAGTGGAAAGATAATATCCAATTTCGGAAAGGGAAAAATCGATTTCGGAAACGAAAATATCAATTTCGAACTGGAAAAGATCGATTCCGGAAAGGGAAAAGTATATTTCGGAATCCCAAAGATGGATTTCGGCAAGGTAAAGTCGGATTTCGGGAAGAGAAAGATGGATTTAACGAAGCTTTAATAGTTCTCGTAAAAAAAGGTCACCGAAACCCACATGACTTGTTACGTCAGATAAAAAATTACATAAATCGAAATAAGAGACCTCAGAAAAAAAATAAAAAGAGATTCAGGAGTTTGCTAGGCAGAGAGAAAGAAGACAGAAATGGCAATTATTTGAGGAATTTATTACTTCAAAAATCTGGTGAAGACAGGGATCCGTTTGGTCCAGGAAAAATACCGGATTATTTGAGTCCTGTAATTGAACCAGTTGAAGAACCAAAAGAAACGTTTACCTATCCAGTTTATCCATTCTGGAATTATTGGGAGGTAAGCTTATTAATGGCAATCAAGTTAATCATTGTTTTTTTTTTAAATAGCACATTACAAGTATTCATGTTAACCCCTCGTGCTAAGCTAAATGCTTGTGTTACGAGTGGGTCCACGTCGGTAGTGCAATGGGTGAGTTTCGAACCGGTAACCACATGATCATAGGTCCGACATCCTAGCCATTAGGCTACCGCCGCTTCAATTTTGTTTGATAAGGGACCTTTTTTTGTTCCGTGTGGAAATTCTCAGATACCCAATGGTTATATATCGGACTCCTACTTGCTGAAACTACAAGGTGGCTATTTCCCGCACATTATCCATATATATGTTGCGTGGTGTACACCTTTTAGGAACGTGGCCGACCAGGGTACTAATTCATCATCATCATCATCAACCCATAACATCCCAGACCCGGTTTCCTCTCAGTACGAGAGGGATTAGGCTACAGTCTACAGTAGGGTTAGCAGACATCACACGCTGTCTACTCAGGCATGCAGGTTTCCTCACGATGTTTTCCTTCACCGTTTAAGCGCGTGATAATTAATTAATAATACGCATATGACTTTCGAAAAGTCAGAGGTGCGTGCCTTGGATTCGAACTCGAGACCTTTCACTTGGCAGTCCAATGGTCATATCACAAGGCTATCACTGCACTGGAAACAAATTAGCGGAGAAAAATTACGCTCAGGGTAGGTTATATACATAAATAATGTACTTAACTAAATGTCTTGTTTCAGTATCCAAAAAATATCCTTCAAGACGAATGTAAAGGAAACCTGATTAAGATGGGTAATATGTGTGTGAACTCAATAGGTCATCGAAAGTACTTCGAACCGATAAAGAATTTTATGAACCACGTTAAACATCGAAAGAAATCCGTTAAGAAAATCAAACCATGGAAATTATTAAAATCATTAAAACCACAGAAACTAATAGGCCTCCTTAAAACACTTCCACAAACACTGAAGAAGAAGACGAAGACGAGACCCAGAAAGAATAGGAAGTTCCAATACAAGAAATAATAAATAAAAAAAACTGTATTGTGCCAAAAATAATACAGGTACAGTAAAGAGGATAATGCCCTAGACCCCACACTAGGATTCCCTGTGTCGTAGGGTAATAATAAAATATTGTGAACATTAACTGAAATAAAGTAATGTTGGGGTAATTTATAACAAGTTTTTACTTTTTCTTCTTTCGTCAGCGTTGGGCGCGAAATTGCGGTGTGGAATGGATTGTAGTGGATTCTGCGAAAAATTAAAATTGACACCAAAATCTCCTACTATAGTAATTTTTAAGCAAAGTATTAATACTCATACTCACTCACAATTTTTAAGCAATCAATCAATCAATCAATCAATCAATCAATCAATCAATCAATCAATCAATCAATCAATCAATCAATCAATCAATCAATCAATCAATCAATCAATCAATCAATCAATCAATCAATCAATCAATCAATCAATCAATCAATCAATCAATCAATCAATCAATCAATCAATCAATCAATCAATCAATCAATCAATCAATCAATCAATCAATCAATCAATCAATCAATCAATCAATCAATCAATCAATCAATCAATCAATCAATCCACTGCTGGACCTACATCTTCCATTCGTTTCTGCTCTGGGGGCTTAGACAAGTGGCAAACGTTCCGTATCAGTTCCATGTCGAAAAATGCTGACGCCTTAGCAATAACGCTTCCAATTTCGTAGACAAGCGTACAGTTTGTTCGAAATAAGTAAGCCGATCGGAAGTTAGCCGTTTTCTGGGGCCGCGCAGTTACAGTCGCGTAATAAAGTGTTAGCGTTCGGAAACGTATTCAAATAATTTCGAAAATAAGATAAATAATTTGTCAACATTACGTGTAATATTGCTGGATTGCTTTATTGATAAAATCCATACTTGAATTTTCACAAAATCATTACATTGTAAATAGTCCACAGATTTGCAAAACAGTGTTGCGTTCAGGACTTTTTTAGGAAAAAGAAACAAGGAAAACCACAATAATACATTAGCAATGAGAAATAACAAAAACAATATCCAAGAACTAAACAACAATAACGTCAAAATAAAAACAACTCGTAGCACTTTTGGCACTGACTGTGTACTTGCACTGGGGGAGCGAGACAGAATTATACATCAAACACTAAGGATTGAGTGAAACAGCGAACAGGCGCTGACCCCGCCCCTCGCGCCATTACCACGCATGCGCGCTACTGATTTTGACGTAAATATGACTATTGCGCAGCGACTTGCAGACTACTTCCGATCGGCTTACTTATTTCGAACAAACTGTACAAGGACTTGTCGAACGATCAGTCTATTCTATAATTACATCATAATCGTACGGTGTCTATGGTTTCGACTCGTAGACGACATTTTAACATTGTGAAGAGCGCCAAATTCAAAAAATATTGTTTAAGAAATACTCGTAGTTGTTTTTCTTGTTTTCTCTGCTAAAAGAATATATTTCATTAGGTAAAATAAGTTGTAAGTATTTCATTAGTATTACTACTATGTATAAGTTATTTAATATACTGTTTGGATTCGATCTTTTATTATATTTTAACTAAAGTTTACCGTAATTCATAGCAGGTATGGACGTTTTCAATTTGTAATCCTACATGGTAATGGTTATATTCTTTTTGGCTACATCCTTTCATCTATTTATTTATGTTGTAGGATAGGAACCAAGGTAAAGAGTTAAGAGAAATGAGTAATATGAGAATAAAAAATGAAATAATAATAGATAATTATTATTTCATTTTTTATTACTCAAACCACTACCTATAGTACCTTCCGTTAGTTTAATATACCTAAAAATTACATCACCAAGTCACACAATACTTAACTGTTATTATTATTATTTATTTATTAATATAGACAACTGGGATCCATCTTGTTAGTAACAATGACTTAGCCTATGTTAGTAATTAATAACTAAAACAAATTTGGTCCGCATTACTAACGCCCACACAAGCGAGCTGTCTGCTCGGGCGGCTATCGCATGTAGGATGTTGTTGGGACTGCCACGTAGCCTGCAAAGCAGTGAAGCAGATTTCTTACGCCACAAAGCATCAAAACCGTCAGTACGTGCGTCGGCAAACATTGCTGAGGCGCTGCAAAAGCACGGCAGTCGCAACAAAACCCTAAATGCGTTATTGTACTGGATAACTGTGACGGACCACTTATAATAGAAAACAGAAACATAAACCTTATGCATAAACCGTGAACCATTATTTTCTTATAATAAATCTGTAATGCATTATGTGCCTAAGTAAATAATAATTATAATTCGCGGGGGGCGTGGCTTGAGAACTATTATAGATAATGGTACGGAACCCTCCGTGCGCGAGTCCGACTCGCACTTGGCCGGTTTTTTCTTTGGTGTCATAATAAGTATGTAATGGAACATTAATATTTTTTTACTCGATGGGATTTACTCGGATAGAGTAGGAAAATTATTGTTGTATTGTGATGAATAACAAAAAAAAAAACAAACTATTCCAATCCAAGTATGTAGGTAATCCAAATTCAAAAGTTGCTTGAGAATTACTTTACTTAGTGCCTCATATGACTACAAGGCGAACGTCAAGATAGTCCGCCACATTCGGCTTTGTTTTCGAAATTCGAAGTAGGTACAATTAAATCTCCAATTTGCATTCAAAACTTAATAAAAATTAAATTTGGCGGCCTTTAATTCTAAAGTTTCTAAAATATATTTTAATCCTGGATTCCAATTTTAAATTGTCGAAAGTACAATCATTATTATAACAGATCAAAATTAAATAGTGTATCGTATGACTGCGTGACGCGTAGAGGTGTTATATTAGGGTGATATCTGGATATTACTATTATTGAATATATTCACTAGCTGATATTAGCATACCATACCTATTACCAGGTATTAGTCAAATATTAGTCAGCCATCTTGATATTCCGTATTCGTTATAATATTGATATCGTACCTATTATCCGTATTCGTTAATCTAACATAATATTGATATCGTGCCTATTATCTCCGTATTCGTTAATCTAGCATAATATTGATATCGTAGCTATTCTCCGTATTCGTTAATCTAACATAATATTGATATCGTGCCTATTCTCTCCATATTCATTACTCGAACATAATTTTATTTTTTTAAATATTATTGATATCGTACCTTATTCTGTATATTATAGATAATAGTATTATGAATTATTTAATGAATAATAATTATTCATCGTTACACCTTCTAATACATGATATTAGTTTGTATTATAAAATATTATGCACAAACTAATATTGCATATTCAGCTTTAAATGTAGTGATTTTGTTTTCATTGAGTGTTTACTTTGTAACCATCACATTCAGCTTGCATACAAAGCCCGACGTGTATAATGTTGTCTTTAGAAATCTCACTCAAACACGCACGCACACGTCAAACAGAAGTAAGCAGAATCATATAGGCATCTCGCTCACTCCCCCGAATCGTCTCGCTATGACGCGGTTGCAGCGGAGTAATTTGTGTGTGTCTGCGTGCGGCAACCTCCCGTAGCGCGCTCGTCGACGCACACAGCCGCGCAATTCACCGCGAATATCAGAACACTGATCTCTTGGCGTGCCTATTATTTGACTAATATCTGGTAATAGTCTACGCTAAACTAATATATACTAATATGAATATACAGCTCGTATCATAATATCTATACCTATTACGAATATATTAGTTACACCTCTAGTGACGCGAACCTCTCTTAGTTTCTTGCAATATGGCGTCCGAACCGAACATTAAGTGCGCTGCTGTAATTAAAATGTTTTTACGGTAGTGTATTGGTGTACAAGACCTTGTGTATAGTGCAGTGAGGAGGAAGCAGTCCGGAACTCCGGGGTAAGTGCAGACGAAGCTATTTTTATCATAGGTAATTACATAAATACAAGTGCCTACCCGCTTATTTTGAAACGCTCAAGTCATTTTGCCACATTGAGTGACTGCTGAACGCAAGGTTTAGTGTAAAATTCTATTAGGATTCTCCACTAGGAAATTATATGTAGTATCTCGGAGTTTGGATTTTTGGCTCGTCAGTCGTCACCTACCGACGAACTGTGGGTGTACATTAATAATACCTAGAGTCCTTACTCTACAGGGTATAAAGACATGTATGTAGGTATGTGTGTATGTTTTAGGCCCGGTGCTCACTATCGGCAAGGCAAGAAATTATTGCCGAGGAGTCCTCAGGCATGCTTGACTCGCCGAAGTCTTGACCTGCTATGCCATGCCGATACTGGGCACCGGGCTTTAGTGGGGTAATGACGCACACACAGATAATAACTCGAAGTCAAACTAGATAGACGTGTTAAGTTTCGTGTACCCTTGACAGATGTCGTGAAGGACATGCCTTTGGATGCCCTGCCCCGGATGTCATACCCAGGATGTCACACCTAGGATGAGTTGTACTCTAGCGGCCGGTTTTCATATCAAATTTGCTAGTGAATTTGCTTAGACAGGGATTTTGATTTAAGGTCCAAAAATACCGTATTTCCAAATCCTTTTTCTAGCAAGCAAATCTTCTGTCATTTTTTTTATAAAAACCAGCGGCTTGGACGATTTAATCCTGAGCTGTTGTTGATGTCTAGGATGTCTTACAGTGGTTTTCATACCTCGGATGGTCATGCCCGGGCCGGGCTCGAATGTAATGATCGGATGTCATGTCGTGTACGTCATACCTCGGATGCCATACCCTTGGGATGCTACCGTGGATGACGTACTCTATGGGTTATGCGTGAAATATATTAAATTGTGATAAGTACTATATATACAAAAGATAATTCAAGTTATTATCTACGAGTGTATCAAATTACCTATATTATATTTACTTAACATAGTACGTCACAGCCACTTTTTTCCGAAACTATAAGAACTATGCTGTTGAAACTTGGTAAGTTGATCTATTCTGTGATCCGCATTCAGATTTTCACACTAAAATAGAAAAAAAAAGCAATAAATTTTGGGGGCTCCCTATACTTAGAACTGAAACTCAAAAATGGTTTTTCATCAAACCCATACGTGTGGGGTATCTATCGATTTTCCACTTTCGACATCCAAGTCCACCTTGGCTTGGCCTTCGGACTTTCGACCTTTGACTTCCGACCTCTGAATTCCGGCTTCCGACTTGGACTTTGGACTTTCGACCTTTGACCTTCAACTTTCGAACTCTGACTTTCCACTTCGACTTTCGACACCTACCGACGAACTGTGGGCGTATATTAATACCTAGAGTCCTTACTCTACAGGGTATAAAGACATGTATGTAGATATGTATGTTAGTTTTAGGCCCGGTGCTCACTATCGGCAAGGCATGAAATAATTGCCGAGGAGTCCTCAGACATGCTTGACTCGACGAAGTCTTGACCTGCCCTGCCATGCCGATAGTGGGCACCGGGCTTTAGTGGGGTAGTGACGCACAAACAGATAAAAACTTGAAGTCAAACTAGATAGACGTGTTAAGTTTCGTGTACCCTTGATAGATGTCGTGAAGGATATGCCTTTGGATGCCCTGCCCCGGATGTCATACCCAGGATGTCACACCTAGGATGAGTTGTACTCTAGCAGCTGGTTTTCATATCAAATTTGGTAGTGAATTTGCTTAGGAAGGGATTTTGATTTAAGGTCCAAAAATACCGTATTTCCAAATCCTATTTCTAGCAAGCAAATCTTCTGTCATTTTTTTTATAAAAACCAGCGGCTTGGACTTTAATCCTGAGCTGTTGTTGATGTCTAGGATGTCTTACAGTGGTTTTCATACCTCGGATGGTCATGCCCGGGCCGGTAGACCTCGAATGTAATGATCGGATGTCATGTCGTGTACGTCATACCTCGGATGCCATGCCCGTTGGATGCTACCGTGGATGACGTACTCCATGGGTTATGCGTGAAATATATTAAATTGTGATAAGTACTATATATACAAAAGATAATTCAAGTTATTATCTACGAGTGTACCAAATTACCTATACTATATTAACTTAACATAGTACGTCACAGCCACTTTTTTCCGAAACTATAAGAACTATGCTGTTGAAACTTGGTAAGTTGATCTATTCTGTGATCCGCATTCAGATTTTCACACTAAAATAGAAAAAAAAAGCAATAAATTTTGGGGGCTCCCTATACTTAGAACTGAAACTCAAAAATGGTTTTTCATCAAACCCATACGTGTGGGGTATCTATCGACTTTCCACTTTCGACATCCAAGTCCGCCTTGGCTTGGCCTTCGGACTTTCGACCTTTGACTTCCGACCTCTGAATTCCGGCTTCCGACTTGGACTTTGGACTTTCGACCTTTGACCTTCAACTTTCGAACTCTGACTTTCCACTTCGACTTTCGACAGCTACCGACGAACTGTAGGTGTATATAAATACCTAGAGTCCTTACTCTACAGGGTATAAAGACATGTATGTAGATATGTATGTATGTTTTAGTCCTGATGCTCACTATCGGCAACGCAAGAAATTATTGCCGAGGAGTCCTCAGGCATGCTTGACTCGACGAAGTCTTGACCTGCTATGCCATGCCGATAGTGAGCACCGTGCGTTAGTGGGGTAGTGACGCACAAACAGATAATAACTTGAAGTCAAACTAGATAGACGTGTTAAGTTTCGTGTACCCTTGACAGATGTCGTGAAGGACATGCCTTTGGATGCCCTGCCCCGGATGTCATACCCAGGATGTCACACCTAGGATGAGTTGTACTCTAGCGGCCGGTTTTCATATCAAATTTGCTAGTGAATTTGCTTAGACAGGGATTTTGATTTAAGGTCCAAAACTACCGTATTTCCAAATCCTATTTCTAGCAAGCAAATCTTCTGTCATTTTTTTTATAAAAACCAGCGGCTTGGACGATTTAATCCTGAGCTGTTGTTGATGTCTAGGATGTCTTACAGTGGTTTTCATACCTCGGATGGTCATGCCCGGGCCGGTAGACCTCGAATGTAATGATCGGATGTCATGTCGTGTACGTCATACCTCGGATGCCATGCCCTTGGGATGCTACCGTGGATGACGTACTCTATGGGTTATGCGTGAAATATATTAAATTTTGATAAGTACGTATATACAAATATGGTTCAAGTTATTATCTACGAGTGTATCAAAATACCTATAATTATTTACTTAAACATAAATAACGTGATAGGTATATTATCCGCCCATCCGTCCGTCCGTCCATCCGTCCGTCCGTCCGTCCGTCCATCCGTCCGTCCGTCCATCCCTCCGTCTGTCCATCCATCCATCCGTCCATCCATCCATCCATCCATACATCATTATTATATTCTTTTAGGTCAAAAGGTAATAAAAATAAAAACAATATATTGTATGCAAAAATTTATTTCTGTTAAAAACTTTAGAGAGCAAAAGCCACACACAGTATTTTTTAAATCTTATTCTATTTTCAAATGAGATTTGTTTTGATAGACTACTAAAACTATTTTATTAGTCTATCAGACAATATTTGTACCTTAACTATTATTAAGGCTCAAATGGCGTAGGAGGTATTCTTCCCATGCTGATGATCTACGTTTCAACACAATTCAGAAACTTTAAAAAACAGACGTCAAAAATGACAATTTTCGATATAAATTCTCTTATTTGTTCGGGTTTGGCGTTATTTTTAGCTTAGTAGAATACAAGTGACGTATACGAATCAGACTGTAAACGCCACGTCGACGTCGCGAAGACGCCACAACAACATCACGTCGGCGATACATAGATGACGTCCAATTCGACGTCATGTATACGACACAGACGCCATGGCCGCGTTCCACTTGCCGATCACAACGATCACGCTCACGACCGCAGTTTTTCCCGTTCCACTTGCCTGTGAGCGTTACTGTCGTAAACCCAAGTGGAACGGAGTTAAGGATTTTCTCAACGATCACTTCGACCCACCTTTTTAGATGGGTCATCGTGGGCGTAATTCATGACGTCATGAGTGACGTTTTCGCCGCGACCACAACGACCGCGGTCGCCATGTGGAAAGGCTAAAGGAGCGTTTTGATCGTTGTGTTCGCCAAGTGAAACGCAGCCCAAATGAACATTACATAGACGTACAGTCAATCAAGTCATACAAGTATACAATACTGTAAAATTTCTCCAAATGATTTTAAACCTAAGAAGAAGATAAGATTCAAAAACAACTGTGAAAATTTGTCATTTTGTGGTAACTGTACTGTTTGGTAGACGTCGTTTAGACTCCAAATAGAACTCTAATATCCAATACGTCCTTTGAGCCTTAAGTTAGAGTTGTTTTTCTTACGTTTTATACAAAAATAAAACTCTTATCTTATACTGAGTAACGAAAACATTATTTAAAAAATTGCGATCAATTTAACCTTTTGAACGCCAGAGTATAAACGTATCGCCGTACCCCTGACGCCAGGCCACTGTTTCTGTCAAATTACACAAGGTAGTGAAAACACACTAAAGTAATGATTGTATTGTTTATTTCATAATATGGTGCGACGTATATTTTGTCATATATTTGTGACGTTGGCGTTCAGGGTAAGATTTAGTTGGTCACATATATGTGACAATGGCGTTCAAAAGGTTAAAGATATCGTTCTCGAAGGCCTATGTTCTACAGAGATGCATTTATAGGTTGAGTTATAATCTATCAACTAAATAGAAATATGCATAAATCTATTTTTTTATTTTTCGTACTCTGATAATGGCTGCTTAACCATTTCTTACTCTAAATCACTGTGATAGAACTTTCATACGATGAGGGGGATACCAATGTTAACTCAAAACTCAACTGCGATTGCATTGACCATTCTGTAACGCTTTTTATCATATAATATTATGTAATCTATACAGGGTGAAAGGGACGTAGAAACACAACCGCTTACTATAAATTCAATAGACTCTATAGTTTAAATCTGCTGTTCCATACATTTCGCATGAAGACTAAAAAAATTTCAAAAACGTCTGAAAATTCTATCACAAATTGTGCCTACACTACTTATATCAGTACGTAAGTGGGGGCGGCCTGTACCCCACAGTTGTTGTCCCTGGTGGACATTAGTACGTAGCCATCGTTGCCCCACATGTTCGACCAGGAGTTCTTGACGAGCCAGTACTTTTGGCCTTTGAGGATGCCGTAGCCAACTGCCAGGACTGCGTGGTCCAACTCTTCAACTTTGTTGTGGCTGAAAACGAGAACAGAAATATTTATTGTAAAATACATATCATCACATAACATCATACCTCTCCCAGAGGGGTAAACAAAGGTGTACTAATTTACACCCACACTTTGACTATATGTTTACGACACATGCAATAGGGGGCGAGCCCATTGCCATTCATCGGGGAAAAATCTATCAAATTTAATCTTAATTACCAATTCAAAGTCTACGTAAAGCAATCAACGAAGATCATGTTTTGAAATTTGCGGCAATCTAAAACATCTTGTGTGTCGTTGATATTAGATGTCTATAAAATAATGATGAGGTGTCCTAATGTACACCCACATTTCACCGGTATGTTTAGGTTCCATGTAACAGGGGAAAGCCTATTTTCATTAAACTGACACAAATCCAGAGCTGCTACTGCTGCTACTGAGAATGTCACTGCTCGACCTGGGGATCGAACCCAGGAACTCTAGCGTAGCAGTCGCGCTAAGGGCCACTATACTAAACAGGCAGTCTTATATTAGTATAGAAGTATAAATAAAAAAACTTACCATGCAGGCTCATAATAGACGCCGTTTGAGTAGAAACTGAAGCTCTTATGTGCAGCGTCGATCGCTACCGATATCGGTCCGTGCCTGAATATCGCCAACTGCAGCCATAAAAATACATTTTTAGGCTAAAACCATGTTCTAATAGACAAATGGCTAGGTAGAGTTTGTTCGAAATAACTAAGCTTGTCTGAAGTTGTCCGCAAATCGTTAAACAGTAGTAAATTTTAATAGAAAGAGTCGGTGTTAAGACAATTATTGTCGTTCATGTTTCGAATTTGTGATTATTTTCTTAACTAATTTCGATTTTTATGAATAAAAAGCACATAATTTTGCATAACGGCTAACTTCAGACAGGCTGAGTTATTTCGAACAAACTGTAATAACTACTGTAATATAGGATAGCTGACTCATTATTTTACCATAAATAGTCGATCAACAAATACAAAATTAAAAAAGACTCAAAATTAGGCTTTTATTAAAAAAAAAAACTTACTTGCAATGTGGGTCGCACATTACTAGTATTCTTGTTAACCCCTCGTACTAAGCTAAATGCTTGTGTTACGAGTGGGTTCACGTCGGTAGAGCAATGGGTGGGGTAACCGGCAACCATATGATCACAAGTCATCCTAGCGATTAGGCTACCACCGCTTAAGTTAGTTACAAGACTTAATTTTATGCTAGACAAAGCGTGATATTGTAAGTTGTGACGTCACAACTTAGCAGTTGTAGTCCATTATCATAGCCCAGTGATGTGACTATTGCACTGCCAAGTCAAAAGTCTCGATTTCTAATCCAAACCCTGACTTCGAAGTCATATAAGTATTATTAATTAATTATCACTCGATGAAGGTAAATAAGAAAATGTAAAGTTAGTTAGTTATGTAAAGGTAGATTTTCTCGCCGGCGTGTTTAGTCTGCAACCCACGGTACGCTAGCGTGGTGGACTATAGCCTAATCCCTCTCACTCTGAGACCTATGCCCAGCAGTGGGACAATATAAATGATTGCCTTTCATTAATATTTACCCTGAGTGCGTTCTCGTTGTTAGTAGTAACGTTGACCCATCCCTTAATCTTTGTAGCAGTGGGCACGCTGTCTACGTGACAGTAGCCATCCTGAAAAATGAAGAAAAAAAACATTATTAAATATTTATCATGGACCAAATATATATTCGATACAACGTGTAACATGATAATCTCCAAAATAAGACCGAGTCGTTTCTACAACATTCCATCACACCTGTATTCCCCGAAGGATTAGGCAGAGGTGTACCAAATGTACACCCACAGTTCGCCGGTTGTTTAGGTTAAAGGTAATAGGGGGCGAGCCTATTGCCATTAACTGGGCACAAATTCAGACAAGATGCTACAGAAAATTTCATAGAAAAACCCAATAACACTGCTCGACCTGGGGATGGAACCCAGGACCTCTAACGTAGTAGTCGCGCTAAGGACTACTAGACCAACGAGGCAGAGTTATACTTTAAATTATGGCTCCGTTCGTCCGCCCGTACGAAAAGCAACAGTATGCATACTGCTACTTGACGTCGATATTCTGTGGGAGGGTAGTACTTCCCCGGTCGTGCGACCCATTCATACTGGTTTAGTATATCTGGTCTTACCTGTCCTAAGTATCCTCCATACGCCTCCTCAGTAGGCAGGCCATGCTTCATGATCCATTGGTAAGCTCTGAAGTCTTCACCGCCATCGCAACCGTTGTTGCCGAAGCTAAAGAACATAAGGAGATAGATATATCAGAAATGAAATGAAATTGCAATTATTTTTTTATAAAGCGATCGATATATCTATTTTCGGTAGATTATAATCTATCGAAGTGAAACCGTCGAATTGTTAAATGGTATGCGACGCAACGCACCTCGCGCGCTAATTGGTTAAACATGTGCCAAAAAATAAAACAAATAAACAGAAAAATAATGCGTTAAATTGTAAGCAATACATTGGGGTTCACAAATATATCGACAGTTTACAATCCGGCGAGATAGATTATGATCTAACGATGTTAACAATTTTACGGTGACATATATAACTATTTTGTTTTTAAAACTACTACTATTTTTTAGCATTAAATATTGCGAAATGTTCACAAAGATTTGAATTTTCTAATTAAAGAAAATTTCTAGTGAAAGAAAAATTCGATCTCAGGCAGGGTCTGAACCTGCGTCTTTCTGGTTAAGTTCACCAGACGCTTTACTAACTAAGCTACCGGGACCACTGCCTGTGATGTCGAATTTCTCTTTCACATTTTACGTCTTCAGGGGACGTCTAAGTTGTGATTTTCAGCCAATGATCCAGTAAATATTTTTGAGCTCGTTGCTTTCGTTTTATATGTATGTTTTTTCCATGTCAATCGTCAAGGTACCCTGAAAATAAGTAATGGTTTGTGCATGGTACTGACCCCCAGGAGCAGTCGACGAGAGCCTGCTGCGACAGTCGCTCGAGCTTGCCGCCGTTGGCCAGGAACAGCGCGCCTTCGACCGCGCCCGTAGTACCGAACGACCAACACGACCCGCATACTGACTGGTCTGAACAAACATACATGTCATCATCATTTTAGAGTAGATGAATGAATGAAGCGATGTGTAGTGAACAAACATTGATTTAGTTATTACTAGCTCCTAATGTGTGATGTCAAAATACGGATGCACTTGTGGTCTCCCTGGCAGCCTGAGGTTACCTATTCTTTATATAAACAGGAACTGTAAATGCGAGTACATTGTAGCCATTTATGTCTAAATAGTTTATAGTTATCATAGTTAATATTTATTGATGATGTGTATTCTTCCACATAGGTTGAATCTATTTTAGGTTGACATTGAGTTCTCAGATACTGAGAACTTTTTTTTAATTTTAGTTCCGACTTCAAGCTTATTATGACATTAACCTCTAATGTCCTCACACCCTGTTATCGCCATAATGTCAATATGTGAATGATGTAAAATGTTTCATCATCAACCCATTACATTGTCCCACTGCTGGGCACGAGTCTCCTCTCAGTACGAGAGGGATTAGGCTATAGTCCACCACGCTAGCCTGCTGCGGGTTGGCAGACTTCACACGCCGTCAAGAAAATCTCTCAGGCATGCAGGTTACCTCACGATGTTTTTCCTTCACCGTTTAAGCGCGTGATAATTAATTATTAACACGCACATGACTTCGAAAAGTCAGAGGTGCGTGCCTTGGATTTGAACTCGAGACCTTTGACTTGTCAGTCCAATCGTCATATCACTAGGCTATCACTGCACTTAAAATTTTTATTTTACACCGCATGTAAAAAAATGTTTAATTATTCTAAATTTCTTGCCGGATTGTTCTGCATAGGATCAACTTTTAGGAACCGTGCAACTAGAGTCAATAACGTTTCATAAACGCTTGTAAGAGCTTGTTTGAAATAAAAACATTTGATGATACAGGGTGGACCCACTATTAAGCTGTAAGTATAAAAAAAAACGGCAACCAAAAAAAATGGCGCCCGATGAGGCAAGACGATCCTCCTTGAAGCGTCAAAAGTTCAAATATGTACCTTTAACAGGGGTCACAGCTCCAAACAACCTCCAGTCGTGCTCAGTCGGCAGCTTGTCTGCTTCCTCCGCTATCAACGACTCGCTGTACGGAAACGGAAGACCTGGAACCAATATCAATTGGTGATAAGGAAACGATGACAAAATCGACATCAGAGGATAACACAGCATTAGTTAATAATTATTGTAGGATGCAGAATCACGTATTTCAATTATACAATTATATAAAACACTTGCATAAATGTATCAGCACTAAAATAATTTTACTTTGCTACGCCTGAAAAAGGCACTAAGTCCTGTACTATTTAAAATGTAACACCTTTGTATACACTTAGTTTGCAAATAAATGTTTTGATTTTGATTTTTTATTTTGAAACACCATTATTCACAAAGATATGAATTTTCTAATCAAAGAAAATTTCTTAGTGAAAGAAAAATTCGATCTCAGGCAGAGTTTGAACCTGCGTCTCTCTGCCATCTACCATTATGCCTGTATTCCCTTAATGTACACTCACACTTCGCTGGTATGTCTAGGTACCATTTAATAGGGGGCGAGCCGATTGCCATTAACCGGGCACAAAAACCCAATAACATTTTGCTCGATCTGGAAATCGAACCCAAAACCTCTACTGTAGCAGTCGCGTTTAGGACAACTAGACTAATGAGGCAGTCATCTAATCAGAGCAGTTTTCGGAGTTAACTTGAATGGCTATGGCGGGAGCGGTAGCGGCCGCGACATACTAATTGTTGGTCGTAGATTCGAACCCAGACAGGCGCTTGCATAAAACATTTCATCACCACTGCTTCCAAAACGGTGAAGGAAAACATAGTGGCAAACCGGCATGTCCTAGAACCAAATGACAATGAATTCGATGACATTGGACATCTACCAACCCACACTGGGCCCGCGTCCCACTCCCTCTCACCGAGAGGAGCGCCGGAATCTCAATTCCATCAGTACCGTCCCTTATTCTTTTCTCTTTCCCCTCCCTTTTCCTTAAATAGGCTCGGCAACGCAATCTGCAACTCCTTTGGTTTTGAAGATGTCCATGGGCGGCGATGACTACTTACCATCAGGTAGCTCGCCAGCTGATTTGCCGAGGCCTCTGTCCCAGCAGTGAGAACATTATAGGCTGATAATGCTATGCTACTCGCTGGAGTAAGCGAGTTCTCGAGTGGAGACCACGTCTAGGCAAACGTAGTGTAGAGCGTCCCGGCCAGATGGAGTGACGACTTGCGGAAGGCTGGCAGTGACTGGATGAGTCAAGCCGAAGATCGGGCTCTGTGGCGTTCACCAGGAGAGGCCTACAGCAGTGGACGAGTATGGGCTGATGATGATGATGAAGGCGAGGTAAAAATGTATACCTGAATTAGGTCCAGAGTAGCGTCTGCCACGCAACGCTGCTAGTTCCGTATCAGTGCGGTCGGTGAGGTGGTTGACAGCCATCGTGAAGGTACGGCTGGCGCGGTTGTGGGAGTAGATGTATCTGCCAACAAATTATATAATTGCATAATTTTATAATTGTATAATTTCATAATTGCATAATTGTATACTTTTATAATTGTATAACTGTATATTTGCATAATTTAATAATTTTATAATGTTACTAGCTTTCCGACCACGGCTTCGCCCGCGTGGTTTCTAGGCTTTTCTGCATTTTGTATAATTGTATAGCTGTATAATTGCATAATTGTATAATTTGATAATTGTACAAATGTATGATGGCATAATTTTAGAATTTTAATGTATATTTTATTATTTCATATTTTTTTAAATGTAATATATGTATAATTGTATCATTGCATAATTTTATAATTGTATAACTGTATGATTGCATATTTGCATAATTGTATAATTTTGTAATTTTATAGTGTTTAATTTTATAATTTCATACTCGTATAATTTAACAATTTTATATTTTATAATTTTATTTGTATAGTTTCATAATTGTATACTTTTACAATTTCATAATTTTACATTATGTATATAATTTTATATTTTATAACAAAAAACAACAAGTGGGATGGTTGACGCTCTTTGGGGGAGGCCTAAGTTCAGCAGTGGACGGCAATCTGAACTAATTGTTTGTTTGCATTGAATAGGCTCTGAAACTACTGGACCAATTTGAAAAAAATTTCACCAATAGAAAGCTGCATTATTCCTGAATGACATAGGCTATATAATATCCCGTAAAATGACAAGAATCGCTGATATTATGATGATGAAAATAATCTTACCTGAGATTCTGCCTAAAAAGGTTCAGTCTTTTCTCATGCTCCACATCACTAGCATACTGCTTGTTGTGCTTAGTCTTGAACCTGAAAAAAAAACGCTGAATTAAATTGTAGAGATATAGCAGTGCAGTATTCAAAAATAATAAGGTAAATTTTGCTCTGGAAAATCGTATTCAGAGCGATCATTACGTTTGGCGCCTCAAGTTATCGTCACACTTTTTCCAACCAGACTATTTTTAAGTGTGTATACAGTAATATATATGATGATGATGATGATGATGATGATACAGTAATAAGGCGAGCATGTGTTCATGCCAGCATGAATGGGTCGGCACGACCGGGGCAGTACTATCCTCACACAGAATATCGAAGTCAAATAGCAGTATGCATACTGTTGCGATTCGTACGGTGAGTGTGGAGCGCCGGAGGCCCAATTCCTCCCTCAGTATCCTTCCTCCTCCTTTTCTCCTTCCTCTCCCTTTTCCTTAATAGGCTCAGCAATGCATCTGCAACTTTGGTATCGCAGATGTCCATGAGCGGCGATGACTACTTACCATCAGCTAGCTCGCCTGCTTGTTTGCCGAGTTATCCCATAGAAAAAGGTTTATGTCGAGCGTTGTATTGCTATTCGCAGGGTAAACTTTGCTTGCGCGATTCAGGATTTATTACGACGTAGTTTCCATGTAGCGCGCTAGATGTCGCTATATACTAAATATATACTGAAGCTGGACTTGCCTGTCAAACTCTTGGTGTACGTGGTCGTCCCTGGCTGGGTGCACGAACTCCATCATAGGGTTGAAGGTCGCGTAGTGCTGGCTGCCGGGACCAGGGAATGATGAACACTTCAGGGCTAACAGAGTAAAAGGTTTTCCATCATGTTAATGTCGGATTCTCCGAAGACTTAGGCGGAGGTGTACTTAATGTAGGTTAAGGTATGTTTCGGTTCAATGTAATGGAGGACGAGCGTATTGCCATTTACTGAGAAATCTTCTAAAGCACTCATACCCAAAGTTTGAGAGGGTACCAAGAATTTCATAGAAAAACCAATAACAGTTTGCTCGACCTGGGAATCGGACTCAGGTCTCTAGCGTAGCAGTCGCGCTTAGGACCACGAGAATAATAATAATAGGCTAGGAGACCGATGATTTATACGGCCTAAAAAAAAAGTTGAGCAGAAATAAAGCCGAAAACATTTTGCGGAAAAGGGATAGAGCATCTACTAGCTATGCCCACCAAAAACTTTGAATAGCAAAGATTACAGAGGCTATGCGACATCGTGTTAACGCGATAGTTTTTAGGTTATGAGAGAGTGATATCTCTCTCTCTCCTTTTTTTAAGAGAGAGAACTCTGTCTTCCCTCAATCGCATGGACTTCCATGTTTAATTGCGATTGTGAGAAGTGTGAGTTGACAGCCTCAGGTCTTGAGTTCAAATTCAAGGCATAGAAACCAAACTTTTCCAAAACTATGTTTTTTTTGTAATCTGTCGGAAAAATTTGTGGGTAGTATATTTTATAAGTTTTGTTATAAAAACAAAACGATGTATGGTGGGATATTCCTCTTTCCTCTCAAAAAAGGCCGCGACTGCTCGAAGTTGGGGCGCGTCGCTGGAATATACTATAATATAAGTTGTGGTCAAGCGTAAGCCTATGAGTGATAAAAAAAATACTTACAAGAGTCGATGTTGAAGACATTAGGGTCGATGTTTTCGACGTCGTAATCCATGTAATCGATGTAGTAGTGGTCGTAGTGAGAGCCCAGCAGTGAGTTGAAGCCTTTCATCTCATATCTAAGGAATTAATATCAAATTATAAGTTTTTTTTTAACAAAACACTACGATTGTCACGATTCTCTAAGTTTGTTGCGATATATTGACTTGTAAAAGTATATTGACTAGTAAAAGTGTCCTTAAAACATCTATCCCAACAAAAAAAAATTCATGTAAAATGTTGCCAAGATGAGACCATATGGCTCGCACTGTCAAAAAGTTATCAGATCTCATGTAGAGCCAAGCTTCTAGCTCTAATGTTATGCCCTAAATCATCACGCCCTAACTTCACAAACTCTACACCTTAGTCAGAATATGTGACTAGCCTACAAGAACAATTGTATAACAGAAAAGTAATCAACCATGAATCGCTTCGCTTGACTCGTCTTGGCGGGAGCACTACCGTGCCCCCAGTTTTACATAAACAATTAATTCATTGCGGAAATTAGATTTGTCAATAGACTCCCTCAATTACTTGATAAATGATCATGATATTCATTTCTGTATGGAGACTAAAAGACAATTTAACATCTGATGCAAGATTCATCTTTGTAATTTAAGATGCGGATGGTCGAAGATCCTGTCGGTATGTCAGACATCCTAGACCATTGTATTTAAAGTATAAAAAAAACTACTCGGACGCGAGTGGAAACGCAGGCAACGATTAGTCTATACTAATATTATAAAGAAGTAAAGTTCGAGACTTTGTGAGTTTTTAGGGGGTGTAGTCTCTGGATCTACTGAACCGATTTTGAAAATTCTTTTATTAATAGAAAGCTGACATAGGCTATTGGGAACGTGGACTAAAACTGAATAACAAGAGCTTGTTTATTTTGTAAGGATTAGAGTAAATACAATATATTTAGAAAGTCAATAAATAGCATTTTTAAAGGAATTTGTTAAACACTGTTTATGGAAAAATGGACGTTATTATAAAAACTGGTTTTGAGAGTGTAAAACACACACTAAGTTTCCAGCCCCAAACTATGATAAAAGGAAATAAATTGGTGTTTATGCAATGTTAATTACTTGGTATTTATAAATAATGTAATAGAATTAACAGAAAGCCATCCATATTACACTTAAGTTCCATCACAAATGTATGTTACTACTGGAATGACAATGTGTGATATTTTTGGCTATTCTCCAGTACCTAACAAATGGCAGTGCAGTGCAGCAAGTACAAGTTAACCGTGATGAACAATTAATTGAAGACATTATTATGAAAAGTGGATATTTTTATTTGTTCATTATTTACCAGCATTATATGCAGAATTTATGAAACATAAAACCAAAGATAGTAACAAAAATTATTGTATTGATTTCCAGAAACGATCCTTTACTGGAAAAAATATTTCCAATTTATGCTAACTTATTATTTTATGACATTACTGTAACACAACCAAAGTCAGTTAAGAAAGTGTTAACTAAAGGATATTTCTAACTTTAAGTTGTTTATCTATACTAATATACTAATACTATATTCTCTTCCATTTATTTTCAAACATATTAATTTAAATTTTTAAATATTTTTACAAATTATATAAAAACATAAAAACATTTAAAAATATAAAAAATAGTCATCCACCGGTATCGGGAACAGGGTCCAAGCTACCGGTGGTCAGGGCCCCAAAGAGAGGAACCTCCTAACAATACGCGCCGTATCTAGGAGTACCGCTCTCTGTATCACGCCCTTGACTCAGCTGCCTAATGAGAGCCTCCGCAGGTGTGAGTCGAGGCTCTTGGCTATTAAACCATCGTTGAGCCGAAACGGTGACATCTGGTTCAAGAGCCTGAAACAGGGAGAGCATCCGACAACGGTACGCAGTCAGATTAGTTCCCCCCTCTGTAGCCCCATAGTATGCGCGCATGATACTATACTATATTAATACTATATTATTATATTATTATTATTATATTACTATACTATACTAATACTATATTATTATTAATATTATAAAGTTGAAGAGTTTGTTTGTTTGTTTGCTTGAACGCGCTAATCTCAGGAACTACGTGTCCGATTTGAAAAAATCTAACAGTGTCAGTTAGCATATTTATCGAGGAAGGCTATAGGTTATATATCATCACGCTCAGACCAATAGCAGCGGAGCATAAATTAAAAATGTTGCAAAAACGGGAAAATTTAAATGCAGAAAAGCCGAGAAACGACGCGGGCGAAGCCGTGGGCAGAAAGCTAGTAATATATTATAATAATAACATAAGTTTTTAAACTTGGTAAAATAAGTGCAAAACTTTATAAAATAAAAAACAGTTATGTTTTTGATAAGTATGTTTACTGACTGAACTCCTTTTGTTGCACATTTCTGCCGCGACAAGCGCAGCGATCGTTTTCTTTACCCCTTCCACCCACTTCGCACGTTCCGAATATATTATCCCGTAAAATGACAAGAAACGTTTAGTCCATGCGGACGAAGCCGCGGGCGGAAAGCTATCTATACTAATATTATAAAGCTGAAGAGTTTGTGAGTTTGTTTGTTTGTTTGCTTGAACGCGCTAATCTCTGGAACTACGGGTCCAATTTGAAAAATTGTTTCAGTGTTAGATAGCCCATGTATCGAGGAAGGCTATAAACTATTTATCATCACCCTAAGACCAATAGGAGCGGAGCATAAAGGAAAGATCTGTTGCAAAAACGGGAAAAAAAATAAATGTAGATAAGCCGAGAAACTACGCGAGCGAAGCCGTGGGCGGAAGTGTAGTTACCTGATAGGGATAGCCACGGTCTCGCCCCTCACTTTGAGCGACTTCTTGTACTTAACCCACATGGTATACTTGTTCAGTTTCTGGCCTATCAACTCCGACATCTGCCATTTAGCCACCTCCGAGTCTTCCATAGTTTCTGTTCCTGAAATACATTAAAATTATATATAAATAAATTAGCTTAGAGCATGTACAGTCACGAGCAGTAAGCAGCAATAAGTACACTCATTAAGTAAAATTCTAAAACGATTTTCTCTGAAACTATTGATTAAAATTATGAGATGTGCTGACAGAACCTCTTAACACACTAAAATCACTAATTTGTTCAATATGACGACATTTAAATTGATACTCTTTTTTTTTTTAAAAAAAAAAAAAAAGCTTACTAGCAATGTGGTTCTCACATTACTAGTATTCTTGTTAACCCCTCGTGCTAAGCTAAATGCTTGTGTTACGAGTGGGTTCACGTCGGTAGTGCAATGGGTGGGGTTCGAACCGGCAACCATATGATCGCAAGTCCGACGCCCTAGCCATTAGGCTACCGACGGTACTCTAGAAGGTAATTACTTTCGAATTTCAGTGAATGTGTACATAATATTTTTGCTCGTGACTGTACACAGCTCTATAAGTCGAGCTATACAAATCCAGTTTACGCTGGCCTATATCATATCAGCCTATTGCCGGCCACTGCTGAACATAGGCCTCCCTCAAAGAGCGCCAACCATCCCGGTCTTGGGCAGCACGTATCCATCCGCTGCCAGCCACCTTCTTCAAATCGTCGGTCCATCGCATCGCAGGGCCTCTAATTGTATGGAAATTCTATGCAATGCGAGATCAGCTAAAACTGGAATTGTATAGCCGTACCAGACGAGCAGACATAAGGGTTGGAATTTCTTCAGTCGTCAGCCACTTACCAATAAACTTGAATTCGCTGAGATCTGGCAACACTGTTTGTATGTTTATGGCGCCGTCTTTCGATCCGTTGACTTGAAGACATGTTTGCTGGTTGAATACCTGCTCCGTCGTGACTGGAGCAATCTGTAATCAGTTTTTTTGTTTTAATTGAGACCAAATTTGATGTATTTTGAGAATAACATAACATATATATTTCTATCAAGAGTAGCCTGAGTTGTAAATACACCCACATTTTGCCAATATGTTTAGGTCCCATGTAATAGGGGGCGAGCCTATTGGCATTAACCGGGACAAACCCAAACTCTGAGCTGCAACTGAGAGTTTTATAGAAAAAATCAATAACACTGCTCGATATAGGAATGGATTCAAAGACCTCTAGCGTCGCCATCGCGGTTAAGACCACTAGATTAATGAGGCAGTAGACACTTTGTTCGAAATAACTCTGCTCGTCTGAACTTAGCCGAATTACCCAGCTGGTAAAATCGCTTAATTAAGTGTTTTTATACATAAATATCGAAATTAGTAAAGAAAATAATCACAAATGCGAAAGATATATGACTCCAATTGTCTTTACACCGACTCTTTCTATTAAAATTTACCACTGCTAAACCACTTGCGGACAACTTCAGACAAGCTTAGTTATTTCGAACAAACTGTCCTAACGGCAGTCTACTAACCTTAATAGTGGTACCATAAGGCTTGAAGACTTCAGCAGCAAACTGGTAAGTCTTTACCATACCACCGTAGTAGTCGATGCGGGACTTACTCGCCTTGCTGTCATACCTGGGAAATAATAGACATAATACTAGAAAGAAAGAAAAAACTTTTATTTGGCCAACATTGAGACACAGTGTGCAGTGCAGTGATAGCCTAGTGATATGACCATTGGACTGCCAAGTCAAAGGTCTCGAGTTCGAATCCAAGGCACGCACCTCTGACTTTTCGAAGTCATGTGCGTATTAATAATTAATTATCACGCGCTTAAACGGTGAAGGAAAACATCGTGAGGAAACCTGCATGCCTGAGAGATTTTCTTGACGGCGTGTGAAGTCTGCCAACCCGCAGTAGGCTAGCGTGGCGGACTATAAGCCTAATCCCTCTCGTACTAAGAGGAGACCCGTGCCCAGCAGTGGGACAATGTAATGGTTTGATGATGATGAGACACAAAACACAAACAATGCTAAAACAAAAAAAAATAAGTAAGATAACAAAATAATTTTACACAAGAATTAGTAAATAAGGTGGTGTCTGACATGTGTCTCACGGCTGGACCAAAAGGGTCTCCAGATCAGCTAAATGTCAAGCAATTTTATGCTTAACGCTGATTTTCATCTGGAGCCATAATGCTCCACGGATGTCAAACAGTATAGGTGTGATTGTATAGGTAGCGTGTTTGTGTGCAAGTGTATTACCATCATGCCGCCTCCCCAAAGGGTTATGAAGAGGTGTACTTAATGTACACACGGCTACACATCAAGCAATACAAAACCAGTTTACGCTGGCCTCTTAATGTATGGGAAGTCTATACAATGCGAGATCCGCTTAAACTGGTTTTGTATAGGTTGACCTGTAGCCGTGTGTACACCGACATTTTACCGGTATGTTTCGGTCCCATGTAATAGGGGGCAAGCCTATTACCATAGCTATGTATGGCTCTGAGCTGCTACTGAGAATTTCATAGAAAAACCCAAGACCTCTAAACGTAGCAGTCGCGCTTAGGACTAATGAGGCATTTTAAAATAATAGGCCAAAAATAGAACATCGTCCCACTGCTGGGATCGGGTCTTCTCTTAGTACGAGAGGGATTAGGCTATAGTCCGCCACGCTAGCCTACTGCGGGTTGGCAGACTTCACACGCCGTCAACGAATCTTTTTATTACGCTGACTTAACTTATTTCGCGCCCAAAGCTAACGCTTTAGCCTAAATAAATGGATTTATTTATGCGCAAATAAAGCATTATCTAACAAAGACTAGAGATTTGTTTACGCGCGTTGAACTTTATCTTTAGGTCGGGTCATCTGATATGCAGTTAAATGACCATATGTGTTAACCGCAAACATACCTATATATTATTGACTGAAAATTATGCTTAGTTAAAATGAATCTTCAGCAGCCTTGACCAACTTCAGTTTTATGAAAAAGAATTACAGGTCAATGTCCGGTATTTTTTTAATTATCACAATAACGGGTCGACCGTTAGACAGGGTAATTATTTTTCTATTGTCTTAAGTTTAGTTTAGGACTGACTGCCTCTTTAGTCTAGTGGTCCCAAGCGCGACTGCTACGCCAGAGGACCTGGTTTCGATTCCCAGGTCGAGCAGTGTTATTGGGTTTTTCTATGAAATTCTCAGTAGTAGCTCGGAGTCTGGATATGTGCCCGGTTAATGGCTCGCCCCCTATTACATGGTACTTAAACATACCGGCGAAGTGTGGGTGGACATTTATTAGTACACCTCTGGCTAACCCTGCGGGGAATACAGGCGTGATGGTATGTATTTAGTATTATACAGGTTACTTTCGACAACTTCACAATTAACTCAACTGCACCAATATACTAAAAGCAAAATTTTAGCGCGGATGTGACGTAGGTAAATTTTAACAACAGTTTATATTCTCTGGAAGAGAGGAAAAAGGAGGTTCCCAATTCGGTTGTCACCTCAGAACTCCCGTCATTTAGGCACCAATTTGGAAAATTCTTGTGTGTTTGCAAGTATACAGGGTGGAAGGAATATCGTCTATCTAGTGTGTCTATAAAAATCCGTAAAACTGTGATCAATTATTGAATACAAAGAAAATATATCAATATCAATTAAGAATCGGATATTGTAGGAACCGATCTCGTTGACCCCATCCCTATTCTTCATCTGTCAAAACTGTCAAACGGTTGCTACCTATTAGATTAGATGGACTATAGGTATTGCAATTTGGGAGCAAAAAGCAGAAGTTTTTTAAAACCGACTAAAAATAACAACGCTAGGGGCTCCACAATCATGAACTGAATTCATGGTAACCGTTTGTGCGTCGATGTTCCTTCCACAATCAATCATTCATTCATTCACTCTGTATAAAACATTATGTAGTTTGCAGACCAAGTAGATAGGTAACCTAAGTATATAGGTATAACTGACGTCATCCGGTCAGATTGTATGTTTGTAAGCACCACAATTAACCGAAATTAAATTTATAATAACGTTACTTGAATTGCTGAATCATTCATTATAATGCGCGTGAGCATAAAAAAATACTTCCCAAACCGAGGCAGAGAATACCGCTAGAAACGATTGTTTTAAACGGTATTATTAAGCTATCTTTATCCTGTAACTTTAGCCATTTATCTATTTTTATTTCTAATTTCTTGCCGGTCTATATTGGATGTAGTCAGCATGTTTATGATCATAACCGATGGACGAAGCCTGATAATGACTAATTACAAACTGAGGGACTTTGTTTTCAGTGGCATCCTTCTGTTTGTCTGTTTGCAATAAACTCGTAAACTACTGAACGGACTTTCATGCGGTTTTCACCAATAGACAGAGTGATTCATGAAGAAGGTTTAGGTGTAATTTTTTAAGGGTTTGTGTAAATGTGTATTAATACGACGATGAATGTGTACAACCGTGCGAAGCCGAGACGGTTCGATAGTGATTTCTAAATTATAATTCACTCAGACATAACATACCATCGCGCCTATATTCCTCGATGGGCACTGGGCAGAGGTGTACTAATATGTAACACTCACATTTCGCCGGTATGTTTAGGTCCCGTGTAATAGGGGGCGAGCCTATTGCCATTGACCGAGAACAAATCCAGACTGAATGATTACTACTGAGAATTTCACAGAAAAAGCCAAAAGCAATCGGCTCGACCTGGGGATTGAACCCAAGACTAGCGTAGGCGCTTGAAACTATTAATACACTACTGAAGTTTTTGATTTGTTAAAAACATTGAACTGTGTCTTTTATATATCTATTTACAAAAATAAATATCAGTTACAAGTTCTTACATACATAGGTACATAAAAACACGCATGTATTCCCCAAAGTGTTAGGCAGAGGTGTACACACACAAATTTAGCCAGGATGTTTAGGTCCCATGTAATAGGGGGCAAGCCTATTGCCATTAACCGAGCACAAATCCAGACTCTGAATGATTACTGCTACTACTACTACTAATAATTTCACAGAAAAAGCCAATAACAGTCTGCTCGACCCCCAGATCGAACCCAAGACCTCTAGCGTAGCAGTCGAGGTTGAAACTACTTCACCAATGAGGTTGTTGATTTGTTGAAAATATTGATGTGTCTTTAAAATATAGTACTTAGGTATTTACAAAAACAAATATCAATTACAAGTTCTTGATAATGTTATTTAGCTCAGTAGGTGCACGATACAATGACCCGCTTCGGTACTTACTCGATAAATCATAACACGCATTCTTGTTAGTACAGGCGATGTAAATGTTTATAAACAACGAAATGCGAGGAAATTAACAACAGATGGTTGTCAGTGTTGCTATGATGAGTATGGTATCTCATTTGACTTTATAGAGGTTAAATTCGAAAGAGGTTTTTCAATACTCAACATTCATTCTGCGTGACCGGATCAAATAACAATCAACAAAAAAGTAGGGCAGCTGTTGATAATTTTGACATTGGGACGACTAACGCCTCAGTCCACCCGTGACCATGGATGCTGTAAAGGATCCGAAACAAATAATATCAATATAACGCGATAAAATCCGTAAAAAGTAGTTTTATTTCAATGTCGAAAGAGGTTTTTCAATACTCAACACCTTTATTGCACTCCATAATCATGTTACGTTATGACAAAAGGTATATTATGGACCCTGCAGGGCATGGCAACTCAGAAGAGAAGAGGATGCTAGGAATATTATTATTTATTACAAAAGCTTACTAAGTACTGATAAGTCCGTCTCCTAAGAATAAGGCAGAGGTGTACTCATATACACCCCTGGTCTCATGTGATAGGGGGCGAGCCTATTGCCATTAACCGGGCACATATCCAGACTCCGAACGGCTACAGAGAATTTCATAGAAAAGCACAATAACACTGCTCGACCTGGGAACTCAGATCAAATAAAAAGTTAAGATGGAACTTTGCGAACAAAGAAATGAGACCGGCTAAAACTACGCCTCGCCGTGTACAAACATAATTACACGCACACACGTATACCTTATCTACCGAAACTACACCTTATCGAGCTTTCGTTAGCTCGACTGACAAGAGCCTGGGAATCGAACCCAGGCCCTCTAGCGTAGCAGTCGCGCTTGGGGACACTGAACTAACGACGCAGTCCAAAAATTAACCTACAATAATACTTAATTACTATCTATATCGCTAGGTCAAAGTGCATATCAAAATAAACGAAATATGAGGTCCAAACATGAAGTGGCTGCCTAAACCGCACTATCCACTTCGCATTTTTAACAAACTTAAAAAGGGGGAGGCTACAAATGCGGATATTTTTTTTTATGTATGTTCGGGCATAACTCCGTCATTATATTGCAGACGGATTTGCAAGATTCTAAAATGTTTTATTCGAAAGGGATTTATTCCGGAATGGTCCCATGGTTTAACATACCACCACGCCTGTATTCCCCGAAGGGTTAGGCAGAGGTGTACTTAATATACACCCACAGTTCGCCGGTATGTTTTAGGTCCCATGTAATAGGGGGCGAGCCTATTGCCATTCACCGGGCACAAATCCAGACTCCGAGCTGCTACTGAGAATTTCATAGAAAAACCCAATAACACTTTGCTCGACCTGGGGATCGAACCCAAGACCTCTAGCGTAGCAGTCGCGCTTGGGACCACTAGACTAACGAGGCAGTCAGAGGTGGTCCCATTTAAATTTCATAATTATAGTTTTGATGATGAGTTTCGGAGATAGACAACAAAACTCTTCAGAAAATAACAGCAAACCAATCGGAATTGCTACTATCCCATTTGGTGAAGATATGATCAGTAAAAATTTTGAATAAAATAACCTTTCAGAAAAAAGTAAAACCGCCTTCGAAAAATAATAAGAATAATGTTACGTCTAAAACCCTTTCGGAAGTCAGTGGCTTTAATAAGTAGCAATTGCAATTGCTGTAATTTTTTAAGAGTTCCGTTGTCTATCTCCGAAACTCATCATCAGATCAATATGAACTTTAAATGGGAACATAACATTAATTTTATTAACATAACATATAACATACCATCACGCCTGTATTCCCCGAAGGGTTAGGCAGAGGTGTACCTAATGTACACCCACAGTTCGCCGGTATGTTTTAGGTCCCATGTAATAGGGGGCGAGCCTATTGCCATTCACCGGGCACAAATCCAGACTCCGAGCTGCTACTGAGAATTTCATAGAAAAAACCAATAACACTTTGCTCGACCTGGGGATCGAACCCGAAACCTCTAGCGTAGCAGTCGCGATTGAGACCACTAGACCAACGAATAATAAAATTAAGAAAGACTGCCTTTCTTAATTTTATTATTCTTTTCAATTAACCTCTCCCTTTATATAGTTATTACAAGCATCTATATTTACTTTATTTAATCATCTGTTGGCACAGCTGCTAAGGAATTGCTGATATCATAAGCAAATGAATCATTATTATATTTTTTTAGGTCAAAAGGTCAAACAACGGAGTAGAATTTTAAATATGACGATAACAGATATTTTAATAAATGTTGAACATAATATACCATCACGCCTGTATTCCCCGAAGGGTTAGGCAGAGATGTACTAATGTAACTCATACTTCGCCGGTATGTTTAGGTCCCATGTAATAGGGGGCGAGCCTATTGCCATTAACAGGGCACAAATCCAGACATCGAGCTGCTATTGAGAATTTCAAAAAAAAAAATATAATAAATATAGTTTGCTCGACCTGGGGACCGAACCCAGGACCTCTAGCGTAGCAGTCGCGCTTAGGACCACTAGACTAATGAGGCAGTCACTAGACATAATAAGGCAAAAATTTTAACATAACAAAGTAACATTTTAAAGCGTCAAATTAATTATTTTCTTTTGGTTTTTCGCAAAAACACATTTAAATTACGGAATCAATTACTTATAATGTATTTACAACTAAATACTACAACTTTGGAAACATCGTAATTTTAACTGATAATAGTGTAAATTGTTAATTTGGTTGAATCATTAATTTACACTACCTGCTAAGATAACGATGTTAAACCAAAAAGTTTAGTAGGTACTAAGTTGTGAATACAATACAGTTGATATCGAAATTCCTATTGACATCACCCTAGAATGTGTTAAAGACGTAGAATATGCAAAAAAAAAACAATCCAACAATGGTTTTGGCGCCCAAGGCAAGACGTTCCGGCTAGCTGTGATGGAAAAGTCAGGATTACAATGTTTTTTTTTCATTGGATATGCGTCCAACTAAGGCGTTGTTCATACCAAACGTATTGTCGGCCGCTGACTGTGAGCGCGCGTTACGTAGTTTACCGCTTATATATTTAACTTGACGTTCACACCGAACCGACATACGCTATTACGTAGTCCGTTGTCGCTTTGGAGCATACTCACAGTCGGCGGCGGACAATACGTTTGGTGTGTACAACGCCTAAACAGATGCGGCTCAATATCAGTTTTCCACACATAGACATCGTTCACACCAAACGTATTGTCCGCCGCCGACTGTGAGCACGCTCACTATCTGCCCCAGTGTGAATAACAAAAAAATCGTAGTTGTGCTTATGGTCATGTCAATTTTAACCCTTCGAATACGATATATCATAACATAACGTACCATCACGCCTGTAGGTACATCCACAGTTCCCCGTATGTTTAGGTCCCATATAATATAGACAGAGTCTATTGCATAATAGGAATATGCTAGATCTCGGAACTGCTGAGAATTTCATAGAAAAACCAATAACAATAAAACTGCCTGACCCAGGAATCTAATTCACGACCATAAATAAAATGGTTTTATGTCACACATGCCACTGTCCATAAAATCTTTATTTTTAGTTTGATATTGAAAAACATTTGATTAAATTGTTATTTATAGTTGAAGTGTTAAGGATGTTGTTGTTAGTTGATTAAGGAAAAATATAACATTTATACTCAGTTCAGTAAAAACAATGGCGAAACAGATAAAAGAAGTCCACTTTATATTTAGCCAGCCAGGTGGAGATATGATATAGTATAGAATATACAGGGTGGAAAGGACATCAACGCACATCCGCTTACCACGAATTCAGTACATGATTCTGGACCCCCTTGCGTTGATATTTTTCGTCGGTTATGATTTAAAAAATCTGCTGTTCCATACATTTTGATTGATGTGCGTCGATGTCCCTTCCACCCTGTATATCCTGAGAATCAATCCAGAGCCTCTAGCATTTCTATGCTGACAATCACTAGACTAATGAGGCAGTCACTGGAAATAAACCCCAACTTAATTGGGATAAGGCTAGAAGCCTTCAGTCTTTTAAGACTTAAGTGAATAAGTTCTTGCTGGGTGAGCAAGTACCATCGTCAACCACACTATTGACTTAACCCAAGCACCATTTTGTAGACACAATGCAAAATCTATTGTATGCCCTCATGACACTACTACGTGGGTCAGTGAATTACGGAAAGTAGCAGTCAAACCCAATCCTATTCATACAGTATTAAAAAAAAATTCTTACCATGCGTAGAATGGTTCCCGTAGTTCAGCATAAGGGATATTGAGCGTCCCCTTCAAAGTATACACTGGACTCCATTGGGGTGGAGAATCTACAAATAAAATAAATAATTTGAATAATTACTTCTAGACTGTTCTGTATGGGAATGTATGGTGATCTTCTTCAACATCAAACCAGGAACAACAAATCTATAGGCCATAAAAATATTGTCTCTGGGAATTGAACCCACAACCTGTGGTATAGAAGTCCACCACTCACTCTCTACAGTTTTAGAGAGATTGCACATTATTTAGTTACGTAATGTGCAATTGTAACATAAGACAAATTATAAAGAACTGCTTCCACCAACCTCAAATAAAAAAAAATATTAAAAAAAGTGTACCCTCGCAATTAACATTTTACTGCTTAGTGTTAAAAGCAATTATACTTTGATAAATGAAACACATTACATTAGAAATAAAACATAGGTATTTCTATTATGTTGTTAGCAACTATGTACTTAATAAATTCAAATGAGATAAGCACGCAAATACATTGTGTAGCCATTACTGACTTGTAATAATAATTATTATTATTTATGCAGCATTTTAGCAGCCTTAAGTTTCATATGAAGAAAATTAATTAATTAATTATTCAGTTTAATAAGATTCAGAATAAGAATAAGGGTCAGAGGAGAGTAGCCTTAGGGGCAGACTAAGTATATATATTTTTTATATGAAAGTAGGTAGTTGATAAATAAAAAAATACAAATTATTATTTTTGTTTTTACAATATTATTATGAACTGACACATTTTTAAATAAAAAACTACTATATAACTACATACCTAAGTATTAAATTGTGATATTATACAATAAATAGTGTACCGATTATGATTTGCTGATGTTAATTAAAAATAATAAAATCGCGCCAATTCGGTTATCATCACTCGAGAATATTCTAATATTATTTACTTACCCTTATCAATATATCCAACGGTCGAGCCGAGGAGAACACAGAATATCGCGAGCGCAAACATGACTGTTGACCGCTCGGGACCGCAGCCCTAAGCAGAATGAATGCCGATTTCAAATAATTGCACACGAAACAAAAAATAGAATGAGTAGCATAAAATTAATGCCAATAAGTTTACAAATACCAATAAAATGTTACCTTTGCAGATAGTTTTAGAATGTTTTATTATGAATTTAAACAATTTGTGCAAGGTCTACACTTCAACATTTTTTAAGTTTAATAAAATAACAACATTGCGTTCAAATTTAATCTTTATGCGCAAGTTTTCTTATGCCGTAGATATCCTTACCAAGTTGTATTGACCTCCCGTATTCCTCAAGCAAAGAGTTTAATTGTTATCGTTTTCTTGTTTGGATTAAATTATAAGATTACCAACAAACATTACCGATAATAATTAAAATTTAAAAGATGACGTCAAAAAGTTGAACTTGCAGACTTGCATGAGAATGACATTTGAAATTTGAATTTGACAATTGATTGACATACTAAAAGCATGTCAATCAATTGATCTTCGACGCAACGCGTGAATTAACAAAACGCAAATAAGAACCGTTTGCTCTTTTGCCACCTTATCCCCTTAAAAAAAACAGTTTCAAGAGTTTGCTGTTCAGAAGCTTATAAAAGCGATCAGTCTAACTCTAAGCTCAAAAAGTTAACAAGTTCTAGAAACTGAAGGGTCAAACGGCTTTTTTCAGCTTTATGGTCCAAGTGTATTCAATACCGTCTTTACCATAAGGGCACACGGGGCCCGTGCCCAGGGCCCCCATTCTCAGGGGGCCCCGAAGGACCGACAATTTCTTTTATTCTGAAAACATTTTGTCGGGCACATTACACTTTTTTCACAAATCAGTAATATTATCAGAAGGTATTTACAAGGCATATACTACGCCATTATATCGATGACTGCACCTATTCATACTGTACTATTTAATATTTTTTCCGAACGCATCCTACCTAATTTACTAAGTACACCATCTAGCGATCACTCCGATTCCAAAGTCAAGCTGCACCGTCTAAACAAGGCCTAACATAAATGTCGATATTGTCTATGGTTGAGGGAATCCCCGAATGTTGTATTAAACTTTCAGTATGATAGGAGTGAGTGGCGTTATTTTGTTTCTGAATGTATCTGTGTCTTCTGACCCTGGTATATACTGTGACGACATTTTACCGGGAGAAGTCTGTGATATTTAGATTCGAGAAGGGCCAGAGTTACTCCAAAATATAAATCTGATTATAGATTTTTGCAATTTTTGCCTATGGATGAACATAATGCGCAATATATAGCAGATACCATTTTAAACTTTTTTGAAAGCCTTGATATTCCTACAAAAGATTGTCGTGGGAGGAGCTACGACAATGCATCAAATATGTCTGGAAAGTAGGTACTCTGGTGTTCAGTCAAGATAAAAGAAGTTTGCGAATTTGCGATTTACGTTCCATGTGCGGCACATTTGCTAAATTTACTGCGTGTTCAGGCTGTTGAGTGTGTTACTGAAGCAGTAGCATTCTTTCAATTTGTACAAAAATTGTTCAATTTCTTCTCGGCTTCGACAAAACGATGGAAAATTTTGACAGACACTTAAGGAAGCCCAAAGCCTAGCAAAAATAGTTGACATATTTGAGGCTGCTCTTCTAACGGAAATATGGAATTATCTTTTGGGAATTATGAATAAAACAAGTCTAAGTTTACAGAATAGCACTATGACCATGGACGTTGTAACGAAACTTTACGAATCTCTGATCAGTTATGGCAATACCGCACGCACTAATTTTGATCAGTACGAAACGGCTGCTAAAGAAAAAAATCCATTATGCTGACTACAAAGATACATTTGAAAGAACAAGATTTCACAGCACACGCGTTTTTTCTTTTGAAGGATTATCAGAGACTGCACAGTTGAGAGGCAAGGAAAAATTTCATGTACAGATACTTTCATTCCCATAATTGACACATTTAAAAAAACATTCGGCAGCATACCAAGAAATTGATAGTCGATTTAGTTTTCTTTGTCAGTCAACAACAATCAAATCTGGTGAGTTGACCCAAAAATGCAAATAGTTTGCAGAATTTTATCATGAAGACATTAATGCAGATAAGCTCAAAACAGAATGTCAAAGCAATCAGCTGATTCAAATATCTCAACCTTACAAAACCTAATAAAATCAGATAAATTGGAAGAATTGTAGCAAAATCAGATAAACGTAGAAATTGCTACAAGAATATGCCTTTGCCTAATGGTTACCAATTGTAGTGGAGAGCCGTCATTTTCGTAGCTTAAGAGAATAAACAATGAATCGCGAACAACAATGTTACAACAGCGACTGAGTAATTTGTCAATTATGTGCAAAGAAAGAAAGTGATATCCTTAAAAAAATGAATTTAACGTTATAATAGAAGATTTTGCTCAACAGAAATCCCAAAAGAAACCGTTATCGTAATCGTGTGTTAAATGTCTTTGGTTACCAAAAAACAGCAGCATTCTAATATCATTAATGACATATCATATCATACTGTATTTGATTACCTTTATAGGTACCTAATGGTCATACTTAGTAAAGGAAAATTATTATAATTCGCTTTTTTATTTTCCAAAAGGGCCCCAAATTCTTGTGTGCCCAAGGGCCCCAGCCTAGTTTAAGACGGCCCTGAGTGTATTTCATTATTTTTCTGGCATGGGGTCGATATAAAGTTGCCGTTCGCACTCTACCGCATCTATTTTTATTTTATATTCCAGCTTTTATTACTAGAAATAACATTTTAAAAATACGTTAGTATTCTGTGAATCACGAATGACACTGACAGAGTGACAGTCTGACAATCAGACACTGACAATTCTAACTTGAAACAGAAAACGCTTGACTGCTTGACGTTTGCAAAACAATCAGAATTTTGTAAAGAAAATGAGAAAAAACAATTTGTAATCCTCTGAACAAGGAGTGTAACAATAATTTTACTAAAATATTCACATTACTTTAAACATAGATACTATTCAATACTTCACTGAGTCTTAAGTTCCCTACGAACCGTGCAAGTAAATACAAATTTAAATATAATAATAAATGATATTACAATCTTATAAAATGCATAAGAAGCCAATATCCTTCGGTAAAATCAGCTTAAAAATCAATAAAGGGGTCGAAAGCACTGATAAAAATGAAGCAAACACCTCCGGATTCGGCACCTTCGGTCGTACTCCCATCCAAGAACACAAGGAAATCGAGGAAATAGCAGAGGATTTGGAAAACCAGCACGTCCACCAAGTCATGGGCATTAAAAACTTCGGTAAAAAAGCTAAAAACTTTGATCTCGTCGAATTAGTAGAGCAGGCAAAGGTAAACGCGCAAGAAGCCAATAAAAAGAGGTTAGAAGCCGAAAGTTCCATAGTCGATAAACCAGAGACTAATGAAGATGATGCTAGTGATGATGAACTTATTGGTCCTCCACTACCTCCTGGGACTTCACAGGATGAAGAGGAGGAAATTGGTCCACCAATTCCTCCAGGTCTACTTGTAAAAGGTGATAATAAAAGAAAGAGTGCTAAAAGTCATGGGGATGGTGAGGACAGTTATGATGAATTGAGTGGTTCTGATGATGAAGACCTGCCTTTGGAGAAAAGGATACCAAATAGTCATGAAGTGAGTAAAAATATATTTTACATCCTGGCGGGTGGGACTCACTGTGGGTTAGGGGCCATAGCGTCTGATGTACCTAACTAGAAATAGTCATATTTTTCCTTTACTAAAATAACTTTATAATAATTGCTGATCCCTAAAAATACAAAATGATAAAAATATAATTCAGTTTAAAAATAAAAGGAAATAAATATATGCTAGCATAACCAGGCAGTTTTGGAAATTCTAAATTATTAATACCACTTTAAATATAAAGCGAAATGAATTAAAAAAAAATAACAAACATAACATACACTGTTTTAGGTGGAAATGCTACATGGTAACAAAGCTGTTGTGGCTCTCGCAGTAGACCCATCAGGTGCTCGGCTGGCTACAGGCTCTATAGACTATGATGTGTCGTTTTGGGATTTTGCTGGTAAGTATTACATTAAGTCACATTGGGTGCCAAATTAGTATTTTTAGTTATTTTAGTGAAGGAAAAATACTACTGCGGGCAGGATTCGAACCTGACCTGGAGGGTGGGTTTCGCTGTGGCTTAGTGATCATAGCATCTGGCGTACCTAACCAGAAGACGCAGGTTCGAATCCTGTCCGCAGTCATATTTTTTCTGCAAATGGAAAATGCCTAAAAAATATTCATTCATTCTAGGGTCATGGCAGTTAGATTTGCGTATTCAAAACTGAGAATGTAGTAACATTTTTGCTTATAAATTGTTATCATAGGAGACAGTAGTGTAAATTGTATATTTTGGCAAAATCCTTTATTTTACAATACTAAATTCTATGATAATAATTCTTATTTATTTATTTATTTATTTATATATTTATGTACACAACAGAAAAACAAAAGTAAATAAAAACATAGGACTATAAAGTACAAAGGTACAGCTTATTTCTTAAGAAATCTCTTCCAGCAGACCTGCGACAGGAGAATTAAAAACCAGAAATGTAGACACCATTGTGTAAAATAAAATATTAATAAGTACTTATATACACAAGCAAACACATAAACTAATATAAAAATAAAAATACATATATTATATAATAAATGTATAGTAACAGATTAAATATATACAACAATATAATAAATATACAGTGATATAATAGATATACAATAAATAAAAAAAAATACATACGAAAAAATAGTACAAGGTACGAATATAATATTTGCGAATCTACAAATAAGTTTTAAAAAGTCAGATAGTGCTCTTTAACACGTTTTTTAAATAAAGCGACAGTTCTGCAATCACGGACATCAGGAGGGAGCGAATTCCACAATCTGACCGCATGCACAGTGAGAGAATAGGAGAAGAAGTCGGTTTTATGGGGTTGGACTTTAAGGATAGTACGAAGATGGGACCTGCAAGGTGAGTCACTCGAATGAGTAAAGGAAAAACGTTCCCGCAGGTAGGAAGGGGCTGAAGGATTATGTAAGATGTTAAATAGGAGACACAAAATCCGAGTATTCCTGCGAAAACGAATTGGGAGCCACTTGAGTATCTTGCGAAAGTCAGAGACATGGTCGTACTTTTTGAGATTAAAAACAAAACGAATACATAAATTTTGCAGTCTCTCAAGTTTGTTTAAAAGCTCCTCTGTGGCATCCAAGTAGCAAGCATCTGCATAGTCAATAATTGGCTGAATTAAACTTTGAGCGAGTGAAATTTTTGTTTTGAAAGGCAAAAAGTTCTGGAGACATTTCAGCGAATGATAAACATAATGCACTTTCCTGCTGACCTCAGCAACCTGAGCGGCCCACGACAAATTGGAATCGATAATAACACCCAAGTTTTTAGCAGTGGATGCAAATGCGATCTTCACACCTTCAAGATAAAGTGAAGACAAGGTAGTGAGATTGAGCCTGTTATGGATGTTCCTGCTTCCTATAATCAATATCAATAATAGAATCTTATGTAAATGTTTTAGTACTTTGCAGTCAAAACATTATAGTTGATTTCGCAATTTCTACTGCCTTGAACCTACATGTGTTATAGACTTTGCGAAAAAATGGCAAACAAGTAAATAGAATTTTTCCGAAATGATTTTGTCAAGTTTATGGTATGGTTTTATTATGTCTAATAAAACAACAATTAGGTAACCTTGTTTTATTTCGTGATAAGCACTAGGTAGTACATTTTTAATAGCAGACATGACAGTTCACTATTTGAAAAGTCAGGTACTTACAAATATACTAATTGGAATAAAGATATCAATGTACCCACAATGTTTAGACATAACAGGTTTTTAAAACATATCTATCTTCTTTCAATTTCCCCACCCAGCATCATATTTTATATGCCACTTAATATTCTAATTGTCCCACCCCAGGTATGGATTCCTCAATGCGTTCTTTTCGCACCCTCCAGCCCTGTGAGAACCACCCCATTAAGGCGCTACAGTACTCGACAACAGGCGACTCCATCCTGGTAGTCAGCGGCGCAGCTCAGGCAAAGGTCCTGGATCGAGATGGCTTCGAAGTACTGGAATGTGTCAAAGGAGATCAGTATATTACTGATATGGCCAAGTAATGCTTTTTTTTTCGTCTCTTTTTTGCGTCTCTCTGGTTAAGTACACCAGGAAGAGAAATTCGAGGTCTCGGTAGCTTAGTTGGCCAAGCGTCTGGTGTACTTAACCAGAGAGACGCAGGTTCAAACCCTGCCTGAGATCGAAATTTTCTTTCACTAAGAAATTTTCTTGAATTGGAAAATTCATATCTTTATAGCCAAGTAAGTTATAGCAGCCACAAGAATTCAGGAGAAATTACTAGTTTCCACACTATTATTTTCTCCTGAATTCAAACTGTACAAACTTTTACCTTTATTGTAGAAGTCCTATGATGTGAGCATGGAACTGTCGTTATCGACCAATAAAGCATTTTAAGCACAGCTTGTTAACATAAGATACCATCCACTTCAGATAATACAGGCTTATCTGAAGTGTTAGGCAGAGTGTAATAATGTACACCCACAGCTCACCAATATGTTTAGGTCCCATGTAATAGTTGGCGAGTCTATTACCATTAACTGAGCACAAATCCAAACTGAGCTGCTACTGAGAATTTCATAGAAAACCCAACAACACTGCTCTACCTGGGAATCGAACCTATGACCTCTAGCATAACAGTCGCATTTTTGGACTACTAAACCTTTGTCAACAACAACCAGTCAACAGCTTGGTAATGTCATCTTAATCAATTTTGTAGTTTTTTTTTGTAAACTTAAATGCTGTGGAGGGATGAGGTGTGTTGCCCCTCCAACCAAAGCGAGAATCCTCGGACCAGGCGGGTGTTATGGCTGGCGGGCCACGGCCCAACTAGTCGCGCGGTAAATCTTGCTTGCGCGATTCAGGATTTGTTTCAACGTAGTTCCATATAGCGACGCTAGTGCACTACCATTCACAATAAGTTAATAACCATTTACTTTCCTCTTCCAGAACTAAAGGCCACACAGCTGCTTTGAACAGCGGCTGCTGGCACCCTCACATCCGCGAGGAGTTCATGACTTGCTCCCAAGACGGAACCCTCCGGCTCTGGCTGACGGAAAACCCGAAGCAACACAAAGCAGTCATCAAACCTCGACAGCAAGGAGGTTTGAAGACCAACCCCACAGCCTGCACCTTCTCAAGAGACGGGAATACGGTCGCCTGTGGATGCTATGACGGTTCCATCCAAATGTGGGACCATAGGAAGAACTTCGTCAACACCACAGCTTGCCTCAGAGATGGACATCAAAGGCAGTCGGAAATCTCCAGCATCTCATATTCCTACCTCGGCTCTTACTTAGCCAGTAGAGGAAATGACGACACGCTCAAGTTATGGGACTTAAGAAACTTCAAAAAGCCTGTACATGTTTTCGGCGATCTTTTTTCTAGATATGAGCAGACTGATTGTGCGTTCAGTCCCGACGATACCCTTGTCTTCACAGGAGAGTCTTTGCAAAGGAAACAGGATATAGGCAGACTTATTTTTTATAATACGAAGACGTTTGAGCAAGTCACACATATAGACGTAACTAAATCCCACGTGATTAAGGGGATCTGGCACGCGAAACTTAACCAGATCTTCGTTGGGTGCGGTAATGGCGTTGTTAAATGCTATTTCGACCAGAAAAGGAGTTTGCGAGGAGCGAAGCTTTGCATAGTCAAGACACATAGGAAAAAACACTCCGTGGAAGTCATGAGTGCACAGCAGATCATCACTCCTCATGCCTTGCCGCTGTTCAGGCAAGAAAAACTAAGAACTAGCAAGAAAAAGATGGAGAAAGATCGGTTAGATCCCGTCAAGTCTCACCGGCCGGACTTGCCTATCACTTCAGGCCAAGGAGGGCGAGTAGCTGCCTCAGGAAGTACACTAAGCTCCTTCGTGATCCGGAATTTGGGTTTAAGTAAGAGAGTGGATGATGAACAGGATCCGAGGGAGGCGATCTTGAAGTATGCGAAGGAAGCTGAAGAGAATCCGTTCTGGGTGGCTCCAGCTTATAAGAAAACTCAGCCGCAGCCCATTTTTCAAGCTGAGGGTGAAGATGGACCTTCTGATGCTAAGAAACCAAAGTCTTCATAGATTTCTTAACAGAATTGATTATTGTCTATAGTATGACGATCCCAAAAGACATATTTATAGCGGCGGTAGCCTTGTGGCTAGGGTTTCGGACTTGCGATCATGTGGTTGCCGGTTCAAAACCCACCCTGTCAACTACCGACGTGAACCCACTCGTGACAAGCATTTAGCTTAGTACAAGGGGTTAACAAGTATACTCTTAATATGTGACCCACATTGCTAGTAAGCTTTAATTTTTTTAAGTTCCCCCGCGACTCAGGGCAAACAAAAAAAAACTATTAAAGAATAAAAATCTCTATTTTACTCTATAATTTTGTATATAATGTCATTTTCAATGATCAATTACAAGCAAGTACTTATTTTTTTTTAATTTCCGTCATTTATGAAAGTCAATACAATAGGAAAATCAATTAAATAAATTATAAGATAAATGATTTGTAAATTACATAGACTAATAGTCCATGGTAAATAAGTAACAAATAAATTATGAATTTAAACAAAATTATAAGTTTTAATATCATCAACTCATCATCCTACCACCCAACCAGCATCTATACAAATAAATCTAATATGTAATATTAAAATAACCGCTTGTTACTAAATGCATATGGATGGATACACGGTAAATATACTATTATTGTTTTTTTCTCTGATCCGGCTAATCTCTGAAACGGCGCGACCGATTTTGACGGGACTTGCATAGACACGCGAGTGAAGCTGCGGGCGGAAAACTTTTTGGTATAAAAAGAAATATTTATATAGTAGAGGCACTTGATCAAAATAGTTCCGATAAAAATTAAAAACATAACATACAATCACGCCTGCAATCCCCAAAGGGTCGGGTAGACGCGAACTGTTGCTCTTTAAAAGGCTCGCCCACTATTATATATACCTATATATATATATTATATATACCGGCGAGCTATGGGTGTATATACTTCACCTCTGCCTGACGCTTTGTGGAATACAGGCGTGATGGTATGGTACAATAAAAAATCACAAAAATATTCTTAACATGTTTTAATAACTTACAAATAACTACATGACTACTTATAATAAGGGGTAAGGTACAAGTATCAAAATCAAGCCTTCATTGCTATACTTTCCGACTCTTCACGATCAACCACTTTCCGTGTTGGTAATCTGACTGCATTCTAAAATAAAAAGGTAACATTAACTTTATTTTATCTTTATTAAGGAATGACAAACAGTTACACATTGCATATTGATTACAAGTATTGTAGAAGGTGAATATTTACAAATGAGTAACCAATAACATCATCCACAGAATAAATATTATTTTTAACTAACCGATCGACGTGCCTGCGCATGGAAGTGGGTGAAGATAATTATGTGACATTGTCTTGTGAGTCGAAAAAAACTTTGGTGTCGAAATATTGACCTGAATTTTAGTAGTAGTAGTGCCTGTTGGCATGCCTACATGCCAGCATGAATGGGTCAAAAGACCGGGGAAGTACTACCCTCCCACAGAATATCGACGTCAAGTAGCAGTATGTATACTGTTGCGTTTCGTATGGTGAGTGTGGAGCGCCGGAGGCCCAATTCCTCCTACAATTCCCTTCCTTCTCCTTCTCCTTGAATCAGCAGCGGTAGCCTAATGGCTAAGGCGTCGGCCTTATGATCATGTGGTTGCCGGTTCGAAAATCACCCATTGCACTACCGACGTGAACCCACTCGTAAAACAAGCATTTAGCTTAGCACGAGGGGTTAATAAGAATACTAGTAATGGGCGACCCACATTGCTTGCAAGCTTTAAAAAAAAATACTGCAACTCGTTTGGTATTGCAGATATGACAGGGTAGCGATGACTTCTTAACATCAGGTAGCAGCGCAGTTCTAATACAAAATGATGAAGCACATATTATAGAAGTTATAAGTTGGGGACAAAACTCACCAATTTCTTAGCTCTTTCGACGAGTATTGAGAAGGCGAAGTGGTTGACTATGGCACCGGTCGGCAGAGCGACTCCTTGGAACCTGTACAACTGCTTTGCCTCACTGTCGGTAGAGCCTGAAGACAAAAAACAGTGACAAAGTTTCTTTTTATTAGTGCTCACTAATGTAAACTGTTACTTAGCAAATGTCTTGCGACTGGTCATTGAGCTCCCTAAAAAATGGTTGAGCTACACGATTCTAAACTAAAATTGTTTTTGATGGATAATTTTATTTATTTATTTATTTTGTACTTTTATGTGACCTTGTCATATTATTCCAATATATTTTTATTTTTATTTTTTGTTTTGCATAGAACACAATTATTAAGGACCTGGTTTCACGTCCGTGCGTGATTAGGACCTGGTTGAAAACCAGCGTCAGGCAAACTTGTCTGGCATATGCTGAACCAGATCCCTTTCAGCGCAAATTTGCGCATAGTACTTAATGCGCTATTATTATATATATATTTTTGTTATTATAGCTTATAATGAATGTACTTGTCTTTACTGTGGCTGAATAAACTGTTTCTTTCTCTTTCTGTCTAATTTCGATATTTCACCTGTAGTTTGTAATTACGTTTTATGCTTACTTGACCTAACGGGCGAATATGTTTTGGGACAGCATTGTATACTTGTCGCCATAATTCTACACCCATCTTCGCAAATAAAAGAAAGAAAGAAAGAAACATTTATTTGCATAGAATACAGGTGGTACCAGATTTATGAATGGTGCATAGTTCAAGCTATATTCTGCCTGTATTAAGCATGCAAAAATTTATAATTATTAATAAGCAATTAATACTAACAAAATTTATGAAGTTATAAAAGATTTTAAAATATAATTACACAGTTGTATTCATACCTTTTAGTTTGTGTACGGAGGCTACAGAAATCCGTCCAATTTGTCCTGTATGGCTGATCATAGGGCCCTTTGAGATGTCTATGTGTTTACCCACTTTGTATATAGTTACTTTGCCTGAAATAAAAAAAATGCTTAAACGTTCTCAACCTACAAAATGGTTGAGCTACACGATGAATGATGTACGCGTGCCGTCAATTAGGATAGGTCAACTCAAAGCTGCTATGGCTCTTCAAAAGGCCTGCTCAGATTTTGGCCTACATTGTAAAACTCGCATAGCTGATAATACTATTGTCTGGACTTTAAAAGACCATGATTCTCTAAGTTTGTTTCGACATTCTTATAAGAGGTCGTCAGATAAGAAAAGCCGGAGTCATTTACTTTAAAAAAAAATAAAACATCGACCTAAAGTGTCTTTAAAAGACACTAAACTAAAGACACTATCAATGCCTCATTTATCTAGAGGTCCCAAGCGCGACTGCTACGCTAGAGGGTTCGATTCCCAAGCCGATCATGTTATTGGGTTTTATAATTAAATTTGAATAGCAGCTCGGAGTTTGGATTTGTCCACGTGTAATGGCAATGCTCGCCCTCTATCACATGGGACCTAAACATGCCGGCGAACTGTGGGTGTAAATTAGTATACCTCTGCCTAATCCTTTGAGGAATACAGGCGTGATGGTATACCATCACGCCTGATCATCAGTGCATCAGTGATATATCACTGACACTTGGTTATAAGGTCTTAACTTTGATTTAAATAACATTGTAAATCGTTGAAAATTGGGCCTTACAGCAATGTGTTAGTTACGCCGTATTGGAGTACCAACGACGATATCATCATCATATCAGCCTATTGCCGTCCACTGCTGAACATAGGCCTCCCCCAAAGAGCGCTAACTATCCCGGTCTTGGGCAGCTCGCATCCATCCGCTGCCAGCCACCTTCTTCAAATCGTCGATCCATCGCGTCGCGTCGATATAGAAGTGGCAGAAGCGGCGGCAGCCTAATGGCTAGGGCGTCGGACTTGCGATCATTTGTTTCCGGTTCGAAACCCACCCATTGCACTACCGACGTGAACCCACTCGTAACACAAGCATTTAGCTTAGTACGAGAGGTTAACAAGATTACTAGTAATGTGTGATCCACATTGCTAGTAAGCTTTTTTTAAAAAAATGCAGAAAATCCTTTCGAACTTCACTAACCATTATGCTTCGCAATGCTAGGTATTTGCCTGGTCTTATGCTCGTTATCAACAAACATCTCCAGCGCCAACTCCTCGCCGACTTCCAGCCTCTCTATCAGGTGGTTTTGGCGGACCAGCTTCACGCACTCCGCTCCTAGAGAGGCCAGCTCTTCAGCGGTAGGCTTCCAGTCGCCGAGGGTTGGCAGGTCTACATCATAGACGAAAGATCCGCTGCGGACTGAAGAGATCAAAATATTTAGCCAGGCCAGATCACTACATTGTATAAAACAAAGTCGCTCCCCGCTGTCTGTCTGTCCCTATGTATGCTTAGATCTTTAAAACTACGCAACGAATTTTGATGCGGTTTTTTTAATAGATAGAGTGATTCAAGAGGAAGGTTTATATGTATAATACATACATTTATTATAAGTATAGAAAAGTCGAGAAAACATGCGGGCGAAGTCGTGGGAGGAAAGCTAGTACAGTTCGTTCGAAATAAGTAAGCCGATCGGAAGTTAGCTGTTCCGAACTACCGCGGTGATAAAATCGTTTAATTAAGTGTTTTAATAGAAAAATATCGAAATTAGTAAACAAAATAATTAGAAATGTGAAACATATACGACTCTAATTATCTTTACACCGACTCTTTCTATTAAAATTTACCACTTCTAAACCACTTGCAGACAACTTCCGATCGGCTTACTTATTTCGAACAAACTGTATCCTATATATCAATATCCTTTTCCCAACTATATGGGGATCAGCTTCCGGTTTGAAAAGATCATCATCATCATCAGCCCATACTCATCCACTGCTGGACGTAGGCCTCTCCTAGTGAACGCCACAGAGCCCGATCTTCGGCTTTCCTCATCCAGTCACTGCCAGCTGCCTTCCGCAAGTCGTCACTCCACCTCAGTCGGTCGCTTCCAGTCAGTCGTTTAAAAAGATGCGGCTTGTTATTAAAATGAAATGCATTCAGTTTCCCAATTCCATTGTGAAAACCTACGTTTAAATAATTATTTATTCATAGGTGAAAACTAAGAAGACTTTTTCTAAGTAAACTTTTATTAATAATGTCTTTTTTTTTAAATGCTTACCTACCAGCAATATGGGTCGCACATTAAGAGTATTCTTATAATTAAGAATACTAATAATGTGTCACGTACTATGGTAGAATTCTAGATCTTATAATTAAGAATAATATGTGCGTGGAATTCTATTCTAATTCTTACTGTCTGGTCCAGGGAAGCTGTGCAATTTGACAGGCACTGTATCCTTGAAGGCGACGGTGGCGCAAGCCCCGAGAACGAACGAACATGTCCTCCAGAAAGCCCTGTTGACTTGCTGGGGCTCTGCCACTGTGTAGTTCTGGAGCTGTTGAGGAATTGAACAAGTAAAAACAAGCATCTATTGAGTGTGATATAATAATAAATAAATAAATAAGCTTTTTTCTTGCCATATCTTACATTTCAAATATAGTGTTAGTACGATTTTCTTACATCTTAAGAGTTAGTTTGTGTTAAATTTTAGATTTGGATCCCTTTTCGGTAAAAGCATGTGAAAAGATTGTGATATAAAGAAGGGAAATCCCACTCTGAAAATTACGAAATCTCGGAAACTTTAACTTTCAGAGACAATATATAATATGATACAGGCGCCTGCTAAGAATGGACTTTGAGAAATACCTACGGGATTGGGAATAACAATACTCCATTGGACAAATAACTTCAAAATAACAAGTTACACAGTTAATTGTGTTATCAATTTCAAATGACTAAACTAGAGCCAGGAGAGCTCTACAAATACAAGTTAATACACACATGACTTTAAAAAGTCAGCACATTAAAGAAGGAAGTAGGAGGTGCCTTGGATTCAATCTAGAGACCTTTGACTTTGTGGTCCAAGGGTCATATCACTAGGCTGTCACTGCAATAAGTACTCACTTGCAATGTGCAGTTCTCTGTGAGTGGCCTATGCATATCCCAATACACGGAGCCATCAAGTAATGCTAGTGCACTTGATTCTGCATGCCATTCACTTAAATCTGTAACATACATTCAATATACATACATAACATAACATACCATCACGCCTGTATTCCCTGAAGGGTAAGGCATAGGTGTACTAATGTAAACCCACATTTCGCCAGTATGTATAGAGGTCCAATGTAATAGGGGGCGAGCCTATTGCCGTTAACTGGGCACAAATCCAGACTCCGAGCTGCTACTGGAAATTTCAAAGAAAAACCCAATAACACTGCTCAACCTGGGGTTAGAACCAAAGACCTCTAGCGTAGCAGTCTATTGTTCCAGTGTATTAAACCTTTATAGTGACAGAAGATTGGGCTCTGTGGCTGGCGTTCACTTAAAGAGAGGCCTCTTTAAGTCCAACAGTGGACAAATATAGGCTGATGTTAATAAATTAATCTTATATGACAATAATGTCAATAGTTTGTCATATGGACTACAGTTATTATCATCATCAACCCATTATACTGTCCTTCTGCTGGACACAGGTCTCCTCTCGTACTTGAGGCTACAGTCAACTATGCTAGCCTACTGTGGGTTTGCAGACTTGACTGTTGAGAAAATGTCTCAGGCATGCAGATTTCCTCTCAACATTTTTCCTGTATAGTTACACTTTTTTGTTTTTATGTTTTTTGTGTGTGTCTTAGCCATTAGGCTAGCGCCGCTTAATAATACTTAGTTAGTCTAAACGCCTAACAACCATTACTTATAGGATAACAAACGCAGAACTTCGGTAGCGGAGGTCTAATGGCAGTTGCTTCCTATAAATATGGTATGTCTTTTGAATCTCAATGGATAAGCTGCATCTAGTTACACTGAAAGCCAACCGCAGCATAGCTGGGGAAAGGTATTAATATTGTATTAATAAGTGTAGTGATAGCCTTGTGATATGACCGTAGGACTACCATGTCAAAGGTCTCGAGTTCGAATCCAAGGCACGCACCCCCGACTTTTAGAAGTCAAGTGCGTATTCATACTTCATTATCACGTGCTTAAACGGTGAAAGAAAACATCGTGAGGAAACCTGCATGCCTGAGAGATTTTCTCAATGGCTTGTGAAGTCTGCCAACCCGTAGTAGGCTAGCGTGGCAGACTATAGCCTAATCCCTGTCATTCTGAGAGGAGACCCGTGCCCAGCAGTGGGACAATATATGGGTTGATGATGATGATGATGAAGGCGACTTCAGACCCAATACTTACGTCTAGCACAATCGTAAGGTGTTGATATATCCTTGTTCATAACCAACGTGCAATCATTTGGCACACCTTTATACTGGACCTCGATTTTGTCGACTCTACCAACTTTGTCCAATTGCCGCTTCTTCTCTAACGAGAAAAGGTGATACCGGCGGTCTATAGCCTCCTGTGTACTCAGAAATCCTAAAGGATAGCAACAGTTTATAAGTATAACACTCACAAAACAAAATAACAATGTTTTTCGATTGTAAAACGATGAAGATTACTCACTTGTCAATGGTAATGCTTTTGCGTAACTATTTTGAGTTATTTTGGTCGATAAACATATAATATTACGCCTCATTTTGAAAAATAAATGCAATATTTTTAACAAATAAAGATTTTTAGGTTATCCACTATCTATCACAGAATTCACAGATGATTAGAGGTGTAACTAATATATTCGTAATAAGTATAGATATTATGATACGAGCTGTATATTCATATTAGTATATATTAGTTTAGCGTAGACTATTACCAGATATTAGTCAAATAATAGGCACGCCAAGAGATCACTCAGATCACTGTTCTGATATTCGCGGTGACTTGCGCGGCTGTGTGCGTCGACGAGCGCGCTACGGGAGGTTGCCGCACGCACACACACACAATTACTCCGCTGCAACCGCGTCATAGCGAGACGATTCGGGGGAGTGAGCGAGATGATTCTGCTTACTTCTGTTTGACGTGTCCGTGCGTGTTTGAGTGAGATTTCTAAAGACAATATTATACACGTCGGGCTTTGTATGCAAGCTGAATGTGACGGTTACAAAGTAAACACTCAATGAAAACAAAATCACTACATTTAGCGCTGAATATGCAATATTAGTTTGTGCATAATATTTTATAATACAAACTAATATCATGTATTAGGAGGTGTAACGATGAATAATTATTATTCATTAAATAATTCATAATACTATTATCTATAATATACAGAATAAGGTACGATATCAATAATATTTTAAAAAATAAAATTATGTTCGAGTAATGGATATGGAGAGAATAGGCACGATATCAATATTATGTTAGATTAACGAATACGGAGAATAGCTACGATATCAATATTATGTTAGATTAACGAATACGGAGAGAATAGGCACGATATCAATATTATGTTAGATTAACGAATACGGATAATAGGTACGATATCAATATTATAACGAATACGGAATATCAAGATGGCTGACTAATATTTGACTAATACTTGGTAATAGGTATGGTATGCTAATATCAGCTAGTGAATATATTCAATAATAGTAATATCCAGATATCACCCTACTAAAACACCTCTACAGATGATCATCAGTTTGACAACTTTGACATTAATGGTTGCGTTTCATATCACGAACAATTTCAAATAGTACAATTTTGAGCATTTTCCTCACTGAAATGAGATGCAAGACATCAGTGTTCCGATTTCAGAAAATGAAAGCGGATAACAACACCTTAGCAAAAACGTTAAAGGAACTAATTAGAAAATATTGATTGTTAAAAAAACTTAATCCAAATCGGTCCATCCGTTAGGGAGCTACGATGCCACAGACAGACACACACAAACACAGACCCGTCTTTTTTGCGTAGGGGTTAAAAGAATGTTTTTACGAGCCGCGGCCACGGCATCGGCACTTCGTAACGGTTAACTTCCCACGAGCAGTTATTTCGAACGAACTGTACCGCATCTCTTAGTAAATACCTACAAAACCGTCTGTCAGAAAGTCAGTAAGTTAGATACTCTACAAATCATTCAAATTTTGAGCACTTATCAATGCATTGTGCTACTCTTATAGCAGTCTATGAATGACCATTATTCATATACAACCAGTAAGGACAGTCGCCAGCACATCAGGTTATACAGAACTGTCAAATTTCTCCAAATGATTTTAGCCTTACGATGCTGATGATTACGTTCAAAAACAACTGAAAAAATTTGACATTTTGTGGTAACTTGATGCGCTGGCCACCGTACAAGTAGGTTCATCCTTTCATACCAATATCTTTGACACCAAAAATGTTAGAGATAGATATTTTTTAGTAATCTCTGCAACGAGAACAGCAGTTCAGGACCCCAGGTTAAAAAAGCACATTTATATTTATAAAATAACTTTATTACTTAAAACTACCCAACCATAGTTCTCTTCCTTCCACGTGCCCTCACTTCTTCAAACTTATTCAATGTTTCTCCAATGTTCTTTCTACTGTGGCTCTTGTATTCTTTTAGGATGGCTTCAAACATACCTGGGTAATCATTGTGAGTACTTAAGATTGCTCTTTCAAGTACATACAAGTCTACCCCTTTATCTTCTCCGCTAGCGTCAATGTATGAGAGGCCGAAATCAATCATTACTAAATCTAGCTTAGCATCAAGCCATTGATGATCATCTCCAGATACATTAACTAGAAGCATATTAGATGTAGTTAAATCTCCATGAATTACATTATTTTCATGCAATTTTCTCACAGTCCCTCCAATCAATCTGCATAACATATCTAGTTTTAAGTCGTTTATATTTCCATCATTATTAATTATAAAATCTTTTACTGTTATACTTTTTTCAATATGTTCCATGTAAATTCGACGTCTGGTGAAGTCAACTAAGTATAATGCTGGAGTTCTAACATTCGCCGCTTTGCAACGGACTATGGAACGCGCCTCGTTTTTTATCCGATCTTTGGTTATGATATTATCCAAATCTGGATGTCGATAGTTTTTCTTGAATCTCTCTTTTATCAATGTTGGTCTTCCTAGGTAGTTACAAACATACAACTTTGCTTCTGCACCTTGTTTTAGTATTTGAAGATCCTTCAACTCTTCGTCCATTCTAACGTAGATATGTTAAACAGTTTACGTTTCACTGGCTTCAGCACCCTTCAGAATGTAGGTCTCTTTATTTATAACACTTGAATATTGTATTGCATTAATGTAATAAAATTTGTTTCATGTTTGTTTTATGTATTTTTAACGATTCCACTTTTGATTTGACACATAAGAAATATAAGAAAGACATGTCTTTTGGCAGATGACAACTACGGTCGACATTTCGACAATCGATTGAAATTTTGACATGACAGCAGACATTTACGTTTCGTTAACGTAACTTCCACTTCCCCGTTCAACGTGCTTATTCTTCGCGCAATGTCTCGGTGACTTTGAATAACTTAACTAAAATGATAACGTAACTTGTATAATAACTTAAGCTTCGAATTATCAGCTGGTGGTTTACGTAACGCTTAGTATTATTTACTTCTAGAAATATTGTCTGCGGTATAGATTTATAAAGGTAAGGTATAAAATAATATTTAATTGAAAGGCTATTTAAAAAAATCTAGCCTCATGATAGGAATCTTCTGCGTAAGAAACAAAACGTAGTACTGTTGCGTTAACAGGAACGTTGCTACTGCTAATACTGGAAACAAACACAAATTCGTCATACACGAGCCGCAACTTCATTTAACACGTAGGTATTGGATGTTTATCTACTTTCTTTCTATAGTTATATAGCTGTATGTATTCACTCACTGGAGAGCGAGGGAGGCTGTGGGCGTGATATTGGTTGCTACACCCGGGCCGGTCACCGGCACCACGTTATAATTTCAGTCAAACATTAATTCCCATCAAATACTTAATGGAAACAGTGATTTATCTCTGTAAGATTTAGTGCCGGTACGACGTTCGAACGCTCCGCTGGCTCTACGTAAAACCCCAGTGTGTTAAAACCGGTAAACATACCAAAAATAATAATTTTAGTGTTCAATTGTGATTTTAATAAATTGTGAGAATGATGTCGGAAGGCTTAGAATACGAGACCATTTTGCAGAATGGACCAAGAAAAGTAAGTGTTTTTTTTTTTACTTTTTATTTCCATTCGTGGCATGAAAGAACAATGTTGTGCCTCTTAGTCATGGCAAGCGTACCTAAGTTATATATATCGCTAGGTTCGAATGGGGGGAGGGAATGTCCTATAGAAATGTCTGGGTGCATTTTCGTAGTTATAGGATGCAACCCGTCTCGAAATGCCGGCTGATGTGATTTCCTGCGTTCCCGTTTTAAGCAAAACGTTGGCGGGAAATTACGTGGGTCGTGATATTAATTTCATATGCGGAAATAAATCGTTAAAGAACCGTATATTCATCAATAAAATATTTTATTGCATAATAAATATGATTTATTTTGGGCTATAAATGTCGCATTTTTCTTCCTTGATTTCGATACGATTTTGTGTGTGTAATGGAAATGTTATCTGACGAGTCTGATTGAAATGAAAGATGTGTTTATATTATTACATATTTATTCACACAAATCATCACACATTAAAAAAAAAAAGACCGACATTCTTACAGGTAAGTACCTATCTAAAATCGAAAAAAATATTTTATGACTAAACAGAAGCCGTACCTACGCGTAAGAAGTTAAGAACGCGTTATTTCTAAAGATTAATTTTATTGTACCTCGTAGTGTACTGTCTTTTAGTTAGCATTCTGTGTGCCTAATTAGATAGACCTTTTTTTAGGTGTTATTCGAACAAAAATCCGAAATGTCATCTCCGATTTATTTTCCTACTGCAGGCCTAATATTACAATTAAATGGGTACTAAATGATGACCTTCGTCCCGAACGCTATACAATTTAAAAAAATGCCATAAACTTCACCATCATCATCCTCCTTCCCTAATACCAATTTCTTTAGAGTCAGCGTTTTGACTTCTGTGTTTATCTTCCGTAAATCTCAAAGTATCGATATCATCTTTGGGATAGTCCATCCAGATTTTCTTTAATTTCTCTGCTTTAATAAGTATCCGTAATTCTCTTTACTCGGTAACGAAATAAAATAGCGATTTGTGATTGCAAACTGCAGCGTATAGGTAGACCGGCTTGATAAGAAACAGTGATTATTTTTTCCTAGTTACTAGGTATTTTTAAAACTACTCAACTCATACAAACATCTTTTAATCTCGTTACCATCATTAATACAATTATTCAGTAAAATATCTATTGCAGTAGGTTGGTACTTACCACTCGACGAGACAATAGAGGCATAGACTAGCGGAATGATAATAATCCTACATGATCCGAATGTTATCATACTGGATATAAACAATAATATCAATAGGGCATTACGACATTATGCACAAGCCATCAATAAAAAAATGTTGAGGATTTTTGTTAAAGTTTGTTTATAATACTTAGTGGTCTTTGTTTACTTTTAAATCACGTGAGTGACAAACAGGGCTGAATGGTTTTATGACCTTTGATTTTTATGATTTTCAATGATGAAGATATTCAAAGTTTTGCTAATGTCAAGTTCCTACATTGGTGAATCATTCAAATTGAACTAAGTTTTGCAACTACCTAGCTGTGTTATGCTATGTCCCATCACTAAAGGCCGGTTTTCCGCTAATGAGATTATTTCCACTAAGTCGTTGAATCCAACTCATATCAATAAAACATAGGTAACAACTTAATTGCGATTTTAAACATGGGTTTCCCTACTAAAGCATAACGATAATGAACCTTAAATGTATCAAAAGCAGTTTGTACACATTTTTAAATTTAGCAATACAATTTGCGATAATTTTTAAATTCGGCGTCATGAACTAAACTAGCGCTTTTATTGACTGATTGTTTACGTAGCCCGAGCCCGTCAAATTCTTATTTTTTTTTACCTATACTGGCGATTGACCGGTTTTTAAGAAAATGATTTATTTCTCAGTTTAAATATTATATAGATAATGTTGCTATTACTACTACTGTTTAAAATGTGATAAACGACCGACATTTCGAAATTTTGGCGGATTCAACATTTAAATCAGCATTGACACTTTGTTAAGGAACGGACACGGAGCGACCGCTTTCGGCAACACATCATAATTACAATTATTATCTTATACATTGAAGTAATTATTTTTATTCATACAAATCAAATCAAATGTTTTTATTTCAAATAAGCTTTTACAAGCGTTTATGAAACGATATTGACTCTATAGTTAACAAATAGTAAACAACTATATGTTAAAGATAGGTGACTGAACAATATTTACAAAAGGTGTGTGGACTGGAACGCTTATCGCTCTCGGTATTTTCTTAAAAATACAATATTTTAGGTACCTATGTAGTTCATTTCGCTTTAGTTAGTTAGTTACCTACCTATAATATTTATTTACGATTAAGTACGTAATGTACAACCTATTTTCCTTATTTATTCTACTTATGGCTATTGATAATTATTAATATTTTTCATAACAGACTTACTAATGTATTGACTTTATATCTGCTTTATTAGTCTAGTGGCCCTAAGCGCGACTGCTACACTAGAGGTCCTGGGTTCGATTCCATGGTCGAGCAAAGTGTAATTGGGTTTTTCTGCGTCATCTTCAGTATCAGCTCGGAGTCTGAATTTGTGTCCGATTAATGGCAATAGGCTCGCCCCCTATTACATGGGACCTAAACATACCGGCGAAGTGTGCATGTACATATTGTACATAAGTACACCTCGTCTAACCCTTCGGGCAATACAGGCGTGATGGTATGTTATGTGAAAAATATGTAACGCAATTTCGAATTTTCTTAGATTGTTTTTTTTTTTACCTATCCTGTTTCATATGTGGTATGTATGTATTTACATAGCTGTTTGAACAGTCTTAAAACTATCTCTCCCATTTAAGAGCTCAGCTCTTGTCGGTGGAGCAATCGCCACTGTTCTCTATTCTCTACCTTCTGTTTGATCTCTTGTATAAAAAATATAACATTTAAAAATAAAGTAAAATGCAATAGATCAGCGGCTTTTCATTTTTATCCAAAAGGAAAGTTGGATACCAACGGGGAATTATTAACTCAATAAGGTAAGCATTGCCTAACCCTTTTCAAATGTACATTTTACCTTTCTATTTTTATCGAAAACCCCAGTAGGTCGCTAATTAACCTCAATTTTAGGTTCCGTGGTTTGGAACGTCACCTCATCACCTGTCCTCTAACTGTCAAAGATAATTACGCGCGTAAATATTTGCAGATGTTTTTGAAAAAAGAATGTCGTACGCATTCTATTTTTGTCTATGTGTGATTAAAATCAGACTGTCTAGTGTCTGGCTGTCTTAAGGGCTGTATGGGTTTAATTTCCTTTGCCCTTACAAATAAAGACAAACAAAACACCGATACTACGTCGGCATTTGAAAAATGGATTATGTAAAAACAAAGGTCTCAATAAAGAGACCTAAGAGTTAAACCTCTTTTATACTTATTCAATAAACAAACTGAGATATATACCGAAACAAATGCACAGGAAAATCGGGAAAAACCACTAGTCCAACGTAACAGTCGGTATTTTAAAGTAACCTCCCACATAATGCTATTTAGTAACGGTATTAAAATAACCGTGAGATCTTACTGGAAGTTGACTCACTTCTAACTGGGACAGGTTAAAATTAAAGATGAAAAACTAGATTTATAATTGCACTCGCGAATAACTATTGTTCACGCCTTTTACAAGTGAATAGATATTATCTTTAATCTATCAAGGATTACTTGGCAATCAAGGACAATAGAATAATAAAAATAATTTGACCTGCGATACTGCATTAACGGCTATTAGTTTAGTAGTCCTAGGGGCGACTGCTACGCTAGAGGTCCTTGGTTCGATTGGCGAGTGCTAAGTTTGATTGGGCAATGTTATTTTTTTTTAAGGCTAAGCATTCAGCCTTTGGCGCCAAAAAATGAAAATATGTTTTAGTTGGTTTTTCGCAATTTGTTCGTCTATAACATATTCTAGGTGGACATGACAAAAGATTGTAGGAACAGTGCCATGTACCTAGAATGTGTAATAGTCGAACACGCAAATTATTCGTCTATTATATAAATACTCGTAAATACCAAAAAAAAGGATCCCTGCTTAAGGCTGAACGTTTAGCCTTAAAGCCGTTACTCCTAATATAGTTGGGACTGGATCGTAGAACTCACTCACTCACTCATTCACTCGCTCAACTGCCAACCCTAAGAACCATATACGAGTATGATAGGGTTACCAAAAACACATCTTTTACGAACAGTAAAACTATGACTACCGTTAAGATTTAATAGTAATCAGTAATTTAATGAGTTCAATACACCTCGTCGCGGGTCGGCGCGTGCGCTCCTCAGATACAACACGATAGGAGCCTATGACCGCGCATGCGCTTGCGTCGAATTTTGAATAAAGCTAGGTCAAGTACACACGGTTACACATCAAGCTACAAAAATCCAGTTTAGACTGACCTCCCATTGTAAACGTTTTCTGGACAGTTCAAGGCCAGCATATATTGGTTTTGTATAGCTTGATGTATAGTCGTACATACAGTTATTTCAGGTACTTTTTACACTTACTTACTGCTTAAATACACTAAGCAAATTTATTCTTACCACCCGCATTAAGAATATCCAACATTTTTATATTTTAATCTTTATACTATATTGGCGTGTGTATGAAAAGATGTATGAATGTGGAAGAAGCGAAAGAGATATGCAAGAGTCGAAGCAAGTGGCAGTCCATAGTTTCTGCCTACCCCTGTGGGAAAAAGGCGTGAGTGTATGTATGTACTATATTGGTAAGTTGATTTTTTTGCTGCTGCACTCATTACTTTATCTTTTAATTTGACTGCCTAATTCAGTCATTAGTCTAGTGGTCCCAAGCGCGACTGCTACGCTAGAGGTCCTGGGTGCGATCCCCAGGTTGAGCAAAGTGTTATTAGGGTTTTCTATGAAATTCTCAGTAGCTCGGAGTCTGGATTTGTGCCCGGTTAATGGCAATACGCTCGCCCCCTACTACATGGGACCTAAACATACCGGCGAAATGTGAGTGTTCATTAGTACACGTCTGCCTAATAAGTAAGAATTGCGATATCTAGGCGATTTTGCGATTGAGTAGTTTTGCAAAGCAAATGCAACAAGGACGTTGCAGTAGGTGAATATGGGGCAAAAAGATGTTTTTTGTATTTATATAAACACAAATCACACAGAGACTAAGAACATAAATATCAGCCTTTTTATATTGTTTACTAGTTACCCTGGCGTTATATCTGTAACCTTTGTTAAAGGTTACAGACATAACGTGCAAAATTAGAAGGCTTAAATGGAGTTGGGCAGGTCACATGATAAGAGGAAAAGACAAATGGAGCAAAATTGTGACACGGTGGTATCCTAGAGAAGGTAAAAGGAAAAGAGGTAGACCACAAAAAAGATGGGATGATGACATAAGACAAGTGGCAGGCATCACATGGAACAGGGTGGCTCAAGAGAGATATGAGTGGAAAAGATTGGAGGAGGCCTTTGCCGACTGGCAAACAGATCTGCAGAGAATAAATAAAATTCAAATAAAGGACTAGATTAAGATTAAAATTTAAGTTTTTCATGTACTTATTATTCTTTTTGTAACACTGATCTGAATAAAAGGCTATAATAATAATAATAGTTACCCTGGCGAACTTCGTACCGTCTTATTTCATGTTATGAGATTTGAAAAAAAATGTGTTCGATTTTAAAAAACGATTATTTTATACAAAACTTGTCCCTCAGATCAAATAAAAAGTAAAGATGGAACTTTGCGAACAAAGAAGTGAGGCCGGCTAAAACTACAAGATAAGTAGTAGTTAACTAATACATGTGTGCGTGTAATTGTGTGTTGTAGGTACCTACACGGCATGGCGTAGTTTAAGCCGGCCTCACTTCTTTGTTTGCAAAGTTCCATCTTTACTTTTTATTTTTGATCTGAGCCTTGTCCTGACTATAAAAACAAACACTAAAAAAAACAATTTGGTGCAATCGTTCGGAAATTAATGCGCGCACATGACATTTTGGCAATTTATTTTTATTTACCTACATGTATAGATTGCAATTTAAACCAGTTATATATCGTAACAAGTTAATCTAGAGTGATCCTCTATACTGTACCTATACATACATATCTATACAATTATGTGTCTGTTACGATCCTAGACGGCAGGGGTCATTGATCCCCACCTACGCGGCACTATTTATTGAACTACCAAATCCGGTATTTTTAGGGTTCAGCGATACAGTTAGTGAAGGTTTTTCGTAAATTATTGATTTTACATTTAGAAGTTGTATCTGTTATTGGCTTCAATTTAATGCAAACAAGTAGGTATATTTTTTTTATTGCAACCATAGTCATATCTTTTACATAAGTACCTATAATATAAACAAATAAATATTTACACTACGAGTTAAAAGAAAAATAGGTATTTAAATAATTCATATATTATTTAATGAATTAATTACAATCAATATAATACCCCCCATAAAAAATAATTGTATTATTTAGGTATAAATAAGTACTTATTCCCAAGCGGAGATGCCGGGACAAACTGGACTCATATTTATAATTGGAATGTATTTACTTAATTTTACAAAAACTGCAAGCAAAAAAATCTATATGGTCTGTGTTTTTAATTATTAATCCTCTTTCTCTGAGATATAAAATAAATATTGATATATTTGAAGCGTCGTTGGCAGCCTAATGGCTAGGGCGTCGGACTTGCGATCATATGGTTGCCGGTTCGAACCCCACCCATTGCACTACCGACGTGAACCCACTCGTAACACAAGCATGATCACAGTTCTAACCTAACCGATATCTGTATTTAGAATTTTGCTGCTCAATCAGTATTTTTGATGTACGGTTATATATCCTTTTATAAACTGGGCTTGAATAGCTTTAAATCGTGAGGAATGGAAGAAAGGGAGGCCTTTGCCCGGCATGCATCGGGCTGAGAAAAAAACCGACTAATAAATGATCCTTTTCGGACCTCTAATATCAGCCGAGTAATATTTATCTACGAATATTTTGCTTCTGATAAATCCACTACAGCTGACAGATTTGTTAGATATTGCGACCGGCTGTAAGTAGATTGATATATATGAGGATGTCATTAAGCCAATAGCCTAATTCGTTCTAGTTTAAACATCTCAATTAAAAGTGGTGACAAATCGTTTCGACGTCACAATTGACACATAAACCGACTTAATTGATTCTCATCAAGCTCTCACCAAGGCGTATTACATGTATAAAGAGAAAAAGAGTTTTTTATTTGGCCAACACCAATGAGAGATTCAATAAAAATCCATACTGCTTATTATTTATTATTTTTGAGCATTAAATAATGTGAAATGTTCACAAAGATATGAATGTTCTAATGAAATATTTTTTTTTCAAGTGAAAGAAAAACGACATCGCGTGGAGACCTAAAATGTGGAAGAGAAATTCGACATCACAAGCAGTGGTCTCGGTAGCTTAGTTGGTAAAGCGTCTGGTGTACTTAACCAGAGAGGCGCAGGTTCAAACCCTGCCTGAGATCGAATTTTCTTTCACTAGAAAAAAAAATCTTTCATTAGAAAATTCATATCTTTGTGAATAATCAATACTTAGAATATTATGAGCTGACCCAGCAAACGTTGTTCTGCCATACTGCCATAAATAAATCGCCATTAAAAAATGGGTGGTGGAGCTAGGCGGGTAAACAATATTTTATAACCTATTCTCATACCTACCAAATATAAAAAAAAATCATTAAAATTGATCGAGCCGTTTCGAAGGAGTGCGACTACAAACACTGTAACACGAGATAAATTTGAAAGTAATTTACAATCTATTTGTTCTTTACTTTTTCACACTTAAATCGCTAAATCTATTTTGATGAATTTTGGTAGAGATAGATTGGACAGATTATGACGATTAGGTCAGATAGATAGATTAGAAGGATATCTAATAGGCTCCATTTTGTCTCGGGTATTGAGGTCGGGCGGCGGCGGAAGAATTGCAGTGTACACTTTTAGATTAGATAAAACAACGAAATCTTGAAAGATTGTTTTCAGTCAAATTATATTTTGTAATAAAATGTTATAGAAGAAAAGCCCCGAATGTAATTAACTACAGTGCGATTCAAATGAGAATAGGATCAACTTTGCGCCATCTTATGACGTCAAAGTTAGGCAGGGTAGGCAAAACAAGTTATACCTAAGTTATTTTTTAAATAAAATTCATTTGCAAAGGTTGAGTGAAAAAAAGCCAATAAAAAATAAAAAACGTTTTGGTATGGTTTAAGAAACCGAATTATGACTTTAACTAATTAAATACTATATTGAGACAATTTACTACCTTTTTATTTAAATTTGATGTAAGAGTATTATTATTCATATGCAAATAAGTTTTTTGCAAACCATACTTTTCAAGTGACATTTGACAGATAGAGGTTATCGACATTCCTATTCTTATTTGGATCGCATAGTACCTATGCCCTAAAATCAAAAATAAATAAATTATCGCTATACAATAGTAAAATGCAAATTGACAAGCAACACTCTCACTTCACCATATTCCCGTACTTAAATAGTTAAATGAGTACGTTCAACGGCTTGCAGTTAAAAATAACCGAGTAAGCCGCGCTATTAATCTTAAGTTTAACTGCTTGTTGGGGCGGTATGTTTATGTTTACAGTGTTAGCAGACTGGTGGAGATTATGGTAGGTTAGTTAGGATGATAGGATCAGGAAGAATGTGATATGGAGTTCTGTAAAACACTGCATGATTTTGATGGGGAAGTTTGTTGATATTCCCTTTCTTTTGTCATCCCATTCCATGAGGCTATTGTATAGTAAAAGTACTTTTTTCAAATCACTTTTAATAATTTAGACTGCCTCGTTAGTCTAGTGGTCCCAATCGCGACTGCTACGCTAGAGGTCTTGGGTTCGATCCCCAGGTCGAGCAAAGTGTTATTTGGGTTTATCTATGGAATTCTCAGTAGCAGCTCGAAGTCTGGATTTGTGCCCGGTGCATGGCAATAGGCTCGCCCACTATTACATGGGACCTAAACATACCGGCGAATTGTGGGTGTACATTAAGTATACCTCTGCCTAACCCTTCGGTGAATACAGGCGTGATGGTATGTTATGTTATAATAATTTTGTATTTGATAAGATTTTTTAGACTGCCTCATTAGTCTAGTAGTCCTAAGTGCGACTGCTACTCTAGAGGTCCTGGGTTCGATTCCCAGGTCGAGTAAAGTGTTATTGGGTTTTTCTATGAAATTCCCAATAGCAGCTCGGAGTCTGGATTTGAGCCCGGTTAATGAAAGACCAAGAAAGAAAGGAACAAATTCGTATGCCGCACCGGGGCTATGGACATTCTTGCATCCCCCACGCTATGCCACCGAGGGTAGGTTGTAGAAAAACAGCGTAAGGAAAACCGAATCCCATTTTTTGGAGGGCGAAAATCCCTCACTCCAAAATAGTACATGGATCTTCTGAGACAGCAGGGTATGTCGCACTCTTGCATGGAAAGGCAAGTGCTAGACTATAAACCATAGTCATATTTTAGTCAGTCAGTCACTTTTTAGTCATCCCTAGGGACCCTAGGCAGGTCCTGGATTAGTAAAATTACGTACTCAAGATTTTAAAACTGTCTAACTTATACGAAGTATATAAAAGTAATGATCAGTGCGAGTGAACTTTCCGGTGCGGCAGGCGTATGACACTTTTCAAACTCCGTCTTTGGGTGACGGAATGTAATTACACGTATTGCGTCACGGTAGACGTGACATACGTGGCGTGGCCAAAATATATTTGTCTATATTCAAAAATCTTCGGTGTTCTTGACCGCTTTTGCAGGCAACTTACAGCTCAAGATAATACATTTCATACCCACACCAAATAAGGTTCTTCAAAAGTAAGAAGATAGCCTTAAAGATGCCTATAATTGGTTAACAAGCAACCGAGGTTGACGAGAATTTTATTTATCATACTTAAATTTGGGTTACGGGTCATTTGAAATTGCATACGTTGTTTATTTTCGTCAATATGCCGCAGCTATGGTGGGTGGCAGAATACGTCATCAGTTTATTTCAGTTTTGATATTTTTGAATGAAGATTTGTAGATTAGTTATTACTTTGGTAGGCAAAGTCGCCAGCACACAAGTCACCACAAAATAAAAAAAAATCTCAGTTGATTTTTAACTTTATTATGAACATTTTAAGGTTTAAAATCATTTGGAGAAATTTGACAGTTTTGTTTAACCAGATGTGCTGGCGGCTGTACATTCAAATGTAACTGGCAATGCCGCTAGTCTCCTGGACACTTTTTTTAGTGCGGAGAATCCTCCTGGATCGTCTGCCATCTGAGGAAGCTGTTATGTCGGACTCGTATTGGCTCCAAACAACACTAGCCCTTAACAGTCAGTTACGCCATGAGATGACATTCACCCACCAGTATTCTAGGCAGATGACATAGGCATAGCCAGGACTTTTTTTTGCGTAAGCTCAGGCAACTCCCAAGACGTTTCAGAAGATGCTAGATTGCCATGGCCGTGATTATCCGGTAAGGGACGGCATTTAGTAATAAAAAGAAAAGGAGAATAATTGATTTTCGTTTCACGAAAACGAAGACCCTTTCAATTCAAATGTATTTATTAAATAAGCTTTTACAAGCGCTTTGAAACGTTATTAACTCTAGTTGCACAGTGCCAAAAAGTTGATCCTATGGAGAAGAATCCGGCAAGAAACTCCATGGACACTCTTTTGGACCTTATACTAGTATTGCAGTAATATATTCTCTTTCGGGTATCTTAGAGAATGAATTACTCACTGTCCCCACTCCAAAATAACCTAATTTTAACCAACGCGAGTTCTTTAAACTGCTAAAAAAAAACAAAAACTGACGTATTAACCCTCGACGCATATTTCGCTAAAATTAGAAAAAAAAATGCATTGAACCCGCCTTACTCATAAAGTAAGACCAGTATTCGTTGGCATTTTACGGTGGCGCCACTTTCAAAGAGACATGTCAATGATCTGTCAAATCCAGTACATTTAAACTTGTTACATATTTCGCCGCGGATCAATTTACACCAGCCAAATTACGACCCCGAACTATACTGCGTTCGGATTGGACAGACGCCAGAGCAGATTTATTATTAGAAATGGTATTAAAGGATCACTTTAGGGGAATTCGGGTTTTCAATTCTGGAATGGGAACTATGTTAAGTTCAACTTAAATAGAGAACGAGAAATGGTTTTATGACCGTTAAAATATAGCGGACGGAAATAGTAAGATCTTGATTGGAATTCGATGACGGATGAAATACCTTTAGAAACCGATAATACTGAGCCGTTTCAAACAGTGGCGTAGCGTGGGGGGGCGGGGGGTGCGGTCCGCACCGGGCGGCACTTTGGCGGGGGCGGCATTTCACAGGTGGTCAAAAAAATATTTAAAAAAACAAGTATCTTATGATTGTTTCGTTGTGGAATAAAATACAGTATCAACAATGAATTTTACTTTTTTTTTATGTGAGAACATTTGTTTACTTTTCAGTTTAGTTTTATCATGCCCTACATTTTTTGTTATTCATTTAAAAAATGAAGGGGCGGCAAATTCGGGATCCGCACCGGGTGCTAGTGACCCGTGCTACGCCACTGGTTTCAAAAGATTTGCTTTGATTTTTCTAGAGCTTGAAAGAAGATCTATTTCTTGTACGAGCCTTTAGCATCAAAATTGTACCTTTAGTAAAGTAAAAAAAAATATATCTACTTACTGCTACGACCTCTTTAGGACTTTAGTTATTGTTCTGAGGTTACAACTAATTGATTTGATGATTTAGAACCAGTGTAAGTATGCCAAGTATCTATCCCAATAGGTATCAAAATACCTATTAAATTTGATAAATCCAAAGAGTTGGTATTAGATTAACCCGGCAAATATAGTTTGCACACCAAGTGTGCAAAAAAAATTTGCGATTTTTTTTATCATGGAAATTCGTAAAACTATATTTTTCCTGCTCTAATTTGCAAAAATTGTAGGGAAACGAAAAGGATGGCAATAATAGTCATATATGCACCTGCATACTGCACATTTTTGCATAGATTGCATTCTAATCGTGGGAGAGGTTGAATAAATATAAAATTATTCTGAGATTTCAATAAAGTCTGGAAGAAATTTTTGAAGTATGTACGGCGCGTGACGTCAGCGGGCCTTTTTTATATTCAGGCCCATCTAGCTGAAATGTACGCAAACAACGAGGCCCATTCATTACAATCAATATTACTCCAGGATCCATCTCATTAAAAGCAAAAAAAAAAAAGAATATCCGGAAGTGATCTCAAACCACATGTGGCAACACAAAGCCGCTTTATACAACGGGCCACACAGACAGAGACTTAGAGAATGACATGCCGTAGGGTTGTCACTTTTAAACTACTTATATTAAAATATTCATAGCAAACTCTACCAGTTACTGGCTCTGTTTGTGAGCAGGTCCCACTGCTGGGCACGGGTCTCCTGTCACCGTGAAAGGGGTGAGGCTATAATCCACCACGCTAAGCTACTGCGGTAGTATTACACGCCGCGTCGAGAAAATCTCTCAGATATGCAGATTTCCTCACGATGATTTCCTTCACCGTTTTAATTATTTTTGTTATGGGATAACTTGGCAAACGAGCAGGCGAGCCACCTGATGGTAAGTAGTCATCGCCGCCCATGGATATCTGCAAAACCAAAGGAGTTGCAGATGCGTTGCCGAGCCTATTTAGGGAAAGGCAGGGGAAGGAGAAAAAGAGAAGGAAGGGTATAGGGGGAGGAATTGGGCCTCCAGCCCTCTCGCTCACCGAACGAAGCGCAGTAACGAAACGCTACTACTAGGACGTCGGTCTTCTGCGAGAGTGTGGTACTTCCCAGGTCAAGCCGGCCCATTCATGCTGCGAACAGCGTGGCCCTACCACAAATAATTGAGTTAATAAATGGGTGATAATTGATATTAACACACACCTGACCTATTGTTTGAGTGCCACAAATAAATAATATTATAGGTACATACGTCTACACATCCAGCTATGCAAATCTAGTATTAGGCTGGCCTCGCATTGTACGGAAAGCGTTTACAATGCGAGGTCAGTCGATACTGGATTTCTATAGCTTGATGTGTAGTTGTAGTGGAACCAAAATGGTGACAGCCCTAAGCTGGTGCAATGAACCGAGAGTAAAAATCATTGTTGTTGACTATTTAGTTTGAGGATAAACCTTTCGGGCTTATGTAGATGTTATTTATAAATTGGATATTGTGTATCTAGCTACACATCATATTAAACAGTATAAGCTCGGCTTGCATTGTAGAGGATTTCAGTACAATGAGAGGTCTCCCTGCTGCTTCCCTTGGTTGCAGAAGATCCTTGAGGATTATAATACGCACTATAAAAAATGTACGATTAAATTATGGATCATTACCACATACCTAATACTAATCACGTCGAATCGCCGAAGGGCAAGGCAAATATACGTATACTCACATTTTGTTTGTGCCAATTGCTCGATCTAGAAAACGTACCATTAAAACAATTAGGCAGGACCATATTATTGATAATTAATTCAAGTATGTAACCGAATTAACGATTTAACTGTCACAGCAGCAATTATCTGTAGCTATGTGAAGTTTGGAAAGCGTCGCGTTCCGCGTCGGAAGAGCATTGTCTCGCGCCATCACAGGACGGCGACACACGCACGATTAGTCGCAGAAAATTTCCCTGATGACAGTTATAACGAAAAAGAAGAAGAAAAATAAATCTATCATACTAATATACCCATAACAGGGTCGGATTAAGGGGTGGGCAACCGGCGCTACAGCCCCGAGGCCTCCACAAATGGGGGCCCCCACAATAGCGACTTTACCAGAAAATTACCATTTTATTTGGAAAAAATTTGGGGCCAGGGGCCAGCCTCCACTCCTTTGTTGCCCCGAGGCTTCCAGACCTCTAAATCCGGCATTGACCTACAATGCTAGAGGTACTTAATATTATAAATGTGAAGTTTATCTTTTCACGCCTAAGCTAGTGACATTTTTATAAGGTGTAAGCACATTACATTTTACTATTTACATCTTGAAGAAAGACATGCTACCTTTACCATTCAGCTGAATAGGCACAAAAAAATCATACACGAAACTACTATGATCAGATCTCGTCCCAATTTTTAGGAAATACCGATATCTATTCTAAAAATAAACTTGTCTTTAATGGTTGCTGATTTTTTTTGACAGATTTTCTTTTAGTACAACAACTGTCATACGTTAATTTTATCCGTCCGATAAAAGTTATCTGAAGATGGAAAAAATTCCCTGTAAAATATTATAATTTCTATCACAACAAAAAATATGACATAAAAATCTGTTACTGTAACACTTATCTGCGACATATATCATAGAAACGCTAAAAGTCGTTAGAGTGTGGACGGCCTAGCAAAGCAATATACTATATTTCAAGTAATTACGAAGAGTTTCACTCATTACCGTTTACGTCGGAAAACTTTTATTAAAAAACGCTGAGAAGAAAATAATTAATTTAATAATTGTTTGTCTTGAAATAGAAAGTATAAATAGTAGCTGTGAAAGAAAAATGAAACTGAATTGAAAGTCCTAGTATTCTTGTTGTGTCAATGGACAAACAACGTTACTGAACAATGTTAATATAGAAATGTGTTAATTTTTTTTTGGTAAATTCTGTAAACGAACAAACAAGCCACCTGATGGTAAATAGTAGTTGCCGCCCAAGGACACCTGTAATAATATATTTCTAACTAAAAATCGATAGATATTAGAAACTAAATCAGCTGCCATATTAGCAGTTTAGGGAAGGTCCAACTTTTTCAAATCATATTTATTAGAAACAGTTATTTGGATTCGAATCTTCAAAGTCACATAGAAGAAGGGGAATGAAGGACCATATTAGGTGCGAATCATGTTTATTAGGAACGGTTATTCGGATTCGAATCATCAAAGTCAAGAGTCAAGAGGGGGAATGCAGGACCATATTAGACTCAACACCGAGAAAATCAAAAGTGTGTTGCCAGCCTTTTAGGTGATATCTGAACAAACTAAATAACCTACTAATTGAAAGATATCTAAAGAGCTTCGTTTAATAGTCGTTCTACAACTGAAAATAAATAAGCTTATTCATCAGTTGCTTCGTCACAGCTTGAAATCATTAAATGTTTATTACTTTCCGTATAACTTTCCTTTGAAATATAATGAGTATTAAAGATGGTTAATACACCTACATAATACGACTGATTTATAGGCCGTCTTCGCTCCCGATAGTTCAGAAAGTGCTGTTCCTCTCTCGACATTCCAGTCGTCATCGTTTTTAACAACATCAGAATTTTTTACGGGATATGTATGGGGCAAACTAGCAGTTGGATCGCCTGGTAGTAAGTTGTTACCGCCGCCCATGGACACCCCCAACACCAGAGGAGTCACAAGTGCGTTACCGGCCTATTAAAAGGGAGTAGGTACGCTCTTTTCTCGAAGGTCTGAATGTTAGAACGTCTTGCATTTATCTCCTGCGCACCTCTATGATGTGGAATAGGCTTCCTGCTGGGCGTGAAAAAACAAATAGACAGACTTACTGACGAATTTATGATTATAAGTTTGCAGTCAAAGTCAAATCATGATAAATGCATTCAGAGAACGATGCGGGATGTTCTAGATTAGTTATTGAAGGTATGTGTGTATGAACACTTACAAATAATCCCCTTGTCAATTTCTCAGTAAGTAGGTATATCGCTTTGATATTGCATCAATAAAGACATACAAATAACATACAGATAAGATATGAGTGAACGATTCTCGATGTATGTTATGACATGAGTGAGTAAGATTATTTTTTATGATGCCAGTCGTTTGCGATGTTGTTGAGGGTACCTATACTCCATTTGGTTAGGTACTTAACTAAAGGTAAACAATAAAAATGGCGGCGTTCAGGGCTCTTCAACCTTTATTACAATGGTGTCTTATGAATTGGGAGTGAAATTAATAACAACACAACTAACAATCAATAAAAACAACGAACAAACAAAACAATAACTAAATAATACAATTTACGGCAAAAGAAACACAAAAACGAACGAAAGTACAAACTGTTACGAATGACGTCTGGTTACCCGACTAAGTATAATAACGGTTAATTATTTTGCCGCGCTTCCTCGCGCTACTACTTCTGAATTTTTTCGAGTTATCAAAAGTCTATTATGTAGAAAAATGTTTTGATTTCCTGTCTTTTTAGATTCTTTCTAGTAGGCACATTGCAATACTTTATGACATAATTATCAGATTTGATTTATTTATTGGTCGCAAGCTTAAGAATTAATAATTACCATTTAATATTAAACAAAGTAGTTAAATATGCTAGTATAGATAAGGAAAATTATTTTGAATGATTAAATAATTTATTTTGGTTACGTTTTGTTTCAAGATGAAAAATGACCCTATAAAAGAACCTTTTTTATGATTTGTTTACCTTTAGTTAAGTACCTAACCAAATGGAGTATAATGCTTATATAGCGTAACTTTTGTATAAGTTTTTTAAAAAGCTTACTAACAATGTGGGTCGCACATTACTAGCATTCTTGTTAACCCCTCGTGCTAAGCTAAATGCTTGTGTTACGAGTACCTAGGTTCACGTCGGTAGTGTAATGGGTGGGTTTGGAATGGGCAACCACCGAATTGGCTTCCACTGCTTCAATATTCAATACATATTTGAATTACATGGGACTAAAACACACTTGGGATAATATGTTATAAATATGCTAGTGCAATGGTACCTACACCTCTGCTTAACTTTTCGGGGTAGTATAAGCGTGAAGGTTCGTAAAATATTTTTTAATTTTTGATACTTTAAATAATGTACTCTACATTGAACGGTCTAGACTAAACTCGACGTTATGGCCATCCGGAGATGACACCCAACCAAGGTTAACACTCGATGGATCTAAATAAACTCAATGACGCATGCGCTTGAGTTGAACGAACTGACAGGCGCGTTACAGTGCAGACGGGACACATGAGAACTGCTTCGTGCAAACTGTGGGCCGACTTTTTATGAAACAATGTTAGGGGGACTTGTATCATAAAATTTAAATATAATATTACGCCTTCATTCCCACAGTTGTGGGGAAAAAACAGTTTAGCAAGGTGTACTTATGTACCTCAGAATCGTCGGTATGTTTTAGGTCCCATATTATAGAGGAGCCTATTGCCATTAACAAGGTACTAATCAATAATTACACTTGTTTTCTGTTAACTCAAACACAACATAAATTAATTGAAATTGTTCTTGAACTGCCTTGCTCGACATCCGTATGTCACAACCGGGATCCAGAAGAATACCAGCGTCAGATATTACTCTCCCTCCGTCTGGCACGTGCTGAGCTGGATACCTATTTGCTGCAGCGGGACACACACCTCATTTTAAAATAACAAATGTACTTACTACCTACTTCTACTACTTTTTTGTTATTTTTCTTTATAATTTTATGTATCACGCCGTATTGTAGTGTGTCTTGTCGACGGCAAATAAAAGTTTTTTCTTTCTTTCTTTCAAAACAATTAATTTATTTCTTTCTAATGAAAACTTCCAGCTGCTTAACCTTCCACCTACAGAAAATTTCATGGGAAATAATTAATAACACTACTGCAACTTGGGAATCAATTTTGGTAACCTAGATACAGAGGCCCATAGACCTATATAATACTTATATGTTTTAGTTACCATGTAATAGGGGACGAACCTATTCTCATTACTGCAATCTATCTCTGTCTTACTTTTTAGGCATGCAAGCGTGATGTTGCTAGTTCGAGGTGGGGAAAGAAAAGAGTATCTGGAAGGAGGACACCTTTGCCTAGCAGTGGGACAGTAACGGCTAGAATAAAAAAAGCGTGATGTTACCTACGTTTTATGTTGTGTCTTTGGTCTGTTCTAGAGACACAGACAGCGACTTTTTGTAGCGAACATGTGTCTGTAAAGTTGTCCGTCTGTTAAAACCTTAAGTTGAATAACATTACAAGGAAAATATAATGTAATTAAGTTTCAAATATTAATCTAACATAGGTATATTGAATGTTAACAAAATCCTTGTAGGAATTGACTAGGAAATATTGTAATTAACAATAATAAAAGGATTTACTTAGTCGTCTGTTATTCGTGAGGTAATGCGCACGTTAATTGCGGTCAATAATTCGATGGGTGACCGTTAGTTCCCGAAGTATTCGATTAGCGGGATTTTAAAGTATAAATATATAGTGAAATCATATTGTGGTGAGTTCAGTATGTTCTCTTAAAAATTAGGATTGTTTGTGGATTTAGATTTCTAGAATGGATATAATATTCTACCTACAACATAAGTATATGATATAGTATATGTACAAGTGCCTCATTAGTCGAGTGATCCTAAGAGCGACTACGATAGAAGTCTTGGCTTAGATTCCCAGGTCGAGAAAATTGTTATTGGGTTTTTCCATGAAACTCTCAGTAGCAGCTTTGTGTTGAATTATGTGCCCGGTTAATGGCAATATACTTTGTACTTACATTTAGTACACCTCCTACTAATTGATCACTAATACAGTCATGAAAGACGATGTAATATCATTCATCATAAAATTGCATTTAGCGATAAGACCGCCAATTGTAACTACTTATGTAACGTTTATTTTTTTGTTTCTTTTGGTGTAGGTAAAAAGAATAATCTATGTATCTATTTAATATCGAATTGAACGAATATGCGGATGTGCTTCGGGTAGGATGATAAAATGGATGATAGGCGACTAAAGAAAGGTAAAAGCGAATTTCAGAGACGTTGGGAGGTAACGCCCTAGAAAGACAGATATACCAACCTTGTAGAAAGATGAAAGAAACACATTTATTTTCTAGTAGGTACTTTTACATAAAGCTCTGACACTTAGGAGTCCAGCAAAAGAACAGAAATTGTGGAGCACAGAACAGCTAGCTCATTTATAAAGATAGTATTTTTTTATTAGTAGCAACTCGGAGTTTGCATTTGGTCCCAGAAGATGGCAATCGGCTCATCCACGACACGGGACCGTACATTTATACATCAGAAAGTACCTATCACCATCATTGTAAAACTCGCATATCTAATAATATCACTATTGTCTGGACTTTAAAAGAGACCATGATTCTCTGAGTTTGTTTCGACGTTTCTTCTCAGAGGTCGTCAGATATGAAACGTCGACGCCATCTAGTTAAAAAAAAAATTCAAAAAAAGAATCGACTTGTAAAAATGTCTTAAAAGATCTATTTACAAAAATAAATATCATTTCATTATATCAGCCAAATGAGGTCCACTGCTGAAAGAAGGCCTCCCCCATAGTCTTCCACAATGCCCTCATGCGACCTTTAACAGGCTGTCTGTCCATCTCGTTGGAGGTTGTCCCACACTGCGTTTTTCGATGCATGGAACTCTTATGTCTCTGCCTAACCTAAGCATAAAGACAGGTTATTTATTAACATACCTAATTGATTTACCGAAGTTTTTAAAGGCATATAAAGAGGAAAATAATTAATTCTGTGAACTAAACATACGTTATTTATAATTTATAGATTTGTATATACCTCTTTCCTGTTTGTCTGTGGTATTGTTGACTGTTTAAGGCTATAGCGTCAGCCTTGTGCGCCAGTTTTTTTTTGGTTTTTCGCAAATTGTTCGTCTATAACACACTCTAGGCACATGGCAGTAGAAATTGCGACATCACCAATAACTTATTCAGGATTGAGTATTAAAACTTCAGCTTAAAAATCGCTATCGTAGAGGATTAAGGTGTAAATTGTCATTTTTGGCCTCATCCTCCATTTTAGGTAATGTTATAAGGTCAGAAACATAACACACGCCTGTATTCCCTGAAAGATTAGGTAAAGGTGTACACTCGGTATGTTTCGGTTCCATGCGCCTTTCTAAACTATACAACGTCATTGGTCCCATTACAATATAAATTTACACTTTTAATTGACAGCTGACGTAGAATTTGTATATTTCCGAACGAAACACTACAAAATAAAACGTCTTGAACTTCGCCCTTGACTAACTGTGTCGGCTTATTCTTCGGTCAAGGTAACAATAACTAATAATATTAGGCGGCTAGACCGCTAGTTTGCAAGGACATTGCGGACAACCTAATTGTTCGCTCTAGTCTAAGAAGCCTTTGCCTTTCAAATTGTCACAATGTCATAATTAATTGATAACTAATCTAATCAAAGCTATTAAAACCAAGCCTTTCCAGACATTGTCCCTACTCTGTGACTCAGAGATAAGTAATAATTAATAATCTAAGTCGCCCGGTGGTCGAAACTCGGCCGCAATATTTTTCTACACTCCTCTAAGTATATGAACATTAATAATTATGCCAAACTTCACATTCCTTCGTGCGTGCAATGTGATTAAAAAGGTTTTATAAGTATAAGATTTTCCGAGAATGTTTCTCGGAGCTTTTCAGTAGTCGCCAGTTAGTAAATGTTGGCAGCATCTAGCGATAGCAAATCTAGTAAAAAAACATTAAATCTCCCTTAGGGCACCAAATTAAATTTTAATGAATTCGAATGTGTTTCTGGTGACATACCTACAATCGCAATTTTTTCGGCTATAAAACATTCTAGAGCACTAGACTAATGGCTGCCTCATTAGTCTAGTGGTCCTAAGCGCGACTGCTACGCTAGAGGTCCTGGGTTCGATCCCCGGGTCGAGCAGTGTTATTGGGTTTTTCTATGAAATTCCCAGTAGCAGCTCGGAGTCTGGATTTGTGCCCGGTTAATGGCAATAGGCTCGCCCCCTATTACATGGGACCTAAACATACCGGCGAAATGTGGATGTACATTGGTACACCTCTGCCTAATCCTTCAGGAAATACAGGCGTGATGGTATGTAAAACATTCTAGGTACATGGCAATAGAAATTGCGACATCGAAAATAACATATTCACTGTTGAGTATTCAAACTTTTGCTTAAAAATCGCTATAATAGAAGATTTTGGTGTAAAATAGAGGAATTAGATACTTAATTTCTCCTCTCTCTTAAACCACACTCCATTTGCTCCAGTTCCTTAGATGTTTTCGCTCAATTGAAAGTGATCCGCGATGTTGCCGTGTACCGTCGTGGTCGGCTGGAGTCGTGCTTGTATTGATAACGATTTTTTTCACAAATAACCGTTTTTCCCGCGTTTGTCTTTAAAGATGGCGCGGAATGTGAAGCGTGCGAAGAAAGTTTTTAAATTACTGTTTTTAGAGAAGATATAGATACTTATTAGTAATTGTGGGACATTTTAAAGGTTTTGTTTGATAAACATATACGTTTTTGGAATTTGAATAGGAATTTAAAAAAATATGATGACAACACGGAGGCTATCACTACCTTAGACTAGTTGGTTAGATAGTCTAAGATGTTCACATCTTACAAGGAATGTGGGATGAGTAAGTTATCCATAAACTAAGTGTAAAATGTAATTGCTTTACAATTTAATTGTAAAGCTACTCGTATAATGAGTATCTATATTATACATCGTACGGTAAAGTCGTAAAATACGTCGACGTCATAGCAGCACTCACAGCAGAATAAAATTGGAACAATTTCACAACCATCCAAAAAAACTACAATGAGTTTTCACACAAACCTTCTTGAACCACTGGCCCAAACAAACTTAACTTCAGAAAAAAAACACAAAACCGGCGCGTCAAATATGACAACACCAACAAAAACTGTAACGTCTGAAACCCTGAATAGATTAAAATGTACAAATTCTGAGCCCTCACTGTAGCTATGGACGGTGAGGAGACGAGCCATGTTGAAATCAGCTACAAATTACTACAGGACCACATAAACAAATTGACAGAAAACCAAACAAATATCCTAAGCAAATTCGATGTTCTGAATAAAAATGTAGACGAGCTAAGGAAGGTGATGGCACAGTTTTCGGAGAAAATTATCGCCTTGGAAGAAGTGTCGACCGACAGAAGAAAACTTAAGATTGAAATTAAAGTTCTGAAGAACAGAATAGATGAGCTGTATGCTATCGTGAAGGAAGGGAAAGAGGATGACTCGTGTGCCGATGATGATGTCCAGGATATAGAGTCCTGCCATTCAGGATTCTCCTGTTCATCAAAGGTACTTGCTAATAGCTATGGTACTTTGTATGTGCGGTGGTGACCAGCAGATCAAGTTACCACAAAATGTCAAATTTTCTCAGTTGATTTTGAACTTGATCTTCAACAAATTAAGGTTTAAAATCATTTGGAGAAATTTGACAGTTTTGTATACCTTGACCTGCTGGCGACTGTACTAGTAGTATGATGGAAGTATAATAAGAAATATGGGTGATTGTTTACCTTAGCAGAAAAGCTTAAAAATACATATTAATTAATTGCTGTTCGTTAGATTCGCAAATCTCTCGGATGGCTCGCCCGATTTTGATGTTTTTTTTTGTGTTTATTTGAGTGGGTCCCTGAGTGGTTAAGACTCACAATTGGGCCCGTGAGGTGGTGTTGCGATCGAGTTCAGGCAGGACAACATCTGTCGGGTCCATTAGTAGTTATTGATATTACTTATTATAGATGCGACAATAAGTTAATCTACTGGTCTCTTTGATGCGCTTTCACGACAAAACCACTGACCCATTTTTGTCAAGATATATATTGAACTTTGGAGAAGGACATAGACTAACTTTTGTCTCAAAAAATCTTTTAGGATGCGAGTGAAGCTGCCGGAAACTGTTAGTTATTAAACGTGTCTTAAATCGTAGGGGTCAACGACACATTGCGACATTGTAAATTAAAGTTAAACGACTCCATTTTCTGATTAAATTGGACTTTAAATTCGATGCGGAACGATAATTTGGATGTTGTAAAATAATTATGTCACCCGTTATTATGAAATTGTTAGATAAGAAGTCATTGTCGCTAGAGAGACAGCGGTGTATCTTTTTTTTGTAATTATTTCTCAAACAAAAGTGTCTACTCTCGAACATTTTAGCTAGATTGCAAAAAATAGACGATAACGGTCTGGGCTTCAAAACAGGAAGTTCTGCGGAAGCAGTCTTGCGACATATTTACGGGGTTTTTTCTTTTTTATGTACCTACTGGTTTAGTAAATTCCTGTTTTACTTGTGGGTACCTACTCTAGAATTGTTTTATCAAAATAATGAGTCTAGTTTTCAGATTTAACCGACTTGAAAAAAGAAGGATGTTCTCAAATCTGTAAATAGCAGTGTACGTTACGCGTTGTCTTGGCCGATTTTAAGGTTACATCTTCAGCCTTGGGCGCGAAATTAATAATAATTTATTTTATTTAAAAACAATTTGGTTGTAGATTTAAGAACTTGTATCCCAAATGTAGGCGAGATTTTAAATAACCATCATATGGTAAACAGTTCTTCATCTAACACTTTAGATGTCTGGTGATGTTAAATTATATTATGGTCTCCTGGCTCCTTTCTTTTGGTCTTTTCCCTTCAATCTTGCCTAAAATTACAACTGACAACTAGAGATGGGTGAATGCGGAGATATTTTGCGAAATAAAATAATTGCCCTCGGCACAAACTCATATTATAGACAGGTTTCTGCCAAGGCATTTGGAGCATAAAAAAATAATGGCTCAGGCATAAAGCTGACAACTGACAAGATTGCCTTTTATACCTACTCTCCTATTTAGAGAGTAGGTATAATAGGCAATCTTTCTATCTTATTTTTTTTTATCAATATTGTTTAGATGTTTGACACTTTTTTATTGTTAATATCAATTTTTTTTTTATTCTTAATAGTGACAACTCACTTAGATAACTAATTATAAGTGTTATGTACGCCGTAATTGTCATGTGCATCAGACAAAATACCTATGTTTTCTTATGTCAATTTTAATGTATTAATGTATATGATATGGTTGTACTTTCATAAAAAAATGTAATAGGGGGCGAGCCTATTGCCATTCACCGGGCACAAATCCAGACTCAGAGCTGCTACTGAGAATTTCATAGAAAAACCCAATAACACTTTGCTTGACCTGGGGATCGAACCCAAGACCTCTAACGTAGCAGTCGCGATTGAGACCACTAGACCAACGAGGCAGTCACTAGACCAACGAGGCAGACCAAAAAATAAATAAATAAAACTAATCTATTGTTTGTTTGTCGTAGGTGACAATGACGACAGGACTGGACAGGGATACGATACGGGCTGCCTATGAAGACGTCAGGTCTGACACCACACCCACAGAGTGGTGAGTACCGTTTTCCACCAGCAATATAATAGCCAGAATCTCCTCATCAATCGTCTGCTACCAGGGGAGGTGGTAGGCTATGTTTTACCAACTGAAAATTGCATTTGCCGTCCTTTGTCTTATAGTCACGGCTATCATCATCATCAACCCATTACATTGTCCCACTGCTAGGCACGGGTGTCCTTCCAGAAAGGGATTAGGCTGTAGTCCGCCACGCTAGCCTACTGCGGGTAGGAAGACTTCACATGCCGTCAAGAAAATCTTTCAGGCATGCAGGTTTCCTCACGATGTTTTCCTTTACCATTTAAGCGCGTGATCATTAATTACATGACTTCGAAAAGACAGAGCCTTGGATTCGAACTCGAGACTTTGACTTGGCAGTCCAATGGTCATAATACAAGGCTATCACTGCACTCACGGCTATCAGATTCGTGTCATTAGCGACGACCATGACAGGCTGTAGGGTACAATGCTACCTACCTACCTTCATTGATCGCATGGAACCCGAAGCATGCAAACATGGAAGCTTGCAAAAAATGTAGAACGAATTCTTGACCTCTGACTCAGCACTTGCTTGCACTCCATAATCACGATATATAGATGTTAAGGTATCACACAAGGTATATTATGGACCCTGCAGGGTTCAGTAACTTAGAAGAGAGGAGGATGCTATATTATTTATAGTCTCTGCCAACGCCAATGTAAGACAGTCATAGATTCCCTGACAGTAGAAAAATAAAAGGCAAATGCTGTATTTAGCGGGTACGAAACGGATATACGATGACGATAAATTTAAAATTTAAAAAACCCCCGACAATTGCATTATAGCTCGACCGATTTCCATCAAACATAGCTAAGAACACTCCCGACTAATTCACCTTTCAAACAAATAAAACAAAATCAAAATCGAGTTATTTTAGTGAAGGAAAAATACGACCGCGGGCAGGATTCGAACCTACGACTTCTGGTTAAGTACACCAGACGCTATGCCCGCTAAGCCACCGCGACTCCCACCCGCCATGTCGTCATAAAATAACTTAATAATCTTTGCATGGAAAATGCCTAAAAAATACAAAAAGATAGTTAAAATCAAAATCGGTTCATCCGTTCAGGAGAAACGATGCCACAGACAGACACGTCAAACTTATCCGTCGTTTTGGGTTAATTATATCAAGCTATACTTAAACAGTTTAGGCTGACCTCTTAATTTGCGGAAAGCCATACAATGCGAGGTCAGCTTATAATGGTTATTTATGCATATATTGACGTGTAACTATGTGTACTTTGATAATAATCGTAAAAATATATTGAGCAGGTATTCTTTAAAAGTACTTACCGATATAATTTCAAGTGTTTATCCGGCAGGGCGGTGTTCAAATTCGATGGAGCCCGCATCGTGTGCTCAGCACGGGGATCCGACTTCACAGAGTTCCGCACCCAGTTCGGTGAGGACGACCGCGCTTTCGGATATATTAGGTAAGTTCACCTGCCTACGAAGGCGACTCTCTGACGGGCGAATGTAATCACGAAACCCATGGCCGTGCCTATACGGTAAGGGAAGGTTTTCAGTCGGTACTACGGCAATAAAAAAAGTCAGCCACACATCACATAACACATGAATTAAGTCGATAATATATATGACAAGAAATAAGACACATCACTTCAAATATTACAACACAACAATAAGTGAATCGTCAACCCACTATTAATTATCACAGTCCTTTGCAAAGGTAAAGTACCAAAGAAATCTGCCACCGTCGAAACTGTCAGATAAGTTTTCTAACTACCCGAAAATTGCTTTAATCATACGGACCATTTATGATAAAATTGTTTTTTTTTATTTTATCAAAAGTGCAACCGTTTCAATAAATTGTCAATTAAAAAGGTTTTTTTTTGCGTTTGCACACTAAAAAATGTAAAAAAAAAAACAAAGAATAAATTAAAACCTAATTACGTTGTACGAAGCTATTGATTAGCTTCTAAGCATGATAATCTAATAACGCGCTCTTCGAGGTAGGTCATAAGAACATTTCATATTTACCACATACTGACCGCAACCAAAGCACCTACACACGGCTACAGGTTCCTACGAGTATGCAATTCCAGTTTAAGCTGCTCTCGCATTGCATAAGGTTTTCATACAATAAGATACCAACATAAATTAGACTTGTGTAGCTCAACGTGTAGCCATGCATACCTTTCAGACGCTTTGTTTAACTACACCGTAAGGCTGATCGATCAGCCTTGGGCGCCAAATTCAATTATATACTTTTTGGTTTTTCGTAAAGTTTGTCAATTACAACATGTCTGTAAAAATTGCAAGATCAACAATAGCATATTGTTAACAATTAAGTACTTAAACTTTAGCTTAGAAATCGTTCTTGGCAGAATCCTGTATTTTACGCTGTAGTTGGTGTCGCAATTTTTACAATTATCAGCCGAGAAACTGTTCGATACGTACTTAAAATTTACGTAAAACTAAAAAAAAAAAATTGGCGCCCAAGATGGGACTTTCCGTTTAAAAAAATCTTTTTTGTCCAGGTTGCAGATGGGCGACGAGATGTCGAAACGTAAGAAGTTCCTATTCGTGACGTGGGTGGGGCCAAACGTGTCCGTTATCAACCGCGCCAAGATGTCCACCGACAAAGCAATCATCAAGGACATCATCTCTGTAAGTTCTATGTACTTAGCCAAAGATCCAGACAAGTCTTGACGCAAGCTTAGGCTTCCAACTGTCAAAATTCAGGAGTTACGCTCACCCCGACTAACTCTAACTCGTGAGTCTAGTACGTCTAGTGAGTGGGATAGATAGCTGTTTGCAACATGTTTTGTCGTCAGTGGAAACGCGGGGTCAGACTACTGCTGTCGAATATTTTGAGAAGCAGATAGGTACCAAAGATATTTAAAACTTTTTGTTAAAGATCCTACTGTCAACCACCCAAGAAAGGTAGAGTCGGTCGGCCTATCTTAGATAATATAATATAGCTCTAGCCTAATTTTTCAGATAAAAGGTAGCCAAGGCCCTATCTCTATACTATAATTCATCAATATTGGTTAAGCGGTTTTGGCATGAAAAAGTAACGAACAAACAGACATAAGTTCCTATGGAGCCTTGGTTTTCTCAAAACCACGGTACATATGGGCTGCAAGAGTATCCCTTGGACCAGATTAGGGTAGCTGTTAGCTTATTGCCTTCCGCTATTTGTCGTTATCACAAAATTATAACGATTTACGTATTTACTAAAGATGGCGTCATTGTTTGTAATAGTTTCCCTGTATATTCTGTAGCCAGTAAATAACTAGTAAAACATTCCTCTACCAATCAAAAAGCTAGGTATAATAAAATTAATACGTAGGCTACCCACCTACCTATAATAATATTATGTATCTACCTACATTCTGTTTTATGCACGGTAGTTATTCTTACTCATAGAACCGTAAGCATATAACATAATCGATTGCTCGAACTTATTGAAAAACCATAAATGCGTTATAAATTGTTTCTTTCTATTCTATGAATTCTCATATAAATAGTCTTGATTCAACAAGCCACGAATATTTCACGATAAATGAAGATGTGACTAAAGAGCCTACAAATTCTTTTGACAGCAAATTAAATGTAAATCCAAGGCATGATTCATACTTCGGGTACGATTGGGATAGGCAGATTTACGAGACATTCTTAATAACGTGAGGGGTCGATGGAGTCATTATTAACTGAATCATTTTACAGGCCTGGACTTTTAAGGTAATGTGCCAGTCAAGTGACATGTAATCTAACACTTTGATTTTTTTTGTATCTTAAAAAAGCAAGTGTCTACAAGAAGCCTCATTCAGCCTCTTACCTATACTTTTGTTAGCGATTCTTTCTACTAGGACATAAAAATATAAAATATAAAAAATGAATTAATTCTACATACTACTCAGTTGTAGTAAGCATGATACCCATAGACAAGGGTCTGTGGTCTGTCTGGCCATTGCTTTGGGAACACCACAAATAGCTATTTCCTATTACTAAAAAGTTTATATTTTAAATAAAAATTGGTTTAGTCATGTTATACCTTGATAATATAAAATATTTCATGATAGCCTATCACATAATTGATTTAACTTGTTACAGATTATTATTATCCATACCATCTTTCTGGTTAATGAAAGAAAATTAAATTTAATCCATAAAACCTCTCTTCTCAAATACTGTATATTAAAGAAACAATAAATAAATACTAAAACTAAGACAGATCACATGAAATCATACAAATACTTTCTTACGTTAAAACCAACAGTTTGAGAAACCGCTGAAATGAAATCATAGCCAACTATACATTTGTACTTTGCTGTATCTAGATCCACTTCTTTACTGCCTGCAATTAGTTTCAATTCAACCAAAGTAGCTATTTGGGCTAATAAGTTACTTGTTAGACCTATTTTTTCTTCCAGTATAGCATAAAATATTGCCAATAAGCGGTCCAGCGTAAATACTTTTGGACCAAGCTGCATATTCAACTTTTCCGTAATCTTGGCTTTGGCTCGTACTTGCTGCAACCTCTTCCGTTGCTTACCATGGTTTTTCATAAACAGTCTTTTGTCCTCCTTTGGTGGGTTGTAACTGGCTAAGTATGCAGCAATTAATAAGAATTTGGCATAGTATGGCAGTTCAAAACTTTGTGCAAATGTTTTGGTTGATGTTAATTCATCTTTCAATGTATTTTCAAAGTTGTAGCTAGGTGTGTTATCATTATCACTGTTTTCTTTCCCTGGTGATGGCTTTACAGGTTTAGAGTTGCTAATTCGGAGGTACAGAAGTTCTAGGCTAGATTTAAGGATTGGAGAGATGTGGCGCCACAGTTTAGATAAGTCTTTAGCACTAATTTCATTCTTAATGATCGGCTCACAGTATTTTATGAAGTTGACGCATGCCATGTGCTGCAATTCAATCAGATCGCGACACGGTCTATAAAATACGCTCAAAAATGCATTGAGAAAGTTGGCAAATAACTCTGGTTTTTCTAATTCTTCTTTTATATCATCATTAACTTCATATGTGATAAGTAGATGGTGTATAAAACCTATTTGGTGCAAAAATATAATTTTAAATAGCTCCTCTTTGTTGTAATTTGGGAAATACAGCTTCAAAGGTTCACGAACACCCATTCTAAAGTAAAAGTTTTCATATACTAAATGTGTTACAAATATTGTGCAAATATTAAGTTTACATAGCTCTTGTAGTCTTAAAAAGGCACTCATTACGTTGTGGTCCATGCTACGTAATCTCTCAGCTCTGTCAAACACTATTATTACTGGTTCGTAATTATGTTGTGTCTCCTGAAGCCTGTTCAAACCATTTGTAAGTTCCATCAAAGTTTCACACTTTACATCGATTTCCTCATCATCCAAGCCCAACAGGATACTCTCGAACATTATTTTAGGTGTATAGCACTCGATGCAATCAATAATGACATGTTTGAAGTTCAAATGTTGCAGTACGGAGTTTACACACAACGATTTTCCCGTTGCCATGCTCCCACTGATAAATATAGAATAAGGCAAACATTCGTCGCCTTCGCCGAGTAGATTAAACAAGTCGTTCAACTGTTCTTCTCTGCATGGTACTTTGTTTTGTATTTCTTCCATTTTAAGATTACGTTTTTTTTTCCGGTAAAACAACCTCTCGTTGTTCACTTTTATTTTGACAGAAGTAAATTTGGCGGTTGTTGGTTGCTTATTTGACACATGATATTTGACGTTCCGTTTTCCACTGCTGTCCGAGCGGTAACGAGCAGTGCGGTCTCGCTACGTCGAATTCTTTTCCATTGAATACCAAAACCAACACACCGTCGTTGATTGTATTAAAATTTTACAATCAATTTTTGATTTCTTAGTTGTTTGCAAATCATTTACAAATGTGGGCTCACAATTTCATGGGCATTTATTATTTAGGATAATATATTTTATACATTTATTATATATGCTGATTATTATTCATTAATTTTTCAGAATTTTGCAGTGGAGTTACAATTGGAAAATCAATCCGAGATAGACATCGACCAATTCAAAGACGCCTTGAACAGGGCGGGAGGGGCAAACTACGGCACTGGAGTCAGGGATTTATGAATTGCACAATAAAATATTCGCCTTTATCCTAAAACATATCAATACTTTGATTTTAATATCTATGCACTTCCAGCAGAAAGCGTATTATGAGTGAGAGGTAGTAGTTAAAATCAAAGTTATGGTAACTTTTTTATTAATTAGGCCATCATCGGGCCCAAAATTGTTTTTCTATAAGTAGGAATGTGCTTTTTATTTTTAAATTTGTATACTGGTGTGATTATGTTCTGCATTAGTCATTTTACACTGTTTCGTTCGAAAAGATTACTATTTATTTTTTTACAAAATTGATATTGGAACTTTTTATTTAGGGAAATTGTAACATTTCAATAATTTATTTTTTGTAAAGTAATTGTGCAATTTTTTATACTCAATAATGTAACGTAAGGATTTGCCAAAAATCTTAGTGAATGTTGCCATGTATAGGGCGCGGTAAGTGCATTTATTTTTTTGTCTACCTGTATTTTACTGTAACGAAATTTTACAATGTATTGTATACAAAAGTATTTGGATTTTAAACTGGCTTTTATATACATTGACTAGTTACTCAGCATTATTGGTAAACGAATTGAAGTAAATACATACATTAACCAAACGACAATGGTTTGTTTTATTTAATCTCACAGCGAGTTTACATATTCTAATGCAAAAAAGGAATACTAATTCTTTACTTCACCACTTACTTCAAAATATTGCTAATTCTTTCAGGCTCTTAGATTGAAATCTGCTAAGAACCGATAAGGACAGGATGTTCTTGTTTATTTGTCAATAATATTGGAAGATACTCTGAGGGAGCGTTAACCGAAAAAAAGTTAAAAAATTGGGATATGAGAATGAGTGGTCTTAAAAGTCAGCGTGATCACTCTCAGACCATTAGTATGTGAATAGCAGATAATTATGATTAATTTATTCCCGATAGGTAACTGTCTTCATCATTTAATATATTTGTTAATTCTCTTGCTTGCAACACTACTGCCATTGGTTTTTATATTAAGCGGGTATTGACTGAACTGAAAATTGAAATCAATATTAGTGGAATTGATACATTGATACATTATAAGTATAATACTCTTGAATAAATTGAAAGTACATACCAAGAAGTTATAGTAAGTCTGCATACACAGGAAATATAAATAAGGCGGGCATTCAAATACAACTTTATTTCAAAAAAGTTAACATTTTCGCTTATTCAATACACTGAAGAAAGGTTATTCGTTTCAAAGTGAATAATAATGGTATACAAGTTATCATTTTTATTACACAATGAAACTAAATGCTTGTTATTTTATGATGGTGTATAAAAATATTATGGCTTATGTTTTGTTTTGGCTCTGCACGAACACATTTTGACTTATTGCTAAATATTTTTATGTTTTTTCTAGCGTGTTATCCCTTAATAGGTATACAGAGGTTTAAGTCGTACCAATATTTTGGACACTTTTGCAAATTGCCTTTGCCTGGATTCCTTGTCACGTATGACGTCATGACTTACGCCCACGACGTCCCATCTAAAAAGGTGGGTCGAAGTGTTCGTTGAGAAAATCCTAAACTACGTTCCAATTGAGTTTACGACAGTAACGCTCACAAGCAATAGAACGGGAAAAACTGCGGTCGTGAGCGTGATCGTTGTGAACGCCAAGTGGAACGCGTCCAATCACTTAACAGATAACTAAGGTCGGATTCTATTTTTGAAAATACCGCCAAAATGTCTCATATTAGAATATAAAACGTTTTATTATAAAACGCTGTAATGTATTTTTTCAGGTGATATTTAGTGAGAGGGAAAAGAAGAAAATCATTATATCTATAGGAGATTTAAGGGACTTTAATATTTTTGTGAATACCTCCCAGATTTGTGTATAGAACCATGTAGTATTGGTACAACTCAAAGCCGAGTAAGTGTAAGATATATTCATAATCTATTTGATATAATAGCTAAAACACTATTTCTATATAACAATATAAAACATTTGATAAACTGCAACTAATCATATTATTAAGTATTACACTAAAATTGCTTTTAGATAATTATAAGGCGTTTTTAGCTGTACTAGTATTAACAGTTACAATATATCTTCATACCTTTTATTTATTTGATAAGTTTGACGTTTCTGTCTGTGCATCGTAGCTCCCGAACGGATGAACCGATTTTGATTTTTTCGTTTGAAAGGTGAATTAGTGGGGAGTGTTCTTAGCTATGTTTGATAGAAATCAGTCGAGACATAATGCAACAGTCGAGGGTTGTATTGATATTGAAGTGTGAGATATGATATTCGTTATTTTTTTATTATATTTTAGCATTAAATAATGCAAAATATTCACAAAGACATGAATTTTACTAGCAAGCTTACTGGCAACGTGGGTGACACAAGCATTTAGCTTAGCACGAGGGGTAACCAGAAAACTAGTAATGTGTGACCCACATTGCTAGTAAGCTTTTTTTTAAAAAGAAAGAACAAATAATAATAAAGAATTTTCTAGTGAAAATGAAGTGCTTCCGGTGTAATTAACCGGAGGGACGCAGGTTCGAACCCTGCCTGACGCTGGGTTTTTCTTTTAATAGAAAATTCATATCTTTTTGAAGATTGTTATTGTTGTCAATCATAGGTATTGTGGACGGTGGTGTCTTATATTATCTGTAAACGGTAACTGCAAATAACATTACATTATCATTAACCTGTCAAGCGGCAGATTGTAGACACAATGCAAAATCTATTGTTATGTGCTCAAAAGAGGAACTGTACCGCTTGCCAGGTTAAACATATGTTGTACATTTATTATTGCTTTCCGTAGCAGGGTAAGTCGTGCATAAAAAATCACTAAAATTGATAAGAAATCATAACTTACACGAGTGAAGACATATTTTCTTTGTTTACATGACGGATATCCAATTTCATAGAAAAATCCAATAACAATGATCCTTGTAATCGAAGCCAGGATCTCTAGCCACTATGACCAGTAGAAAATGGAACAGTTCAAAAATCTTATATATAAAAATTAATTGCTGTGCGTGAGTCTCGCTTAAAACTAAAGCTAGCTTTTTGGTGTGTGAGTAGATCCCAGTATCAATTATATTTTCATTTAGGCTTGATAGATGGCGTTGTGATCGCAGTCGGGCAGGCAACGTTCGCCGAACCTACTTGAAATAATTAGCGAGTTTTTACGCAAGACAAACCCTTATCTTAACACATCAGAGTTGCTAATAGAATAAGAGTTGATTATTGCCAACCCAGCATATAACAAGTTATTCTAGTATCTAAATTAGTTCTAGTATATAAAATTGGTATTTAACAATATTTTATTATATAGTATTCCGAGTGTCTTAAGCTGGAAACAGACTATTGGAGGCGGCTGACAGCCGTGACTTATAGGAATCTAGATAATGAATGTACACTGAACTATGCAAACTATCGGACGTAAGTCGTGGACGCAACCTTGGGGTGACCTTGAGCGTTCGGACGTCCGACAGGGATCTGGCAAGCCACGTACCAAAAGACTGTGCACACTTATCAGTCGCGTCCGTCAGCCGCGTCCGATGGTTTGTTTCCAGCTTTATTGTGAAAGAACGGAACCAAATTTCTGGGCAACACCGATGTTAGGATAGAATGGTTGGTCAGGCTTGGCTTCTGACTGCCACTAAAGGTTGATTGGGTGTATTGTAAACCCATATTATTTATCTTGACCCTGATCAGGTCAATAACCCATGTTTCTTACATAAACACTTAAAATATACAGTTTTTTAGATAGCCACAATATTCATATTTTTAGGATTCATATATTTTTTTTAACAACAATTTATGGTCGCCAGCATCTCAAGTTACCATAAAATGACGAATTTTCTTAGTTGATTTTAAACTTAATCATCAACACTTCAAGGTTTAAAATAATTTGGAGAAATTTGACAGTTTTGTATAACCTGATGTGCTGACTGTACTTCGATTTTTTCAGACACTCAAAAGATCTCGTTTAGATTAAAAAATAAGATAAAAAAATACTACTTCTCTTTGATATTCCCTGAAATTATTATGCTTACTTTTATATATGGCTTATTATAACATTATAAAATGTGGAGGAAGAATTTTCAAAGCGCAATTATTGCTTTAACTGGGGTTATATATTTTTAAATTCATTATTGCTTATCGTCTACTTATTTGAAGTCCTGAAATTTAGATTCAGAGTTCTTATTTCTATATACATAAGTGATATATTCAGATTAGCGTAATAAAACTATAGTAACAGCGGTTGTGTAATGCGCACGCGCCGATTTCTTCTGGTCTTCATATATAACAGCTCAAGTGGATGTTGGGTCTTGTAACTGGTGATAATATTAATAATAATTATTATACTTTTAATTTTTTGAAGGTTTAACAGATTGGAAATATGTTGTTGCCGTCTTATTAGGCGGCCTTAATTAAATGTAATGCAATATCTCGCTAGAATGAGTGGGTCGGCACGACCGGGGAAGTACTACCCTCCCACAGAATATCGACGTCAAGTAGCAGAATGCATACTGTTGCGTTTCGTACGGTGAGTGTGGAGCGCTGGAGGCCAAATTCCTTCCTCAGTCCCACCACCACCAGTCCCTTTCCCCAGTATTACAGATTTCCATGGGCGAAGATGACTACTTACCATCAGATGGCTCGCCTGCTCGTTTGCCGAGTTATCTCATAAAAATAAACATAAGTTACAACAATATGGATATATCAGTTCAATTGGAGATTGTTTTTATGGCTCTAATATTTGTATTGTATAATAGAAATACCTGAAGGTAGGTTATGATTGGTAAGCAGTGTGTGTGTTGTGTTTTGTGCGCAGGCGCATCAGAGTGCGTTGGCGGGCGCGAGCGCGCGCAGCAGCCGCGAGTGCGTGTGCGCACCGAACAGCACCGCCAGCAGCGCCACGCCGTAACCTGTCGCGCGCTCTCCCTGCACATATCAAGTGTATACCCCACGTTAACTACATAACAACATCAATATTTCGCACTTCCGATAAATTAGTGTTACAAGTTTGATGAAGTTTTTAAGAATACCCGCTTATTCTTAAAGTGACAAGTGTCGGTTTTGTATAAAAGGCAAGCCGAAACGTCAACACGCGCACGTTTGCTCGAGAGCTCGGATGCGACGGACGTGTGTTGTCCGCTAGTAATTGTGATAGTGACATCGTGATCTCTGTCCGATCATTGCGTGTTATTTATTGTGCGTGTATGATGTAATCCTGACTGTGTTAATTGTTACTTTGGCCTAGGGCCATATTAAATCTTTTTGTTAAAAAACCACGCCTGTCACCCACCCACCCAACCAAACCTGTCATAATTTCTAACAATAGTGTAACAACTCAAATGTTCCGGAGCAACAAAAAAGTTCAACTTATTTCATTTTAAATCGAATAACTTGCATTTTTTTAATAATATATACATGCTATATATGTATGAAAAGTGATATTTAATGGAATTATTAAATTTAGAGTGTGAAGTGAGTAATGGCGATATTTCTTATTAAGATGACACGTAATGGGAATTTTCCAAGTTGTTACTGTATTTGATCGGATTTGAATTGTTTACCACAGCTCGCCGGTATATTTAGGCCGCACGTAATAGGGGGCGAGCCTATTGCTATTAACCGGGCACAAATCCAGACTCCGAACTGCTACTGGGAATTTTATAGAATAATCCAATAATAATTTGACCTGGGGATCGAACCCTCTAGCGTAGCAGTCGCGGTTAGGACCATTGGATTAATGAGGCAGTATATGTTAATTTATGTATAAAAACACTTCATTAAGCTATTTTACAAGAGCGCTAGTTCGGAACGACTAACTTCAGACAAGCAGAGATAATTTACACAAACTGTAAGTGCTCCATACTCAAGATTTTTAAAGTAAAATGGTAGACTTACGCAGTGTGCCGGCGAGGCCATGTCGACGTGGAGCCAGGAGCCGGGGAAGTCGAAGCCCAGGTGCGCCAGGATGAACAGGCCGGCACACGACGGCTGCGCGTTGCTGCGATCCTGGAACAAACAATCATCATCATCAACCCTCAGATTAAATAAAAAGTTAAGATGGAACTTTGCGAACAAAGAAGTGAGGCCGGCTTAAACTACGTCAAGCGGTTTACAAACTATGCCTTACCTTGTGAGCCGAGCTTTTGATAGCTTGATAGCTCGACTGACAAGATAAGGCGTAGTTTCGGTATTGTTATATAGTGTAAAATTGTGTTTGTAAATGGCAAGGCGTAGTTTTAGCCGGCCTCACTTCTTTGTTCGCAAAGTGCCATCTTAACTTTTTATTCGATCTGAGCATCAACCCATTATAACCCATCAAACAATTAGCTAGGTTTCACTCCACCGCACTTGCGGTTAGGCGAGACTATCGAACGGCGATTGATTTATATATATCTAGATAAAGATATATATATATATAAAGACATTATATAGATAAACATTTTTAAGCAAAATTTTTAGTACTCTTAGAACTTTAAGTTGCGAGTACATTATATTTGATATCGCAATGTAGTATGTGTTAAAGACGTAATATTTGCAAAATAACAATAACATTTTGAATTAGGTCAATGATCATGCCTTAAGTTATTTATTTTGAGTGCCAGAACCCAATTTCTCCCTCAGTCCCCTTCCTTCTCCCTTTCTCCTTCCCCGTCCGTTTCCAAGGCTCAGCATCTGGCAACACCTTTGGTTTTGCTGATGTCTAGGGCGGCGATGACTGTTTACCATCAGGGTGCTCGTTTGCCGAGTTTAAGAGGAGTGTCCCTCGCGAACGCAACAATGTTGCACAGTTGTCGCTGTCTCTATCCCTCGCGATGCGAACGCGTGCCCGAGAGGAGAAACAACGATAGATTTGCAACATTTTCACGCGTATTTCTTATGTTCCGAATTTTGGAGATGACTCCTATAATATTGTTAATACGTAAAAAAAAATCTTGTAAAAATATATTCACTATATTATCTGGGTTTCTTTCGAATCAGAATGTTTCTGTATTGATACATTGCCGAGAAATAATGGCATAAAGTTGGGCCGTTTTTCAACGAAAATTGCCAGTCTTTGAGCTCGTGTAACTTTTTAACCGTATATTGAAATGAAATTGTATACTACAGGAACACGTATTTTAATGATAAGATTGTTACTGCAAAATTCCAAAGACTTTCATTTGTTAATATTCAAGATAAGACCAAACTACGTTTGTATGGAGCGCGGAGCGGATACTATCCTCTTAAGGTCCATTTAGACGGGTATAGTTTCTCGCACCATTCGGTCGAGAAATCGTAAGCTACTATCACAAACAATAATCGCCATAACATTATCGTATCAAAATGTTTACATACAGGCAAGAACTGAATTCTCGCCTGATTCCTACATACGAGATTCGAAAGTGACTTATTGCTGGGCGATAATCTCCTGCGTCTGTTTGCACAGCGAAATTATAGTAAGAAGATTCTTGCTAACGAGAATCTCTACTTGTATAAACACGATTACGTGTGACATTTTTTAAAGTTCATACGAGTATCGTACAAATCGGTTTGAACCGTTTTGTGTGATAGAATTGATCATTCAAGTTTAGTAATAATAATTACCATAAAAAAAACCGAATAGTTAAGTGATGGCCTGAAGCACAGGTTTGTATAAACCTAGTTCAGGCAGGTCGCATCTTATTATGTAAGTGGGGTTAATTTCCCATGCACCGTTAATTTTACTGTTAGATATAGATATACAATGACATTTTTGTTTAGACTTTATTAAAACTATTTATAAATTCCCCATAAATAACTATGTATTAACATATTGTGTACTCTGTAAAGTAATTGTAAAAGATTTATTTAATAAAATTTATTATTATTATTATTTGGAAGAAACTTTACTAGTGATCAGTGTACTCACAGCGACGCTGTTCTTCATGTCGGCGACGCAGCTGGTGAACTCTGTGAAGTGCAGCTCCGGGGCGAAGGGCAGCGCGTGCGCCAGGTCCCCGGAGCGGAGCCCCGCCGACACACACAGCGCCTCCAGGCGGGCGCTGTTCGATACTATCGCCGCGTGGTACTTACCCGTTGCTGTACCCTACACACACAACAAAAAAGAAATTGGTGAATCTGTAGCTTACTGGCTGGGGCATTGGACTCGGTATCATGTGGTTGCCTACCTTGAACCCAGTCGTAACACAAGCATTTAGTTTAGCACGAAGGGTTAACAAGAATACTAGTTAAGTGCGAATATTGCAAGTAAGCTATTTAAAAAAGATTAGGTTTGGATTACATTACAAAGGTATTGTATGATGAAATGATGACTAACAGGGATGAATGGAAGAAAAGGACAGGCTGCGCCGATTACAAATAAATTGGGAGAAGGGCAGGAAGATGATGATACATTAGGATTCAATTAATAATAACAAAAAAAACCGGCCAAGTGCGAGTCGGACTCGCGCACGGAGGGTTCCGTACCATTACGATTTATGACGTATTAAAAAAAACTATTTACTAGATCTCGCTCAAACCAATTTTCGGTGGGAGTTTACATGGTAATCTACATCATATATTTTTTTTAGTTTTATCGTCCTCTTATTTTAGAAGTTACAGGGGGGGGGGGGACACACATTTTATCACTTTGGAAGTGTCTCTCGCGAATAAAAAATATTCAGTTTATGACGTATTCAAAAAAACTATTTACTAGATCTCGTTCAAACCAATTTTCGGTGGAAGTTTACATGGTAATGTACATCATATATTTTTTTTAGTTTTATCGTTCTCTTATTTTAGAAGTTACAGGGGGGGGGAACACACATTTTACCACTTTGGAAGGGTTTCTGGCGCAAACTATTCAGTTAAGAGAAAAATGATATTAGAAACCTCAATATCATTTTTGACCTATCCATAGATACCCCACACGTATGGGTTTGATGAAAAAAAAATTTTGAGTTTCAGTTCCAAGTATGGGGAACCCCCAAAATTTATTGTTTTTTTTTCTATTTTTGTGTGAAAATCTTAATGCGGTTCATAGAATACATCTACTTACCAAGTTTCAACAGCATAGTTCTTATAGTTTCGAAAAAAAAAGGCTGTGACACGATCGGACAGACAGACAGACATGACGAATCTATAAGGGTTCCGTTTTTGCCATTTGGCTACGGAACCCTAAAAAACAAGTTATCATAATAATTATTACATTTAGTTTTCCAAATACCCACCTGAGCGCCAGTCAGAGTGGCGACATCTACAATGGTGTCAGCTTTAAGATCTCTAGACGCGTACACTACGCCGTCGCTTAGGACCAAACGACCTGGAAAGGAGAGAGAAGGAGATGGTGTATGTAAACAGGGTGGAAGGGACATCGAAGCACAATCGCTTACCATGAATTCAGTACATGATTCTGGACCCCCTTGCGTTGATATTTTTCGTCGATTATGTTTAAAAAAATCAGCTGTTCCATACATTTTGACCATGTAGGTATTATACAGCGGGTTATAGCTGTTACCTGACGGGTGGGGTCTCGGTGGGTCAGGTAATCCACTGTACTTATGTATGAAAAAGCAGATTCTTTTTTCATAACCGTCAAAAAATATCAACGCAAGGGGCTCCAGAATTATGTATTGAATTCGTGGTAGGCGGATGTGCGTGTCCCTTCCACCCTGTATATATTTAGGGTAGTGAAATGCCTGAGATGGTTACATGTGTTCACGATAAAACCACTGAACCAATTTTTAATGAATTTGGGCATGATAGATTCAGAAGTAGTAGCAGTGTCGCGCTGTGATGTCTAGGTACATGCCAGCATGAATGGGTCGTCACGACCAGGGAAGTACTACCCTCCCACAGAATGTGGACGACGAGTAGCAGTATGCGTACTGTTGCGTTTCGTACGTTGAGTGTGGAGCGCCGGAGCCCGAAGGCCGAATTCCTCTTAGTCCCCTTCGTTCTCCTTTTCTTTTTCTTAAATAGGCTCGGCAACGCATGCGCAACTCCTTTTCTGCAGATGTCCATGGGCGGCGATGACTACTACCATCAGGTAGCTCGCCTGATCGTTTGCTGAGTTATCCCATAAAAAAAATTACCTTCAGCATCAGTGTTGTTGATTTCAACCGTGCGTCCCGAATACAGCGTATGGATATCATCAGGTCTGCAGATATAAACAAAACAGGATTACGATTGGCCGGGTGTGTCCCACTGCTGGGCAAAGACCTCCACCTCATGCCTCTATATGTATATGTTCATCTTGACTTAGTAGTAATTTGGGCCCACCGATCATTGTATATGTAACAGATATGGTCAACCTAGCGATGTAAAAATGTGGACGAAGCAAAAGAAGTATGCAAGAATCGTAGCAAATGGCGTTCTGTAGTTTCTGCCTACCCCTATGGGAAAAATGCGTGAGTGTATTTTTTTTCAAGTTTACTAGCAATGTGGGTCGCACATTACTAGTATTCTTGTTAACCCCTCGTACTAAGTTAATTGCTTGTGTTACGAGTGGGTTCACGTCGGTAGTGCGATGGGTGGGTTTCGAACCGGCAACCACATGATCGCAAGTCCGACGCCCTAGCCATTAGGCTACCGCCGCTTCTAATGGTCGTTGTGCTGCCTATGAAATGTTTGAGCTACACAATGACTGATGTATGCGTGCCGTCAGTTAGGACAGGTCAACTCAAAGCTGCTATGGCTCTTTCTTCAAAAGGCCTGTTCAGATTTTGACCTACATTGTTAAACTCGCATATCTATATAATATTACTATCGTCTGGACTTTAAAAAAGTACATGTCTCCCTGATTTTGTTTGGACATTTCTTCTCAGAGGTCGTCAGATAGGTAATGTAGGCGCCTAGTTAAAAAAAATGTAAAATATCGACTTGTAAAAGTGTCTTTAAAAGTCTTTTAACTCTTAAATTTAATGCACCATTACATTTCAGCTATGGTCTACTTTTGAATCGCCATCTATTGATGATAGGTGAAACAAGAGATAGGCTAGTCTTGCATTCAATTTTAGCACGTTTTAAATAGTTTGTAGTAGATAAGTCAGGATATGAAAAATTTTGGGTTAGGCCGCTTTTGCGCTGGCAGCCTCAAATATCATTTCATCATTTGAGGCCATGAGAACCAGAGTAACCTATCTACCAATAATGAACACTGAGATGTTTAAGGAAAACCGAAAACTAGATTTTTGTTATAATTTATTTTTATAGAAATTTAACACAGTTCTGTGCTGCCATCTGTTAATAATTGAGAAAATTTAACATAGATTACTCTGGTTTTCTAATACATCTTATTAGTAACGCGATATAGGCCGAAACTATATTAAAAAATAATAATTTTAATACGCTACTCTGGTTCTCATGGCCTCATTTCATTTCATAATGTACAGTTTGTTCGAAATAAGTAAGCCGATCGGAAGTTGTCTGCAAGTGGTTTAGAAGAGGTAAATTTCAATAGAAAGAGTTGGTGCAAAGATAATTAGAGTTGTATATGTTTCACATTTCAATTTTTTTTGTTTCCTAATTTCAATAGGAACCGCGGTGATAAAATCTTTTAATTAGGCGTTTTAATACATAAATTGTATTAAAACGCCTAGAAATGAATTTTCTAATTAAAGAAAATTTCTAGTGAAAGAAAAATTCGATCTCAGGCAGGGTTTGAACCTGCGTCCCTCTGGTTAAGTACACCAGACGCTTTACCAACTAAGCTACTGAGACCACTGCCTGTGATGTCGAATTTCTCCTCCACCTTCTACGTCTTGAGGCGACGTCGGCACCATCTATTGAAGACATTACTATGTCTTTCAACCAACACGACTGCCTTTACAGGTAGTTCAATGTCGAACGATGTTGCCTTACCGTATTATGCTTATTTTTTATTATTTTTTAGCATTAAATATTGCGAAATTTTCACAAAGAAATGAATTTTCTAATTAAAGAAAATTTCTAGTGAAAGAAAAATTCGATCTCAGGCAGGGTTTGAACCTGCGTCCCTCTGGTTAAGTACACCAGACGCTTTACCAACTAAGCTACCGAGACCACTGCCTGTGAATTGTGACATTGAACTACCTGTAAAGGCAGTCGTGTTGGTTGAAAGACATAGTAATGTCTTCAATAGATGGTGCCGACGTCGCCTCAAGACGTAGAAGGTGGAAGAGAAATTCGACATCACAGGCAGTGGTCTCGGTAGCTTAGTTGGTAAAGCGTCTGGTGTACTTAACCAGAGGGACGCAGGTTCAAACCCTGCCTGAGATCGAATTTTTCTTTCACTAGAAATTTTCTTTAATTAGAAAATTCATTTCTTTGTGAAAATTTCGCAATATTTAATGCTAAAAAATAATAAAAAATAAGCTTAAAACGCCTAATTAAAAGATTTTATCACCGCGGTAGTTCGGAACGGCTAACTTCTGATCGGCTTACTTATTTCGAACAAACTGTAATGTGACTTCTGACCTGGTAGCCAGTGGTCCGACGGAGTTCTCAGCGAGGCAGAGCACCGCGTGCAGGTTGAGAGTGGGGCGCGCGCGCACGGCCAGCGCAAACGCAGCCAGCACCGCCGCCGCCCCCCCACAGTCCCCCTTCATACCCACCATCGACGTCTGTGGGACAACTCTCACCTTACCATCAATGTTACTAACACATAAATTGCTTTAATGCCGTTGAATTTTTTAACTTTAATTTAGGTTAAGGTACACAAAACCAGTTTAGACTGCCCACCCATTGTAAATGTTTTCGAACAATTCAAGGCCAGCCTATACTGGTTAATTATAACTTGATGTATAGTCGTGTGTACGTGTGAATTATTATGAATGTCATTTACTATATCGCACATTCGGTAAGACAAGGGCATAATTTTTAAAAATTCTTAAAATGAGTTAAATATTCCAATGTGTTTTAATTTAAAAACATTATTTTTATCAGGAGGAACAAAGTCACCCATTAAGTTCAGTCTCATTTCGCCAGAGGGCCATACTGCCTTTGTCACATTTATGCATTTTAAAAACTATACTCATAATACAAAGAGGTAAAGTTTTTGAGGTTGTAGGGGTAATCTCTGAACTACTGAACCGATTATGAAAAAAAATTCATGAATAGAAAGCTACGTTATTTCTGAGTGACGTAGGCTATATATTTTTCCGTAAAATGCAAAGAAATAAAAATATAAAACTTATAGTCCACGCGGGCGGAAAGCTAGTACAATATATTAAATTTTATGTCCAATTATGCCCGTGTTACCGAAGGTGCGTTAGTAAACCATTTTGACATATTAGTTTATTTTATGACATTTGTGTTTCAATTAACATTCTATTACTTAATTATTATTGTCTTGTTAAATTTAATTAATTAGCTTGTTATTTATGGTTGATATAATTTTTGATTATGTGATATGTAGACACATTGTAAATGGTTAATGAATAAATGAAATATCAAATTAACTTTAATTATACCAAACCTCACACTCCTTGCACACAATGTGCTTATAATGGGGTACAACGTTTTTTCATCTCGTATAATATAATAATTAATAGTATTTTTTTCATTAATATCAAAAACGAATATTAGGACAGAAGATAAAACACGTGAAAATACACAAACACACAAATGGAACGATCATGAGTTGCAAAGCTTGATGGAAATTTTGACCAATAAACATATTTTGATTCATGGAGATTTGAGAGATCTCCTCTGGAAATTTATAAGGTTCCATACCTCAAAAGGAGCAACCTTTATAGGATTTCTTTGTTAGTCTGTTCGTCTGTCTGTGAAGAGCCTGTTTCTTAGGAACGCGCGGAGGTATCAAGTTGAAATTAATAACAAATGCTAAGATCAGTGGTGCCTTAGTACTGTAAAAAATTAAGGACTTTTATTTCATTTAACTTGTATACATGGCTACATATATAGAACCAATATAAGCTGACCCGCGTTGTATAGATTTTCAGTACAATGAGAGGTCAGTTTATACTGGATATTTTTATGTGTATATATAATAAACCAATATAAGCTGACCCACGTTGTATAGGCTTTTAGTAAAATGAGAGTTTAACTTATACTGGAAAATTATAGTTTGATTTGTATATGTCACCGTAAAAATGCAAACATCGTTAGATCCTAATCTATCTTGCGAGATTGTAAACCGTCTATAGATTGTGAACTCAACTAAATGTTTACAATTTAACGCATTATTTTTCAGTAGATCATAATCTATCGAAACGAAATCGTCACATTGTGAAATGGCATGCGATGGAACGTACCTGACGCGCTGATTGGTTGAACGTCACGTGTCTCGCGCCGCCATATTTCAAAATGACAAGTTCACGAAACATTCTAAATACAGTTATCGGTTAGATTAGAACTGTGACCACACATCGTACGAGCCAAGCGAGTGAAGCGAGCGGCGCCGCGGCAGCGCCAGGCGAGCGGCAGAACCAAATCGAATAAAAAAAAACAAATAGAAAACGTAATAAATAACATTCGACAATTAACAAACTGACAACCAAATAAAGGCGGGGCGGGCACATGACATTTAACCAATCAGCGCGCGAGGTGCATTTCATCGCATGCCATTTTACGACGGGTTTACTTCGATAGATTATAATCTACCGAAAAATAATGCGTAAAGATGCAAAAAACAAGAACCCAGAAGACTGCAACAAATAATGGGGAACCTGCCTGATTTTCGAACTAACCCTGCCCCTCCATTTTATCATACTGGCATAGATTATACAGGGTTCATCAGAGTAAAAGCGAGCAGTGGCAGAGGTATTAAAACGTCTAAAGGGTATATCGCCTTGTTTATTTGTATGGTTACTAAAGCGGTCCATATAGAGATAGTATCCGATCTTAGCAGCACAACATTTATAGCAGCATTGCGTCGCATCGAACAAATTGTAAGCAGTTAATTGAGTCCACAATCTATCGACGGTTTAAAATCTCGCGAGATAGATTATAATCTAACAGTATTTTCAATTTTACGGTGACATATATATATTTCAATCTAATATAAGCTGACCTCGCATTAGATAGGTTTTCCGAGAAATGAGAGGTCAGGATAAACTGGAAGTAAAATTACTATTTTTTTTAATAAATCGAATTTGATACTGGTTTCTAACACTTACGCGAATATTAGACATTGAAATAAAACTACTTTTTACGGATTTTATCGCGTTATATTGATATTTTAAATTTTAAAGGAAGCATAGGGACCCGCGTAAAAGAACACATCGCCGATGTCAAACACCGCCGTTCCGGGAAGTCAGCAGTTTGTGAACATACACTTGATAAGGCCCAGCACTACATCAGCTTTGATAAACCACAAGTCCTTGCAAAAGAAAACCGATTCCTACCTAGGATGATTCGCGAGGCTATTGAAATTAAAAAACATCCAAATTTTAATAGAGAAGATGGCTGGGTCTTACCATCTGCTTGGAACCCCATCATAGATTCCATTAAATCCAAGCACAAGACTGCGAGACCTAAGGATACGGTTGATAATTTTGACATTAGGATGACCAACACCTCAGTCCACCCGTGACGATGGATGCTGTAAAGGATCCGAAACGTCGGGAATTTAAAAATATCAATATAACGCGATAAAATCCGTAAAAAGTAGTTTTATTTCAAAATCGAATTTGAACCCATGATTTGAAGCTAATATTAGTAGAAGCAGTTAATGGAGATGCACGGAACTCACCCTTGCCTTAATGCTGAGGCCGCCGGTATCGTAGACGATGCCCTTGCCGACCCAGGCCACGCTCTCGGCGGCCGAGGGCGCGGAGTACGTGAGCGACACGAGGGCGGGAGGGCAGGCCGCCGCCCGCCCTACGCCGTAGATGCCACCCATACCGCGGGCTTTGAGCTCTTCGCCTCGGATGATGGTCGGCTCAGGAATGTCCAGCTCTTTGGCTACTTTGCATGCTTCCTGTGAAAAAAGTTTGTTTTGTAAAGATTTCCTCCCTCAAGAGGCCCTGGCCTTCTCGCAATATTGCTAGTATATTTTTTTAAAAGTCTGAGGCCAGGATGGTGGTAAGTTGAAATCTATAATCTCTACCTACGCCCTACGAAACAGGCGCGAATATATGTACGGTCAGCAACGAAAGTTGCTGAACACCGCCAAGTATTGAAAACAACACAGCACCAATACTTTTCAATAGATTCACTTAGGAAAAAAAATATGGCCCAGTATGTAGAAACATGTACTACTTACCACATCTCGGGTCAGTAAGTTTTGGATAATAAATATGTTTAACCGTTTTGAAGATTTCATCGTGTTCAGCAACTTTCATTGCTGACTGTACCTAAGTAGTACTTATTTCAAAAAGCTATGTGCACTTACCTCAATGAACTTGTCGACGCTCATGAAGTTGGCGGGAGTGTCGGTGATCCTGGCCGCGAGCCTGGTGGCCTCGGCCGCGTCCTGCACGGTGGCCAGCTCCTCGGCCGACAGCGCGTTGTCGCACAGCGCCGGGTCCAATGCTCCGATACCTTCGTCTTCTGATTCACCATCTGTTAACAGTACAGGGCTAGTTCTTATTGGATTAGAGAGAAAGAAACACTATTATTTTGTTACGATTCTGCTGTTTTTTTTTTTCTAGCCGTTGCTGTTCCACTGCTGGGCAAAGGCCTCCCCCAATTCCTTCCAGGTACTCTTTTCTTACGCCACCTCGAACCAGCTCTTGCGGTACGAATCCAAACGCATCCAAATCATCCCGCCACCTTTTTCTGGGCCGATGTTTAGGTATATACATTTCGTAGCGCAGCCTTCGTATAGGGATGATAGCTTTTATGAATTTTATTTTAATTTATTAAATAAAAAATTTCATAAATCCTCTGATCGTCCTCCGTCTCGAAGGACCATATGGTGACTACGTAAGGTTGATTATTTGTTGAAGATGATTTTTGAGTTTAAATAAAAGAAATGACACGACTGTTTGGTAGCTCTGTATTGCGGCAACTACTTTACAATAAAATGATCGGACAAAATGATTAAATAATATTTATTTCTATCAATAAGTCTTTTAAAGACACTTTTACAAATCGACATTTCCTATCTGACGACCTCTGAGAAGAAATGTCGAAACAAACTCAGAGAATCATGGTCTCTTTTAAAGTCCAGACAATAGTTATATCATAGATATGCGAGTTTAACAAGTAACAGTAACAGTTTAGTGCGAAGTCGTTACGGATCGCTAGGATCGACTAAAACCTCACTTCTCTTTCTCTTCTTTGAAGTCACACTCACCCTGTTTGTCCTCTTTGACCAGGTGTATCTCCACAGCGACGGACCTAGTGTTTTGTGGAGTGGGAGCTGTGCTGAGCGGAGCGGCGGCCGAGCGCGCCTGGTACAGCGGGAACGACCGGGCGATGCTTACCGCACTCGCTAATACGTCGCGTTTGCGACATACTAACTGTGGATATTATTGTTTATTAATATCACGCCTGTTTTCCCCGGAGAGTTAACGCCAGTAGTACTCGAAGCGGCGGTAGCCTAATGGCTAGGGCGTCGGACTTGCAATCATATGGTTGCCGGTTCGAACCCCACCCATTGCACTACCGACGTGAACCCACTCGTAACACAAGCATTTAGGGGGGTTAACAAGAATACTAGTAATGTGTAACCCACATTGCTAGTAAGCTTTTATAAAAAAACAAAAAAAGAAGTAGTTGTACCTTGGAGATTCGATTGATGCCCGGTTACTAGCAATAGACTCGCCACCTATTACATGCGACCAAGAAGAAAGTCAAAGTCAAAAGATAGCTTACTAGTAAGTACTTTTTGAACGTAATTTTTACATTATAGACAGTCCCCATACGCCCGCTATTAACCGCCTCCTATTGTTTTTCTGAGAAGTTGCGCAACAAACTCCCCACAACAATTCTATCCGTTCTATTCGTTCTATCTGTTCATTTTAGTAAGGCGTTACAATTTAATTAAGTATAATACTTTTAAGTTGTAGTAATGTCTCGCTGACATGTCTACATGCCAGCATGAATGTGTCGGCACGACCGGGGAAGTACTACCCTCCCACAGAATATCGACGTCAAGTAGCAGTATGCATACTGCTACAGGGTCGACAACACGCGAGCGATACCTTCGGTGTTGCAAGCGTCAATATGTTACGATAACCGCTTACCATCAGGCGGGTCGTATGCTTGTTTGCTTGCTTGTACACTCGCCCGCACATCAGGTTATACAAAACTGTTAAATTTCTGCAAATGATTTTAAACCTTATAGTGTTGATAATTAACTTCAAAATCAACTGAGAAAGTTTGACATATTGTGGTTACTTGATGTGCTGGCCGCCGTACCTTAGTGGTTTAAAAAAAATACTCACCACAATAGCCTCATCAGTGGTCCGCTGTGTAGACCTGACGATCTTGGCCAGGGCATGTCCCCTGGCAGGGGCCGCGTGACGTGATCGTCTGGCGGGTAACGAGGCCAGGGATGCCGCGCGAGGCCACAGCTCGCAGGAGTCCCCGGGGGATGACGTCACGCATTGAATACCACGCCGCCATGCCTGGATAGAAAGATATACAGGGTGATTTTGGATAGCGAATCCAATTGTTGATGGGATAAAAGTACTTATTTTTATAAATAATTTACAATATCAGATCAACGCTGGAATATCGAGAAAATACAGCTGTTTCATACATTCTATCACACCAGTATTCCCCGAAGGAAAAGGCAGAGGTGTACTAATGTATACACGGCTCCAGGTCAACCTATACAAAAAAACCGGCCAAGTGCGAGTCGGACTCGCGCATGGAGGGTTCCGTGCCATTACGATTTATGACGTATTAAAAAAAACTACTTGCTAGATCTCTTTCAAACCAATTTTTGTTGAAAGTTTACATGGTAATGTACATCATAATTTTTTTTTGTTTTATTATTCTCATACTTTAGAAGTTACAGGGGGAGGGACATACATTTTACGACTTTGGAAGTGTCCCTCGCGCAAACTATTTAGTTTAGAAAAAAATGATATTAGAAACCTCAATATCATTTTTGAAGACCTATCCATAGATACCTCACACGCATGGGTTTGGTGAAAATAAAATGTTTAAATTTCAGTTTTAAGTATGGGGAACCCCCTTTTTTTTTTCTTTTTTTTTTGTGTGAAAATCTTAATGCGGTTCACAGAATACATCTACCTACCAAGTTTCAACAGCATAGCTCTTATAGTTTCAGAGAAAAAATCTGTGACATACGGACGGACAGACAGACATGACGAATCTATAAGGGTTCCGTTTTTTGCCGTTTGGCTACAGTACCCTAAAAAGAAGCTTGATGTTCAGCCATGCGTACAATACGGGACTGAATGGGACCGTTCTTCTAATAGCCGCTGTGGCTGTTTCTTTAAAAACCCATCTTAGACATTGCTCTGCATTGTAACTCTCAGATATTAGAGACCATCGTTTCGAAGTTTTTTCTTTGAGGTCGTCAGTTACTTTATCCCGGCGCCGTCTATTTAAAACATTGACTTGTAAGTGTTCTTAAAAGATATTATTATTGTGCTACCTATAATAATGTGGGACCCATTCGGTACTTTGTTTAGCCCACAGCTCGTTTGCCATGCGGCAGACGTGTCCGGCCCAGTTCCACTTCAAGCTAGCAGCTTTTTGGCCTATGTCAGTAATCTGGGTTTCGGAGCGCAGTACGCTATTTCCGATGCGGTCTGTCGGTTTGACTCCCATCATACTGCGCTCCATGGCTCGCTGGCAAAAGCGCGGACCTCTGATGTTTTGTCAAAGACCAGGTCTGTGCGCCGTAGGTGAGGATGGGGAGAATACATACATCCATGAGTTATCTTTTGAAAGTAATGGGTAGGTTGCCTTTCATGAGGTCTTTTATGGACCAATAACTCTTCCAGACATTCTCGGTGCGTCTTATAATAATAATTTATGAGACTAAGTTTACCTCTTCGCTAACTCTAGGCTCCAGTTTACACCGCACATCATCCCAGTTGAGCGCACTGAGATGTGCAGCCTGTCCCACGATTAGAACAGGTTGCTGCTCCGGGTCCGAGGGGGTCAGACCCCACCGGAACTTTATGCTCACCGACGCGTTGGACATGGCGCGAACTGCGGACAAAAAATATTTTTTTTATGACTGCCTCATTAGTCTAGAGGTCCTTCGCTCGATCCCCAAGTCGAGCAGTGTTATTGAGTTTTTATATGAAATTCTGAGTAGCAGCTCGGAGTCTGGATTTGTGCCCGGTTAATGGCAATAGGCTCACCCCCTATAACATGGGACCTAAACATACCGGCTAAATGTGGGTGTACATTAGTACAACTCTGCGTAACCCTTCGGGGAATACATTCGTGATGGTATGTTATGTTTTTTATGGGGCAAACGTGCCGGATCTCCTGATGGCAAGCGATCACCGCCGCCCATGGGCACTTGCAATACCAGAGTCGTCACAAGTGTGTTACCGGCCTTTTAAAAAGGGTTTGGACCTCCGGTATCCACACTCACTCGGCGAAACACAAAGTAAGCTTTGTTTGACGCTGGTCTTCTATGAGGCCGCGGCAAAACTCCGGTCGAGCCGGCCCATTCGTGCCGAAACATGGCTCTCCCACGGTTGAATGATTTTTTTTTTTTTTTTTTTTTTTTTATAGTTTATTCATAAAAAGATACATGCATTTTAAACTTACTCTAAGCATCGCCAAACTGTGCAACAGTTTGTTGGCGATATTGACGCTCTATTTTTTTTATTTATTTTTTTATTACACTACACAATTATTGAAAATAGGTAACAATACCATATATTATATATATATATATATATATATATACCATGTTATCTTTTATTATACATAATCATAAGAGTATATCTTTCAGTCTTTTCTTTAATGTTACAGTGCTTATATCTTTGGATGCATCTCTTAGGAAGTTTATTTTATTATATATTAGCGGAGTTAAGTATTGCCTAGTTAATATAATTAATATTGCCTAATTGGTATGATATGAGGCACAGTACATTTCTCCCTCATACGGAGACCGTCAAATCAATACCACTTCCACTACAAAACAAAGTCGCTTTCCGCTGTCTGTCCCTATATATGCTTAGATCTCTAAAACTACGAAACGGATTTTGATGCGGTTATTTTTAATAGATAGAGAGAGAGAGAGAGACGCGGGCGAAGCCGTGGGCGGAAAGCTAGTATGTAGTAATTAGTAATCAAAGATTGGAACAATACCATAATACAACCTTTTTTTGTGGTGCGGATTGTCTGTTATCGATCGTGGTAGGGTTTTTCAAACTCGTACCGACTAAAAACACGCACTAATTCGCCTAGATCGTGACAGGCGTTCACAGGACCCCCTAAAAACTATTGGTTTCACCCAAAGACGTATTATTATATAGACGCGTTATTCACGAACATTAAGGCTATCAAAAACAGCACAACTATTAGATAGCGTCGATAGCGACTAATACGTGCGAGAAAGAGCAAGAAGATAAATGCCATCTCACGGTGTACCTGGTTGTTAGAAACAGACGAATATACATCTTTAGTTACGTTACGATTAAGTGCTGCATTCTAACCGGTCAAGCGCAATGCTGGTTGGTGCGCAACTTAACGCGATCCGGGCAATTGCCTTGATTTCTTGTTGCCATTTTAAAGAGCGGGTAACGTATCTATAGTTTATTTATCGTTAGTTTCACCTACCATTTTGCCTTAAATCCCATCTTAAAAAACCCGGCTTTAAACGATACTGCATCTCGTTTCACTTATAAGAAACTTTTAAACTGAAAGCTAAAATAATTTATTTTTTGTATTTATAGTTGTTCGTTCGATGTTAAAACCAGCTTAACACTTAACAAGTTTCTTATCTTAATTAATTTCCATTTTAGATTGCTACAATTAAATAATATAGATTAGTAAAATAATTATACATGCCACAGTCAAAACACAAATTGGTAAAAGCCAATATTGACTGCAGAATTCACTCAAATATTCTCCTCAGTCTTGAATAAGGATACCAGCTAATTTTGAGTAAAGTTTATTAGTTAAACAAAAAGGGTTTTGATCAAGAATGTCAGTCAAAATCTTTTGACGTAATATGATGTCCTATTTAATAAATAATTGAGGTGACGGGATCGTGGTGGATGGCAATAACTTAGGGAGGCCTAAACCCAGCAGTTGGTGAAGTCAGGCTGTGGATGATGATGATGATGATGATGATTTAATCAATAAAAATGTCGTAATAAATATTTAATCGATGTTTGATCGAATATTCCAGTCATAATCGGTTATGACCAGAGAAAACTAGTTTTTACTGAATTTATGGCAGTCAAAATAAGTTTTGACCAGTTCTGAATTTTAACTGTAGCATAATATCTTGTTAAACTTTAGGAGACCTCTTAACATGGTTGGCTAAAGCAAAATATACCTTATTTCTATGAAATATTGCGGTATTTCATAGAAATAAGGTATATTTTGCTGAGCCAGAGCTGGCATTTATAGTTTTATTGATCTTTTGTTTGATGAACTATTCAAACAAAAGATCAATGAGAGTTGCACTAAAAATGATGCTTAATTGGCACAATTTATATGTATTTTATGTGACAGGTAGTCTATATGTCAACCTGACAATTAAACCCAGAACCACACAAACGGCAGCCACACTTGTGACAACTAGATATAAGAGATATTATGTGGAATACATAAAAATAATACCTTCTTTGTACACCAGACCCATCTCCTTACTTCCACGTTTATCACAATACTGTCGCCAAACACAGAATGTGCGATAAAAAAAACGATTTTAACACATTACAGACAATACATGCTTAAATGCATATAAAATGTATTTTACGACGTATTGATGTGTTTGCTACGGTAATTCGAAGTTTGCTATGAGAGAATTAATGACTAGCATTATAGAGGTATGTAGATAAATTAAATAATGACTTTTATTAGACAATGGCTGCGCCTGGAATGCATTGCGATAGCTCTTCAATGTTAGAGTGTTTATGCACTGCATCTGATCTGAATTCAAAAAGCAATATATTTTAAAAGAGTGTCCATGGAGTTTCTTGCCGGATTCTTCTCCATAGGATCAACCTTTTGGAACCGTGCAACTAGAGTCAATAATGTTTCATAAACGCTTGTGAAAGCTTATTTGAAATAAAAACATTTGATTTGATTTGACAACGGTAGCCTAATAGCTAGGGCGTCGGACTTGCGATCATGTGGTTGTCGGTTCGGATGTCATCCGCTACACTACCGACGTGAACCCCCTCGTGATACAAGCATTTAGATTTGGACGGCACATCAAGTTACCACAAAATGTCAAATTTTCTCAGTTGATTTTGAACTTTATCTTCAACAATTTAAGGTTTAAAATCATTTGGAGAAATTTGACAGTTTTGTATACGTTGACCTGCTGGCGACTGTACAATAAAAAGTTATTTGAAACACAAACACAGATTGCCTGGAAGAAATCGCAGTCTGCGATAAGCCCGCCCATTGTATGTTTTTATGAACAATTGTGTTTTATTCATTTGTGTTTTATTGATGTACAATATAAACTATATATAAATAAATAAATAAACACAGAAACTCATTGTCGTCAATGAATGATACACAAATTCATAGAATACAAACAAACACATATTATAATGTTTGTTTTAGATTTGAGAACATAATAATTTTTCCTCCATTATGATCCAAAAACATTTAGAATGTTGATTAGCATGGTAATGAAATGAAAAAGATTGCACATTATGTGTATCAACGAGTAATTAAAATGATGATGCATTAGAAAGTAATGGCTGTGGAAATGCCACTTTAATTTAAATTTCGTATAACACATCAAACAGTGACATAGAGTTGTTAACCTTTCTGTATTTTCTAAGATGCACTATTTTATTCCCCAATTCCATTTATATTGATATAATATGTAATCATATAACTCTATGTGGATCTATGTGAAGGTATGTCATGAATATCTGTATAATACATAATATCTACGATGATGTTAGTGGAGCATAAAAAAACATAACATACCATCACGCCTGTGTTCACTGAAGGGTGAGGCAGAGGTGTACTAATGTACACCCACATTTCGCGGGGAAGGCTAGGTCCCTTGTAATAAGGGGTGAACCTATTGCCATTAGCCGGGCACAAATCTAGGCTCTAAGCTGCTAGAGAGAATTTCATACAAAAACTCAATAAGACTGCTCTACTTGGGAATCTAATCCAGAACCTCTATTGTAGCAGTTGACATGGTGGTCCCATGTCAACTGCTACACTAGTCCTGGATTAGACTAAGAAGTAGACACTTGTGTAAATTGAGGATAACTTGAGGATAATAGGATTGGAAAACTTACATTGCTATTTGCTATGATAAAGATTTCTAATGCAAAAGATTTATTACTCAGATGTGAATACTACATCACCCAAATGAGCTGGCTGTAGAACTTACTGTTTCAAGAGCCCTAAGAAGGCTAAAAAGGCATGAAATATTAGAATTACACACAATTCCTGCTCAATAAAGAGACAGCCCAATGGGGTTCTGTAACATGGCTGCACCTACCTTACCGCTCCCCAACACATCTGCTCACAGTCAAGTGACTGCTTGCAGGATATATATATAGGTATATAAAATAAAAACATGTGAATAAATTACAGATGACGTCACAATTTCTACTGCCATTGTGTTATACAGGTATAGTTTGCGAAGAACCAAAATAAATATTAAATTTGCGCCCAGGGCGAGCCAATACCTTAAATCGAGACATATCAAGCATTGATGTATTTATAAGTAGGTCAAAATACTAAGTAATGTTGCCAAAGGACTGATACCACAAATTTCATATAGAACAAGTAGTATAATTACTATGTTTACGCGTATTTCATTGGTGGTGCAGGCTTTGACATCGCTTTTACAGACTACATTACTCCTTTTTATTTGCGCCAATAAATGATTGTAGACGCACAAAGATGAATGGTAAATACCTTATATCGTTAAATATTCATTTATTTTATTCCTAATAAGCGAAATAGCTGTCACTATATGGAACGTAATTTAAATAATTATAATTACGTGTCTATAAATATCACAAACTAAGCAAATTAGTTCAAACGTATAGGTCATTCACCTGCCACATACGACGGTTGTTTAATTACACTTATATACGTATTAAATATCCTTAACAAAAGCATGATGACTTATATAACACTAAAACATGACAATATACAACACAAACAAGGTTTTTTGGCATCAAAAACGACTTGATGGTGACGAGCGCTAACTTTTAAAAATCACTCACCGCTGTTCACGTTCACTTCTTTCAGTTAATATTTATCGTCACAAGCACATTTGTAACTTAATATTAAGTAAAGAAGTCGATGCTATATTAATTTCTGGCAGTTTATTGTTTACTTTTGTTAAAAAAGAAAGTGATAACGCTTTTCTGCAACTTGCCAAATCATTGGAAAGTTTCGTTTTGAAATAAAATGAACGTGAAACGTCATCACCGTTTCTAAATTATTGTAATACAAAGTATTCAAAAACTAAAATTATAAACAATTTCATTTTATTATATTTTATGTGTGTTAATAATTGTGTTTTAACTCAAAAGGCAGCAATTTTAACTTCCTAATTTACTTGTGAAATTACAAAATATCAGCTGGCTTATATTTCTGAACGAAACAAATAATGGTCCGTTAAATTTTACGCAGAATAAATTCCGTTTTATTTTGAGTTGATATAATAATTTATAACTATTGTAAAATATGACAAGAATATTATTATAATGTATAAAAAAACTATTTTAATAACAACAATAAAAATGGCTACGTATTAAGTTCAAAGTTTTAAGGCTAAAGTTAGCCTTGGGCGCAAAATTCAAATACGCTTGGTTTTTTTTGCAAATCGTTCGACTGAAAATCGTTATCGTTGAAGATTTTGTTGTAAAATAGAGGATTTGTCAAAATTAATATAATTATGCCCACGGAATAAGACCGGCTTTTTACAATTTTAAATATCATTAGTGATGCGTACGGGTCTCAGAATGAAAATTTTCTAGTTTAGGGGGCGTTTGGAGAGTCCGCGCGGGTTTTAATTTGCAGTCTGGGTTCAAAAGTTTGTAGGTATATCAGCTCATAAGGTCATTGCTTATTTTATTTTACTAAGTATTCTTTTAAAACTTCCTCCATCCGGGCTCTAAAGTTTGGGAGCTTCTTGTTCTAGTTGCCTCATATAAGATGGCAACCCTAGCTACAGTTCACCATACTGACCTTTTTTGTTATTACCTAATTAATGATTTGAGTTTCCGTACTCGATTCGTATAGATAACTAATTAGTAGTACCTATACTCCATTTGGTTAGGTACTTAACTAAAGGTAAACAATAAAAATGGCGGCGTTCAGGGCTCTTCAACCTTTATTACAATGGTATCTTATGAATTGGGAGTGAAATTAATAACAACACATCTAACAATCAATAAAAACAACGAACAAACAAAACTATAACTAAATAATACAATTTACGGCAAAAGAAACACAAAAAGTACAAACTGTTACGAATGGCGTCTGGTTACCCGACTAAGTATAATATCGGTTAATTATTTTGCCGCGCTTCCTCGCGCTACTACTTCTTAATTTTTTCGAGTTATCAAAAGTCTATTATGTAGAAAAAGGTTTTGATTTCCTGTCTTTTTAGATTCTTTCTAGTAGGCACATTGCAATACTTTATGACATAATTATCAGATTTGATTTATTTATTGGTCGCAAGCTTAGGAATTTATAATTACCATTTAATATTAAACAAAGTAGTAAAATATGCTAGTATAGTAAAGGAAAAATATTTTGAATGATTAAATAATTTATTTTGGTTACGTTTTGTTTCAAGATGAAAAATGTCCCTATAAAAGAACCTTTTTTATGATTTGTTTACCTTTAGTTAAGTACCTAACCAAATGGAGTATAGTACTTAGTAGTGTCTCGTTGCATGCCAGCATGAATGGGTCGGCACGACCGGAGAAGTACTACCCTCCCACAGAATATCGACTTATAAGCATACTGTTGTTTTGTACGGTGAGTGTGGAGCGCCAGAGGGCCAATTTCTCCCTCAGTCCCCTTCCTTCTCCTTTGGTATTGCAGATGTCCATGGGCAGCGCTGACTACTTACCATTAGGCGGCTCGCCTACTCGTTTGCTGAGTTTTCCTATGAAAAAAAATAACTAAGCCAACGCTGGTTCTTACTCAAAAAAAATAGGAGCATAATAGTAAAATTTAAAAAAAACATGTAAATCGAATTTTCCTTTAATAATTGTATCATTATCAGCTACAGAACAGAATCTCATAACAAATGTTAACCGTAGCACTTTGCGTTAGCTTATATTTACGTATTAATATTATTACAATAAGCTTTATTTATTTAATTATTTATACAAACTTTAGAATTGTTTAAATCTGTCTGTAAAATTGTTGCGGTGCAGCAAGCCTATTTGAAGAATAGTAGTCCTTATCACAATTTAAAATTAAGTTTATTTTTACTTGTAAATTAAAGTTTACCGAAATTGATCAGCAAGTTTAGCTGAGTGGGTACAGTAAGTATTAGATAGGTACTTATATCTGGACATACAGTCACTAGCACATCAGGTTATACAAAACTGTCAAATTTCTCCAAATGATTTTAAACCTTGAAATATTAACGATTAAGTTCAAAATCAACTGAGAAAATGTCACATTTTGTGGTACTTAACTTCATGTGCTGGCCACCGCACTATTCTGAGACAAACATTTTTCTGTCATTGATATACTTTAATATACAAACTCTTTGACCCAAACCCAATATTTAGTTTTAATAAACAATGTATTACAAATAACTTACCTATAATTTAACTATGGAAGCGCCTCTTTGTAATTTATCGCTCACTTATCAATTACTCATTAATTTAGGTCACTACACCGCTTTTCAAATTAAAAATATTACTTTTAATTTGTTTCTTAATCACGATCTCAAGAGGGACTTTTAAGCTGAAACATAATAAATAATTTATTATATAGTACCTAAAGATAAGTATTTTTATACATAATATGATGGAATAAATCTTACTTGTCAATAACTATTCAAAACAAAAATTGTGAAGGTGACTATATTATTGTGATGTTTTTTTTTAAAAGTAGTGTAAATGGTAGCTTGTCGGCTAGAGTACCTATTTTAATGATCTTATTGTTATAAAACATTATAACTTTGACTGAAAAATAGCTCGATTCATAAGAAATTTCAACTTTTGTTGACTTTATCGTCGTCATAGTTCTTGTAGAATTATAAATACGTTATATGTGTAGCATTAATTGCCATAGTCCCTCGAGATCGTGATTTGACATAAATTCTGTAATTTAATCAAGAACTGAAATTAAAACGTCGTGTATATAACCAAAATGGCAGGCAAAGGCACTTATATACTGTGTTAATATATAATTCATTAATAACCATTGAGGTAATATGTACTAGAGAACGACTCTTTTTAACTTCGTGGTGTCGCAATTGCAGCCACGAGCAATGCAGCTTCTTCATCCTACTTAAATAAATACTGGAAAAACAATGTCTTAAATGTATGCCTTGAATACAGCTGAAGAAACAATTTCAGAAAATGAAGTAAGTCAAGACGATGGCTAAATATTGGGTAAGTAAATTTATTTCTAGCGAACGTGATTACTCTAGTACAATAGTACTTAGTACCTCAATGTACATTCAATTATCTACTAAAAACGTCAAAAACTCATACAGTCACATGAGAACTATATTTAAGCTATAATTTTATCATTCCATTCTAGTTAGAACTGGTTTGAACCAGTTAATAGAACATTAGTATTCATTAAATTGAAATAACAAAAAAAACACAAAAGATATAAAATAAAACTAAGATTTTATTAACATTTGAACGAGATTTACAGATTTTATTAATATTTTAACAAAAAATAAAGATATACCATAACAAAGCAAAAAAAATAAATATTTAACTAAGATTTAAGTACATATAAAATACCTATAGCAGTTTTCGAGTCAATAAACAAACATGTTCAATAAAAACGAAGAAAATCTACAAAATTCATTAACGTGACATTTTAAATTGTACTTTTAAGTATTTAAAACACTTAACTAGCCCCCCTATACATAAAATTCACTAGCCACGATTTTTAATTAAAAATTGTTATTTTTTTTATTATTACTACATAATATGTATTAAAATTAAAAAAATGGTATTTTTTTCCGACCAGAAAGAAAAAATATCAACGTCATATTATAAGATAGCTGTCCTTTTCTCACATATAATTTATATGTATCTCGCTTCTCGACGTATTTCGTGATGGGTATTATAAAAAATGATTTATTTACGGAAATTGTCGTTATTTCCATAAACACTTATTACAGGTTCTATAAATTTCTCTTTATTTTTTTGTTAATATAGAAACAACCTCTTTACTTCCAACATTGATGTTTTTTTTTCTGGCCAATGCGTACGATTATACTTAACTTAATTTCAGTACTTTCATACTACACAGTGGCATTTCAGGGAATGAAAAGTACACAGTTGTAAAAAGTATTATAAATAAGATTTTAGTTTAGAAGCTTCGCGAAAATTAATACGCGAGGCACTGATTTATTATGAGAAATTATGAGAAATATATTTTTTTCGTGAGAGTGAGATAACGTTATACAAGACAAGTAGCTCCATCTCTCTCGCACGGTTACGATTTTAACGCTATAAAACGGTCTCTGAATAAAGAGTAAAACGGTTGAACTTTTAAATGCCTGTATCTTATATAAGTCGTCAAATATATATATGATTTTTTAAGGTAATCAGTAGCAATATCACTCAAAATAAAAAAAAACTGTCTATAAAACTATTTTGTTCTGGACCTTAAATAAATAATGTAATAATTATAATTATACTGTTTTGTAAAGCAAAAATACTTACATTCTTAAAGGCATTTAAAAGTTAAACATTATAGAACTATGTTCGGCTTATCGCCAAACTAAACAGGAAATTGGGAAAATTGGCAAGTTATGTCACAACTTCGTTACAATTATACATATCAGTTATTATAACATATTAATTTATTGTCATTTTGTTATATTCTGAAAATGGTGTACAGTGTTTTTTCTTAATAAATTTGCTAAAATTATAAACAAACTAATTTTTTTATGATTAATTTTATATTTGTAATTCTCTCTTTTCATACAATTGTTTCAATCTTAATTTTCACTACAATTTTGTTAACTTGACCCGAACTAAGTTAATGTAAATTACTTTATATGTATTTTATTTATTTAAAGGCTAGCTTCCGCGAAGCGACTATATTTACTGTTAATTTTTATTTATAGAGATTACAATTAAAGGATTAAAATAATATTATATTAATTTAATTAGTTCTATGGTAGTTAGTATTTTTTAACCAATAATGAATTATCATAAAACAAGATATAAAAAACTAGAATATTATTTACGTTATTTTATAAATCAAAAGTGTATATTTTAAAATAGTAAATAAAAACATATTAACACTGTAGACCATTTTCATTAGTTGATTAGATAACTGTGACCTGATTATTGTTAAAATAATGTTAAAACAACCAAAACACCCGTATGACAACTAAAATGTATTATTAATTAATTAAAAATTACTATTGCGTCAGCCTTCTTTTATATATTCAGAGGTTAGCAACTGGCGGTGATATTTACAGTACTGAATAATAAAAGATCGACGTATGACACAAAGCATTTGAATTGCCAAACAAAAACCGACTTTATTGTATTCCTATTAACTTTCTGAAGCAAGCGGTGCTTATAAAAAAAATGCGTCTGCCTTTTACCCCGCGTTTCCATTGGCGACAAAACATGATGCAAACAGCTACCTATTCCACTCACTCTGAGAGTTGGAGATAAATAGATGTTTGCAACATGTTTTGTTGTCAATGGAAACGCGGGTTAGGAAGAGGCAGGAAAATACAATAATATTAGTTTGGGATCGCAATTGTTATTGTTCTATAGTGGTCGTTAAAAGAGATGACGTAACGTTAAAAGAGGTGTCGCTTACGTCAGTTTCTCACAGTATTTCACTTGAGGTTGATCGTCTCGCGTCGGGCACCAAATTCATTATTTTATTATTTTTACAAATTGGTTGTCATTCACACATTCTAGGATAATGGCAGTGAGAATATTTTTAAGCAAAAGTTTTAACACTCAGTTGTGAATAAGTTAGAGTTCATGTCGCAATTCTTACTGACATGATCCTAGAATGTATTCTAGACGAACAATTTGTGACAAACCTATTAAAAATTGAATTTGGCTCCAAAGGCGAATCGAAAATACCTTAAAACTCCTAAGACATCTGCAGAAAGTGAATGTTTAAGGCCTATTTAATTTATCTATATACAAATACGTCTAACACTAGCCAACGACATCAACAGCTCACGCAGACGAACATTTATATATTACAATAAGCATTAGCTGTAGCTCTTTAAACAGTACTGGGAACAACAAACGTTTATCGCAGTGAAGATATCAGCTTTTTTAGAGGTGGCTTAACAAATACGATTTTACGCAATGATAACGTCGTTCGTGCCGATGGGCCTGCTCTGAAATCTTGACCAATGGGAACGCAAAATCGAGATAGTTAAGTTATCACACAAACTGTCTACACGGCGAACCAATTTTGGTGAGTATACTTACTATGTAGAATGGCAGAAACGTTGCTATAAGTAAGCCGTCTGCTAGTATCGTTATAATCATATATGCCATATCATCAGGCCTGTATTCCTCGAAGAATTAGGCATAGGTGTACTTACTACTACTTCTTACACCCACCGTTCGCCGGTATGTTTAGGCCCCATGTAATAGAGAGCCCATGTGATACCTTTGCCATTAACCGGGCACAAATCAAAACCTCGAGTTGCCAGTGGACCGTCAAAGAGTCTCAAGTTATTATTCTAAATTTAAATAAAAATTAATAGCTGCCATCTTCACCGCGACTAAATTAATATTTCAACAATGATGAATCTGTCTTTTATATAGTTCGCGAACCCGTAAATACCCCGTCACCACATATTTTTAATTTATTTTATAACAAATTATTAATTTATTGTGCTCTTCCATGTGCAACCATACTTCATTCCCTAAAGTTAATTGACGAAGCTAAAATTTATACTAAACAAAAAGAAACTAATTTTAGTTTTAGTATTTGCCTTTTTAGACAGTTTCTTTGTGACTTGAAATGACTTGGTTTCGAGTTAAAATTAGCTAAGGTTAATCCAAAAACATAATTCATATTAATGTAAAAAAAACTAATGCAATTTTTTTTTTGAAAATGGAAACTTGTCACAGCCAAAATATTCAAAGCGTGTGTTATTTTAATTCCGAAGGATATAAGACTGTCTAGAGAGTCCTAGAGACATGCTCTAATGTTTTTTTATCGATATTATCTACTTTTAGTATCTGAACACCGCTATTTTTCCGTTAAATGTCGATTTGGTGACACAATGGCGACAACTTCGGAGTGGGTAGTATTTCATTAAAGATTTTTTTTTTAAATAAAATGTTGTTAATTTACATATATGCCCAAAAACCTAGGACAGAAAAAAAAAACCCAAAAATATACCATATTGGTACTGTGTAGTCACATAATAATGATACCAAAATTTAAAATATTATTACATAATAACTTCGGTATATATCGTGCGAGACCGATTCGATATTTTTTTATTTACATTGTTGTAACTCAAGACATAAAATAAAATTATTTTGATAAACTAAAAACCTGTATCTTTACAGATAATTTCACTGACAATCACTTTTGAAAATATTAACAAATATTTTTCGTGTACTTATAGTAACTGAATCATATTTAAGGATATTTTACCTGAAAGGGATCAAAAATAAGTTTGGTTTGACACTAATTTCAGGTTTTCAACTGCTTCCGTATCTGTTGGAGCCAGAAATTTTATCTGTAAGTTGTTTGATCATAAAAATAACTGTAAGTTACAATATATAATTAGAATTATCTGTTAAAGTTATATTAAAATAGATTTTTCAATTATGTATTTTGTACTAGTGCAGTTGCAGCGAATTGTTTAATTATAAAAATCACGTTAAACAAAACAATTTCGTTTGCATAAATTTTGTTCTGCGGAGTTTTCTTATTCTTTAATAAATAAAATTTGCCCCTTTAATAATGCAATAGGGAAGGAAAAGGTTTAAACAGATGTCAGCACTTACGCTTGTGACTTGTGTGCTGCAACCAATCAAAACATGTATATTTTACAAACAAAACTAACGTTAAAAGTAGTCTTGACTGCATAAATCATTAGTTAAAGATGCTTTACAGAAATCATCCACGGGAGAAAGATTGGTACACAAGCGTAAGTGGCGCCATTAGTTCCTCAGTGGCCATCCCTAGTAACTTATAATTATATAAAATTTTATACAAAAATCTGCAGCAAATAGATATAATAAGAAACCTCTATCAATATACCTTCAACAGATTTCAGGTACCTGACGCATATTTCATATTTCGAATATATTTTCTCTATAATATAACTATGATATTAATTACCGACTTTCTTGTTACACATTATTGACCTTTTTAATAAATGTTTTATAAGCTGTTTATTGTAGTCGCCAGCACATCAGGTTATACAGAACTGTCAAATTTCTCCAAATGATTTTAAACCTTAAAATGCTGATGATCAAGTTCAAAATCGACTGAGAAAATTTGACATTTTGTGGTAAATTGATGTGCTGGCGACCGTATAGACTGCTACAGGTAAACCAATTTGAGCTGATCTCAAATTGTATAGGCTTTCTATACAATAAGAGGCCAGCGTAAACTGGTTTTTTATAGCTTGATGTGCACCCGTTTTTTTTAGACGCCAAGACCCTAAAAATCTAATTGTATTTGTTTAGACAGCAATAAATAAATTTTTAGGTATAATGTAATGGGGCTTTGCTAAAAGTTGTGAAATATAAAACCTTTATTACTAAGGCCTTTAGGCAGAATGATCGAGAAAACTGTGCATTGTATGGCCAGTTTTTGAAAAGAAGTCACTTTAGCCTCTCACAAACAATTCAACTCCTGCGCAGTTTCCTCTCTCACCGACCTCTCACCTCACAATAACCGTTAATAACATAGTACAATAATGGTTAACCATTCACCTTTTCTTAAAATCACGATCTATAATAAAAAAGGCTATTAATATAGGTACATTATTTACCGATAGCACTTTTGATAACCAATTCCGGTTATTAAAAAAATCTTTAAAACATAGTTCCTCTGTAACAAATTAGATCCAAAACTGATACTGATTATTTTAGCATTAATTAATTACAAATATCTCTAAAGAGATAAATTTTCTAGTGAAAGAGGTGCTGACGTCACCTCAAGACGTAGAATGTGGAGGAGAAATTCGATATCACAGGCTGTCTCGGTAGTTTAGTGGTTAAAACGCCCAGGGGACGAAGGTTGGAATCCTTGCTGAGATCGTACGTATTTTTCTTTCACTGGAAAATGTATATCTTAATATTGATATTTATCGAACAGATATGAGATAGGAACTATATTTAAATATTTTTTAATTACTGAAGTTAACCCTCGATATTCTTTCCATGGAATTTAAAGTCTCTTTTGACTTGACGAAAATTAGCTTTTTATGTATTTTTTTTTAAATATACCAAATGTGCTATCGTTAAATAATAAGCCTGTGGTTAAATCCTAGTTAGCCACTAGCCTTTGACAATAAACGAGAGATTTATAGCTATGTAGTAAAACTCTAGTTAACGCTAAGCGGGAAGCGAGACACAACCAACTAGCAGAGCACTTCGCACTGCGGTATACGCTGCAAGAGAAAGATAATATTAATTATTAAAAAGAAAGAAAGAAAATTTTAAATAACACATACGACGGCGCATGAATATATCCACGTTTCACCGGTATATTTAGGTCCAATATAATCCTATTCCCATTAACCAGGTACAAATCCAGACTCCAAGCTGCTACAAAGAATTTATTAGAAAATAAATAAATAACTTTGCTCGACCTGGGAATCGAACCGCTATCGAGGCAGGAGAAAAACATATTTGCACGAAAAAATAAAAATAAAAACACGGTTCGTCTTGGTCTTCATATTATTATGTTTTTATTTTGCGTTATCGCAAATTGTACGTCTATAAACGCCTATATCTGCTACTGCTAATTTGATATTCGAATCCGGGAATTGAACCTTAGCAACTTCTAGCGTAGCAGTCGCGCTTAAGACCACTAGACTAATGAAGCAATGTTTTCGTGTTTTTTTTAAGTACATATGAATACTTGTGACAACCCTCATTTATTCATTTCTATTGGTGGCGAGCTTGATTTTTAACCCCAACGTAAAAACGGCGGAGTGTAATAAGTTTGTCTGTGGCATCGTAGACGTGTCCGTGTGTCTGTCTGTGGCATCTTAGTTCCTGAACGGATGAAACGATTTTGATATTTTTTTAAAAGGTGAATTAGTAGGGAGTGTTCTTAGCTATGATTGATGAAAATCGGTCGAGATATAATGCAATTGTGGGGTATTTTTTTATTTTTTTATTTATTTGTACTCGGCACGAGTCCGACATACTCTGCTGGCTCCCCAGGCGGCGGACGATCCGTGAGGATATACCATATGCATTGTTTGTTACGTACATGTATAAGTAGGCGCGGTCACCAGATGGCGGGCGCGACGTGGTCGGGGAACCCCGCCTCGCGCGCCTTCCAGTATTCCCCGTTAAACACCCACGTTTCCTCGCCACTTTCCACTGATTTTCTATAAATATAATCAATCATTAGTATACCACCTTTTCCAAATAAAAAAAAAACAATAAAAAGGTAAGGCAACATCGTTCGGCATTTATTTAATACTTTATGCAAAGACCTTAGGATGATGCAGAGACAGAAATTTAACTAATTGTAAATTGAAAATTTTAAATTTGTATGATAAAATTTAATATATTGAACTCGTGCCGTTTGATATATATATAGTAATATGCTATCAATATATGACATGACGTCGGCTTAAGACGTCGAATGTGGAAGAGGAATTCGACATTTGGCAGTATATATTTCACTAATCTCGAAGATATTAAGTGAAATTTTTTTATGCATCATGAATTTCTTTCTTTCTTAGTCTTTCATATCGTGGAGATCCTTATATAATGGTTAAGCTACACGATGACTGATATAAGCGGACCGTCAGTTAGGACAGGTCGACTCAAAGCTACTATGGCTCTTTCTTCAAAAGGCCTGTTTAGATACTGCCTACATTGTTAAAAGAAACCATTATTCTCTGAGATTCAGCAGAGGACGTCATCTAATGCCGGCGCCATCTAGTTAAAAAAAATATAAAATATCGACTTATAAAAGTGTTTTTAAGAGATGTTACCTGAACCAGGCAGGCATGTGGAGTGTTGAGTCCCGGCGCCGGTCTCGTTGCGACTGTTCTAGCTGATGCTTCAGTTGCTCCGCCGTATCCACGTCGCCTTCTTCTAACGCGCGCTGGTCCGGCCTAACAATATACAAGTTGTTGTTATAGTAAGGAGGGGGGGGGGGAATGCCGACACTAGAAACATCTACAGTTTTTAACATACCATCACGCCCGTATTCCCCGAAGGGTTAGGCAGAGGTGTACTAATGTACACCCACATTTCGCTGGTATGTTTAGGTCCCATGTAATAGGGGGCGAGCCTACTGGAAATTTCATAGAAAACCCCAATAACAATGCCCACTCTAGACACATCGACATGGTTGAAGAAGACCCAGCCGGACAACTCATGGAGGCTCGGCCCTATTACATGGGATCTAAACGTACCAGCAAAGCGTGGGTGTACATTAGTACACCTCTGCTTAACCCTTCGGGGAACACAGGCGTGATGGTACGTCATGTTTTGAAGTATACCTGAGCCTGGTATCGGTGTGTGGCAGTGAGTCCCTCATGCCTGGCTCCAGCTCGTTGAGTTCCATCGCGAATCGCGTGAAACCATAGTAAAGCTCGTGTTCGGGAGGCATCGCACCTGATCATAAAAACAATATTCAGAAGAGGTAAGGGTGTTACCACACCAATCGATCGATAACCGATCGATATCATCGATCGACATCAGTCGACGATGATCGATTGGTGTGGTAGCTTTAATTGATCGACGGATACCGGTCGACTAACCAATCGATCGATTGCCGGTCGATCGCATCGGTCGACGTAGATCGATTGACCCCGGCTATATTCCATCAGTTTCTTTCGAAATGTATTTACAATTCCATTCTACCATCGATCGATGGCATCTATCGACTATCGATCGATTGGTGTGGTAGAAACTATCGATCGACGTCGACTAATCCATTCTACCATCGATCGATTGTATCGATCGACGATTGATCGATTGGTGTGGTAACACCCTAAGAGTTACGCGACAGAAATACAGGCAACTTTTAGGTTATTTTTAGTATATGCGAAACTCTGGTTTCGCATATACATAGTAACTGAATCGATTCCAATATTTTTTACAGCATGTCATATTTTGTCCCTAAAATAGATTTTTGATTGTTTATCTCTGGTTGCGTTATTGAAGAATTCAAGCAACCAAAAATAGCACAATATAGTTTATAATAACTTACGCTTACTGTACTATCACACGTTTGTTCGTCACTGCGGCACATTCCCGACTTTTTTTAACTCTAGGCGCGATCTTTTTGTATTGTGCCGTTGATGTAATGTTCGTTGTAGGTACATACCAGGTCTCCAGAGACACCTAGCGGCGGGCGGGTCCCCGGCGTGCAGCGCCTCTGACCAGCGCCCCGCCAGCCGGAGCCGGCCCCCGCCCCCCGACACCGCGCCCCGCACCTCGTGGCGACTGCTCGACCACGAGCTAGCCTGGATACCATACATCATCATCATAATCAACCATTACATTGTCCCACTGCTGGGCACGGGTCTCCTCTCAGTACGAAAGGGATTAGGCTATAGTCCGCCACGCTAGCCTACCGCGGGTTGACAGACTTCATACGCCGTCAAGAAAATCTCTTAAGCATGCAGGTTTCTTCACGATGTTTTCTTTCACCGCTTAAGCGCGTGATAATCAATTATTAATACGCACATAACTTCGAAAAGTCAGAGGTGCGTGCCTTGGATTCGAACTCAGGACCTTTGACTTGGCAGTCCAATGGTCATATCACAAGGCTATCACTGCACTTTACGTATACCATACATCTCAGATCAAATAAAAAGTTAAAATAGAACTTTGCGAACCAACACACACACGTATACCGAATCTACGCTTTATCTTGTCAGTCGAGCTATCGAAAGCTCGACTGACAAGATAAGACGTTGTTAACTAATACATATGTGTGTGTAATTGTGTGTTGTACACCTTTAGGCGTAGTTTTAGCCGGCCTCACTTCTTTGTTCGCAAAGTTCCATCTTAACTTTTTATTTGATCTGAGACCATACATAAGTAGCCCACCATTAAATCCTACGCTAATGTGAACGCTACAAAGAAATATAGTATTTTTCAAAAAGCATCGTTTAAGCTGTCAGTGCAAAAGTGGCCTAACCCTACATTTCCAATATTCTGACTTATGTACTACAAATAACTTATCGTTTACTTTTGCAATGCCGTCTGTTGATGATTGTTGAAACAAGAGATTCGCCAGTCTTACATTTTAGTACCTTTTAAATAATTTGTAGCGCTTTTGCGCCGACAGCCTCAGTTTCGCATTTTGAAAATTCTTGTGCGTTTGGATGAGCCAGATTTCACGACACGTGAAAGGAGGACACAAAAGGGAGGAGTGTTTCGAAAAGTCGCCAATTCGATTCACGTAATTAATGAACGCCCCCTAACATGAGTATACTCTTATCATCACTTCTTTCACATTTTTTTTAGGCTGAAATTATATCTTTAAAGATATTTAGCATTCCTAGCATATTTATTATATTTAGCAATTGTTAATATAATAAAAAAATACTATTAATAAAATTAAATAATAAAAAGGTAAAGCAATATCGTTCGGTATTGAACTAAATTTTAGAAACGAAAACAATTTTTTTTTGAATTTTTGTCTATAGTTGTACACGCAAAAACTACTGCACAAATTGAATGAGGTTTTAAGTTTATAGGACGCTTATAGCGTGGTTCTCGAGGAAGGGCGAAGCCGTGGACGGAAATCTAGTAGTAAATAAATAATTTTGGAACATAAGTGAAACCGCGGGCTGAATATAATTTAAATTAAACTTACCTTAATAAAGTTAAGTTTGCATGTGATGTCGGTGCCGTGGCAGGTGATGTGCATGTCTCCGTACTGGTCCACCCAGCGCTGGCCCCCGAACAAGTTGTGGACACACGTCGTCACCTGTTAAACAAATTGTATATACAACGTTAATTTTTGTTTACCCCAAAGCTGAAACACCCCAACTTTAATTTGATTTGAAAAGTAAGAAAAAAATACAAAATAAAAAAAATGATTGAAAACCACACGATGGTTTCGTCTCACCACATTTTGCTGGGGCAAGAGCGAGTTGTCATTTATCCGCGACAACACCAGTGGTACAGTCGCCTACAGTATGTTGCATAACATCAGGTTATGCAAAACTGAAAAAAAATCTCCAAATGATTTTAAACCTTATACTGTTGTCGATTAAGTTCAAAATCGACAGAGAAAATTTGACATTTTGTGGTAATCTCATGTGCTGGCGACAGTACATCAAGATTGCTATCTCCGACACTTTTTTTTATGGGATAACTCGGCAAACAAGTAGGCGAGCAACCCGATGGTAAGTAGTAATCGACGCCCATGGACATCTGCAAAACCAAAGGAGTTGCAGATGCATTGCCGAGCTTATTTAGGGAAAAGGGAGGGGAAGGAGAAAGGAGAAGGAAGGGGATTGACGGAGGAATTGGACCTCCGGCCCTCTCGCTCAACGAACGAAACGCAGTAGCGAAACGCTACTACTCGGACGTCGGTCTTCTACGAGAGTGTGGTACTTCCCCGCTGAAGCCGGCACATTCATTCTGCAAACAGGTTTGAACTCCCGTTTGAACCCCCTAATTGCCAACCAACACGAGTATGATGCCATCTGAAAGACGAAGTACTTTTTTTTGTCGGGGTTGGAAATGCTTTATGCACTACCCACCGCCGCCGAGAGCGATGGGATGTGTCGGACTCCGCTCTGAAAAGAGCGATCTACCGACTAAAACCAACCTCGGCGTTTTGCGTCACCACTTTAGTGCCGGGAATACGGGAGCGTTGTCCCACTGCTGGGTACGGGTCTCCTCTCAGAATGAGAGGGATTAGGTTATAGTCCACCACGCTAGCCTACTGCGGGTTGGTAGACTTCACACGCCATCAAGAAAATCTCTCAGGCATGCAGGTTTCCTCACGATGTTTTCCTTCACCGTTTAAGTGCGTGATAATTAAGTAATAATACGCACATGACTTCGAAAAGTCAGAGGTGCGTGCCTTGGATTCGAACTCGAGACCTTTGACATGGCAGTTCTATGGTCATATCACTCGGCTATCACTGCACTTAGCACACTGCACGTAGTCGAGGTACCTTGTTCCAACTGTAGTGGTCCCCGGTTGTGAGCAGGCGCACGTGGCACCTGCCGGTGGGCTGGAACTCCATGGACTTGCCCCAGAACTTGGTCTTGATCCTCGCCTCCTGCCAGAACCACCACCGGCTCGACTCCGCGTGGCACGCTGATATCGGCGGGTGGTGAGATACCTGGCCACATTCAAATAAATAATAATAATCATTTATTTCAGACCTTAGTCCATTTTGTGAGTATACAAACAGCTTAACACCTAATGTTAGTACTTAGATCTATAACATACATTCCAAACAAGAAAGAACAAGAAAAAGAAAATAAAACTACTACATTAAAAATTTAAAACCCCCGACATTTGCATTATATCTCGACCGATTTTCATCAAACATAGCTAAGAACAGTCCCGACTAATAAACCTTTCAAAAAAAAAAAAAAAAACAGTTCATCCGTTCGGGAGCTATGATGCAACAGACAGACAAACACACACACACAGACACGTCAAACTTATAACACCCCGTCGTTTTTGCGTCGGGGGTTAATAAAACTACTTTTTACGGAGTTACTTTAGTGAAGGAAAAATACGACCGCGGACAGAATTCGAACCTGCGTCTTCTGGTTAAGTACACCAGACGCTATGACCGCTAAGCCACCGCGACTCCCACCCGCCAAGTCGAAATTTGCCTTCACGTTTTTAATTTAGTCTTTGAGGTGAGGTTAGAGACCTCTGTTGAATTTTTTTTCATTTTCAGTTATTTTGTAGGAAACTTCCTACTTATTCAGTCCAAAATATGTTTTTGTTTTGATCAAAGTGATAGAAACTAACAGAACGAAAGTATCACAATTTTTTTGATATAGGTATAAATGATTGATTTATGAATGAGTAGCTTTCCGCCCACGGCTTTGCCCGCGTGTTTTCTCATACAAACTTTCATCCCCTATTTTATCCCCTTGGGGGTAGAATTAATCAAAATCCATTCTTAGCGGATGCCTACGTCATAACATCTACCGGCATGCTAAATTTCAGCCCGATCC